>VZRS01010402.1:484300-535138 GCA_013398055.1 Ifrita kowaldi
GAGAAATAAGAGTTCTGCCCAGATGCTTTTTTCTGGGTGTGTGACTGGTACATTTCCTACCTTCCTAATGAGACTTTTAGTAGCAAAATAACATTCAGCTTCTAGGTCCCATGCAAAATACCCTTGAGACACAGCTGCACAAGCAATAAAATGAGAAATTCACATTGCATTCTTGGTTTCTACTGCATTTCTTTATACCCTGTCAGTTTGACTGCAGCACATCTGAAAATGGAGATTTTTCCTGTGGTCTTCATGTCCTTTTATGAGTTTTAATTGAAATGTTGCTGCTTCTTGGAAATCTGAACTGTCTGTTGATGCCAGTTCACAACTCAGTCGACCTAAGTCTAACATAATAAGAGACCAGTTTAAAACAAACAAAATCCCAAGGCACTACCTCTAAAAGGTTTTATTCCTGATGTTCTAGAAAGGGTGGCACACAGAACAGTTGTCCATTAAGATAAGACATAAAAATTCAACTGTTTCACTGATCCACTTCAAGCTTTTTCTGAGTGACTGCTGAAATCTCAATCTTGTTTAAACAAATAACAGACTTCAGCATGGATGCCTCTCTAATCCAATGCATCCATTCGTACTTCTGTGGCCAACTCCTTAAGTGTAGGATTGAGCAGTCTGTGGTTTAAATGAGATTCATCTACTTCAAGGTACATGTCTCAAATAATTGGTGGAATCTTAGCTTGGAACTGTATCTCATTTGCTGCCAACCTGGAAAATTATTTTTAAAAAATCTCAGTGGCTATTTTGGATGCAGACCTTTGATAAAGATGGATCCTTTCTCTTCTGTACCGAAATGCTGGGAGTCTCATGATGCATTTCACATAATCCCCTATGACAAAACGGAAGAACAGTTTCTCCTGGAATAAAACACCTCTGATCACTGATGCCAGCAGGGCCTGGTGGCTGGTTGAAAACACTTCCATCCACCTTATTAAATTTTACTCAAAGGAGACAGGGAATAGCGGCATATTTGAGCAGAATATGTTATCTGAGCGCTTCAACACCTCTCTGCCTGCCTGGGTGTGCTGTCTGCTGCTCCTGTTGCCATTTCTGCTGCAGCCTGGAAGGTGCCCCTGGGGCAAATGGCATCTCGTAGTGTCACCAGGCATTGCTGGTGTCCCCAGCACGGGCAGAAGGGGACAGAGCTCTGCAGTGCTGTGGGAAGGGATGTGTTTGGTGATCCGTGTGCTGGACACAGGTAGGAAGAGTCTTGGGAAGCATTTCTGGGTGTCCCCAGCACGGGCAGAAGGGACAGAGCTCTGCAGTGCTGTGGGAAGGGATGTGTTTGGTGATCCGTGTGCTGGACACAGGTAGGAAGAGTCTTGGGAAGGGTGGATTAGATGCCATGGGGAGAGGCTGTGGATGGAGCAGGGGTGAGTAAGGGTAAAGGAGGGCTGCTTCCCTGCAAATGACCTTTGGCTCAGTTGCCGAGGTAGGGATTCATCCAACAATCAGACCACTAGGTGAAATTACCCTCTTCAGCTGCTGCTGAAAGGACAAAGGCTTTCTTCCCCATCCAAACCTTGTTTTCCTTAAGCTGGTCATAGACTTATAGTTCCTGCTGTAGTTTCTTAAAACTGGCTTGGTTTTTTGTTAGTTATTAGGGCTTTTTAGAAATAGTTAAGGGGCATTATTCAGCTGTATGTGAGGCTGTAAAAGTTTGTGTTGGTGATGCAACAACAAAAATGAAATTGTGAGTAATGTAGCCATGACCAGTGTTTTGACCATGTGCCAAGACTAAAATCCAGCCAACACAGCAAAGAATAAGAGAACTCTCAAGAAAATAAAATCTTTTTCTTACATGTATTTTGTGCAGCTGCTTTTATAGATTTTTTTTTTCCTCTTGGTTCAAGATAGGGATTATAGTTCTGATTTACACGTTATCTTACCTGCAACACCCTTTTTTCTCTCTTTATAAGCACCCCATAACAAAGCAGACAACTTCCCTAAGTGCAGAACTGTAACAAAACAAGACCATATGGACCCAGTCTTGAGTGATAATTGTCTCTTGAAAGAAAATGATGGCTCTCAGGTCGTGAATGTTAGCAGCCTAATTCCACTCTGACGGAAGTCAGCTGCTGAGGTTTTCCACTGAATCCTGTGCAAGAGCAACCAGGCTCCAGGTGAATGACAGCCTGAAGATGAAGATAAGAGGGAGGGGTTTTCTTTGCTCATTTTACAGCCTTGTGGGGTTTTTGGCAGAACTCCATGCTGTCTGCTGCCTAACAAAGTTTTGTGCCTTTTTTTAAAGGAGGCGTCATAGAAATTAGTTTTCCTCAGTTACCTGACGTTAATGTGACAGCATAAGCCTTGAATGTGTTTTGGGTTTAGTGGTGGGTTTCTTTCCAACTGCAGGTTAGTTTTCCTAAAGGGCTTAAATAGCAGACTAGCTAATACTTGTCTACTATTATTGGACATTCTAATAGCATAGCTTGGTATTAATATTTTTTTTCTACTAAAAATTCTGGTTATTTCTTGAGATTTGGAAACACTTAATGTTTTTGTGTAAGAAATTGATTTTTTTAAATGTCAGAAGATTAAGTATTTAAAGCTATATTAGTTTCAATGAGTTACAATTTAAATTTGTTTTGTTTCTAAGTGGCTTTGTTATCCATATAATTAGCTTGTACTGTATCATTTATAGGTAATATCTGTGATATCACTGTCATGCTAATTACAAGCAGTAAAACTATGAATTCTTTCAGCACTTTCTCTTTGCCTCCTGCAAGTGGGAAATGCAGGTTGGGCATAGGTATAATCCTAAAGCTTGGTCATCAAAAGTTGTTTTGGCTTTGTGAGCTGAAAATGTGTTGTTTCAGTTTAAAATTAACACTGTTTAGAAGCATCCTTGCCCCTGTTCTTTGAAGTCAGCAAATACCAAAACTTGTAACCCTATCCTGTTGAGCTTTTGATGGGAAGCCCTTCCTTCTCGGACCAGGGCAAAAGAGAGCAGAGGAGGCTGCTGTTCTGCAAAGATCTTTATTTCACAGTCTCAGAGCTTCTTGAAGGCAGAGTTCAAGGGGGTTACATGATAAAGCCAACAGCAGCAGCAGCAGCAGCAAAACAGCAGGCAGAGAACAGCTTCATCTTCCGATTTCTTCTAACCAGCTGACGATTGACTAATTAATTAACTCTTCTTACTGAAGTGCAGACCATATTTGGTAATTAACCAATGAAATTAACACACGATCCTAGTTTTTCTTTTCTTAACCTATCCTGGTCTAATTCTAACAATCGTAAGTATTACATAGGCATCACCCAATTTTACATATACAGTTTCTATCAGCTCTTATTGTTTATGTGAACACTATATCTGAAAAATGTGAACAATTTCATTCTATCAATATTTTGTCTAAATAATATATCTAAAAAATATAGTTCTATCCATATTTTGTCTAAAATAAAGAACTCTATGAAAGAATAGCACTGCTACAGCAAACAGAGCTATGCTCAAGGACTCTGCTGCAGCTTTTTAATGTTTAAGGCACTTAGCATGTATTTCTACTAGAAGTTAAAAAAAATATCTACATTTCTGTTTCACTTTGGTGTGACTTTATGTATCTCAGCTTGTCCAAAGGTTTTAACTCAACTCTTGTGCTTTGGCTTCCCTCTGGGCCTGAGTGCAGAGGAGCTCTCACTCCAACACTATCCCTCCTTAGAAATAGGCTGTAAGGAAGATGCTTGTGTGCTATTTAAATGTTTGCAGCTGTGTGGGGTGCAGATGAGTCTGAGAGCTCCACAGCAGCCCAAAGCCACTTTACCAAAGAGTTTGGACTGGGAAGTGAGGCTGAAACTGCAGTGAGGATTTCAAATGATCCCCTGAGCGCTCGTGGTGGCTGTGCTGCCATAGACAGGAAACACTGCCACATCCTACGCTGCCAATGCCAACCATGCTCTTTGAAGGGCTCCCATTAAGCAGCTGGCCTGACCTGACCCAAGGATGGATTTGCAATGGGAATCCTGTGCAGTTGGATGGCCCAGGAGATGTAAGGTTTGCCAGGGCCCCTGCACACATCAGAGGGGGCAGCAGATGAGGAGCCCTCGGCCAGTAAATGTTGTGCACGTTCCCACTGAGGCTGTTCTGCTGGTAGCCTTCGTAATCTGGTATTGTTATTTTTGCAATGCATACCCACACAATCAAAAGTAGTTTCTTTTAATGCTGTAGAACATAATTATAGGCCTGACAGGCTCTGACAAGTTGGTTGAGACGTTTATTCTTGCAGCCGGCAGATGCTTAAATGATTTTGTATTGGAAAGTGCTGTCTGTGAAATGTTCTGTCTTAGTCGCTGTTACTAAACCCAGATTCATAATGAAGTCTAGCATCAAATATTTATGCAAAATTACTTTAATCCGTAAATAGTTTTAGCTATGAAGGATAAAAACAGCTGAGAAAATTAGTCAGGGGGGTTTCAGAAGTTTGTGTTGCGAAACAGTGATGTGTTTCTTTTCTGGTCTCCTGAAGTTGTTACCCAGCTGGCACTTTACAGAGAAAGAAGCCCACAATATCCATTGCTACATGAAAGATATTCATGTTCTCAGGTATTAATAGCACTGTAACCTATCCCTCTTGGGTCACTGTTATTAAAATCCTCTCACAAGACCCATTTGGAAAAGCAGAAGGCTTTATATGATAACCATGGACCAGTCATAAATAAAACACTTTCCCACAGAGTTGTCCCAAATCAGGCTGGTTCTCATCAGGAAAAGCCCAAATGCTATACACTGTCTTCTACCTCTCCCTCCTACCTCTGAGTTTAAGCTGTGTTTGAGCAAGCAAACCCTCATCTGCCATGAACCAACTTCCAGCACTTGTAAAGCCACAAGGAAGAGAGGGATGGCTTCAACTCTTCGAGCTCTTACTCAGAGGTTTTGACAGTGACTGATTTTCTTTTAATGAGTTGAGTCATTATTTGGAAGCTTCAGCAGCTGGCGGCTCCTCTGCACCATGGTTGAGTCTGAAAGTGACTGCAGCCTGATCCTATGGAATTGCACATTCCCTAAATATTTCAATAACAGCAAATCTCCCTGGGTCCACTTTTTCTGGCTTACACTCCCTGATGAAGGGCACAACAGAGGCTCTGCTGATCCCTACCACGAGGGAGGCGTAAATCTCAACCAGTGACGCTGCTTGCAACTTTGTTTTTCGTAAGGTTCCTAAAAGTAATCCCTTTCTAGCCACTAATCTGACCTAGTTACTATAAACTGATTTCTCTAGGATGAAAGGGTCTGTCTTTCCTCTGGGACTACTGCAGTGGGACTCTCACATATTGCTTAATGGTTTTTGTACTCTCATCTGTGGCTGTGGAATTTGGATACCATCCACTGAAGTGTTTGTATAGTCTATATAGCTGTTATATCTGTGTATCTCAGGAATATTTAAAAATTAATGGTCTTGGTCAATTCCTTTCCAGTTTGGAGAAAGGAATTGCTTGTTTTAGTCACAGGGTTTTGTTGTTATTTGTTCATTATTTTTTGTGCTTGTGTGTGGGTAAAAATCTGTCAAGGGAAAGCTCAACAGGAAAAAAGCACTGAATTTTGTTGTGAAGCTAATGAAACTATGAACAGCTATTGTTGCTCTTGTAAGTGCAATCTTGACTTAGCTGCTCTGGAAGTTGTGACATCATTAGCTGTGTCAGTGAAAATTGGGTGTTGTAGGAAGGCTTGGACAAGGGAAAATGGTAGTTCTACTCTGACCAAAAACAATCCCAGGAAAACTCGTTTTTCTGAACAGGAACCTTCAGCTCTGTGTCAGGCAGAGGATTGTAATAAGAAGCTGGGAATTGCAGGGAAGTGCCTCTGTGATTTGTGCTTCCAGCTGCACAAATCTCTAAGATAACCACAGTACTTAGGTGATATTCTCCTCTCTGATCCTGTTTCTCTCTAGACACACACACAAGATTGAGCTTTCTTGCTACGGTGGCTGTTTGGGTGATGTCTTAAGGAATGCAGATGGGACTAAATAAACCCCAGTTAGAAAATCTGAGGACAAATGTCTCTGAGAAGAGAGAAGAAAGCTGCTTCTTACCGCTGTTACTCAGTGGTGTGTAGGTTGTTGAGCTGTAGGTAGGTACTGTGCCTCCACATGCTGTTTTCATAGAGGCACTGAGAAAGCTGAGGGCTGGTGCTGTTTACATGTGATAAAAAGGAGCCTCGGAGCTGTGGGCTGGCTCACAGGCTGCCAGCACCACAGGGTTTGTTATCTCACTGGCTCTCCCAGCAGCTTGGTGCAGACACTGGCTAACGTGGAGGAAAGGTTGCATTCTTGAGGGCTCCTCCAGTGAGGACTCTGGAAGTGAAAGAGCAATTTCCCAGACTACTTCTGCTCAAGTGAAGCAAAACTATTGCTGTTGATCATTGCTCGTTCTCTCCAGCAAAGGTCATGGAGTAAGTGTGAGATTTAGTGCTTTGATTTCTTTATTGAAGTCTTGGAAGGATTAAAGCCATCAGGTTCTCCTCTGCTGATGAATGTGTTAGAGAGAAGCCCAAACCTTTCCTCCAGAATAGTAACTGTTTTGATTTTTGGGTCCTTCATGTAGCACTTATTATTCATGCAGGTGTCAGAAAGCTTTTGGTAAAAAATATATTTTTACCCAAACTCAGTTAATGGAAACAGTTCCAGCATAGTCTCTCGGATTATACAGGAGAAGAAGAAGAAAGAGGCTTTCTTCTTTTCAGGAATGAAAAAAAAAATCAGAGACTTAAAAGCAGAATTGCAGAATATCACTTCTAGCAGACAAGAATCAAGTGTGTAACTGCCAGATTTACTTTGTAAAAAAGACTACACTGTACACTGTAGAAAGGGGTTTCCTTTTATGCTTAATTTCTGTACCTATTGGATATCTTGGAGTTCTTCTACCTCCATAGGCACCTGGGAATTAGCTCATAAAGAACACCTTTTTCCAGGCATCTGCTTTTAGTGTCTATGAAACCCATAGACAGGAGCAGGACTGGACAGCTCAAGAAGGAACTGTACAATTATTGTTGTGTTTGCCTGTGAAATGCACAGCTTGCATTCCCACTGTTACTTGCACTTTGTGTCTGCTCTTGATGCCACACACTGTTCACCAAACTCCCGTGGGAAAGTTTATTTACCATGTAACTCCTTATTTAATTTCAGAAACTGAAAAATAATAGTGTGGTCATTTCACTGATGGTGTGAGCTGTATGAAAATTATGCCAGGGTCTGACAGCAGTCACCCAAAGGCTTGCTCAGGGCTGTTGAAATATTTCCATTCCTGATGGGAGCTGCAGCTGAACCTCTTAATGTGATAAGAGACATTAAAAATATAAGAGGGCTCCAGCAGATATTTAAAGCCTTGGAAAGTCTGATTTTATAGGTCCATAATCACATATTCAAAGTGCTTCATTACTCTAAATTAAAGGTGTGATAAGCAAAGCAACAGCAACTTTTCACAGAAGTCAAGAGAAGGCTGCCTGCCTCAGCTGAGCAAGTGGCTGTTTGCTTCAGAACAAGCCAGGAAAACACTATTTGTTCTGCCTTCTGGAGAAAAGAAAAATAAAGGGAAAGAATTGAGGAGAGGCAGATGTCAGGGAGCAAGGACAAGGCAAAAAGGAGAATATCTATATCTGGCCAAAGCTCCTTTTAAGACTCCATGATGGAATATAGCAGGTGAGGGAATGTAGAAGTTTTCAATTATAACATCAAGCTCCCTGCACTGCACAGCCAAGGTACTACCTTGCATCTTCCACTAGCTTACCACTTACCCAAAATAAGACACATGATTCAGCTCAAATTCCCTTGAAGTGATTAATGTCTGTATTTCCTAGCAAAAGAATGTTTAATATTGAAAAGGAAGATTGTAGCATCCTAGATTTTTGTGGTTAATTTCCCAAAAGAAAATGCAGAAGCACTAAGTACAGAAAACACTTTAGCAAGGCTTGCAGCATTAGTCCTGGGAAGTTACACAATCATTATTCTGGCAGCTCTGTGGCCTGTATGCATGTGCCTTCTGTAGATACAAGAATGCAACGAGCCCACAGCTGTGTGATTTACCATTTTATTTGCCTTGCAGCTATAGGAATACATTAGAGATTGTCATAGTTTAATCCCAGCCACCAGCTAAGCACCACGCAGCTGTTTGCTCACTTCCCCCCTCCCCAGCCAGTGGGATGGGGAAGAGAATCCAAAAAAAGGTAAAACCCGTGGGTTGAAATAAGAACAGTTTAATAATTGAAAAAAAAGTTAAATATTATTATAATAATAAAAGGAAAGAGAGAGAGGAATAAACGCCAAGACAGGCAAGTGATGCACAATGCAACTGCTCACCACCCACTGCTGGATGCCCAGCCTGCCCCCTCAGTGATCAGCAGCTCCCAGCCAGCTCCCCCCAGGGTATGGATGGAATGTGAAGTGCTGTGCCATGGAATATCCCTTTGGCCACTTCGGGTCAGCTGCCCTGGCCATGCTCCCTCCCAGCTTCTGGTGCCTCTCCTCACTGGCAGAACTGGGATGCTGCAAACCTCCTGACTCAGGGTAAGCACCACTGAGCAACAACTATAACATCAGGGTGTTATCAATGCTGTTCTCATCCTAAATCCAAACCACAGAACTGTACCAGCTACTAGGGACAAAATCAGCTATCCCAGTCAGAACCAGGACAGGAGTTAATGCATCTAGAAACCTGTTGGCCTTTTGGTTCCCACACAGTGTTAGGTCCTCCACTGCCTTCTGGACTGCGCCTGCTTGGTGCTCTTGCAGGACACAGCTCTGTGGTGGTGTGGGCTGGGAACTGCTCTAGTCCCAGCATAAGCAGCTCACAGCAGGAGTAAATTATATTTCTGAGGGCTGGGGCCCCGAATGGCTCTTCTGGCATCCAGGAATTGTTGAGGCAAAGGCAAGATGCATCTCTGATAGGAAAGGCAAGGAAGCTGCTATTAGGAAATCAGCACAGAGCCATATAGCCCCTTATGCTATTTTAAGGACAGTAGATGCAATCTTTGGGTGTGCCAGCAGGAAAACAGGATGCAGAAGAGAGGACAGAAGCCTTCAGTCCTACTGAGCATTGGTAAGGCTTTAGATGAACCACTGAGGCCGTCCTGGGTAGTGCACGTTAAGGGAGGTGTGCACCAGCTGCAGAGAATGCAGAGGAAGAAGGATCAAAGCATGACTTGCAGCTTAGGAATGTTTAGTCTAGAGACAGGAAGTACAGACTAGATATTAGGACAGAGATTCGAACAATAAGGATGGTGAAGCTTTGAAATGCATTGCCAAAGAAGGCTGTGGAGCCTTATTAATTGGAAGCTTTCCAAAAGACTAAGCAAACATCTGTTAAAAATGATGTAAGTGTATTTGATTCTCCCTTGGAACATGGAGAAGGAGTAAATTATGGTTAAAGAGATGAAATAAACTAGTGATTTTCAAACTCTGGGTCATGCTACTCTTGAATTCAAAGAACCTTAAAGTGTTAGCAGTGGTTATATCTAATAGCACTTGACCTAGATGTTTCTGGCCCCTATTCACATAATTGTTGCATGAAGATATATAACCCAAAAGGGAGTTGTGCCTTTTCAGAAGATGAAAATCATTGTAATAAATGGCTTCTGAAGGTTCTTCCTGTTCTTCTGACTCTGTGATCCCACAGTACTGCTGCTGGAGCAATGTAAAGCAAAGTGGGCAGAGCAGATCGGAAATTCAGATTTCAATTTAGGTTAATCTCCATCACTCACCCTTAATGGATCAAAAAAGATGATGCTGTCAGAAATTAAGCTAAATGGCCATAGGTGTTTCAAGCTGTAGTAATTTTTTTATAGCTGCTCAAAATGTTTCTGCAGAAAGACATAGGAAAATATTCTATTTTTCTCCTCATGTAATTTATAAAAAGAGCAGAAACACTAGCTCAGTCCTGTGGACAAAGAATAATTATAAAATGCTCTTGCCTGCAGGCATTTTGCTGAAAAGGCATTTGTGTAAGACAGAGCATGGCAAAACACAGGAAGTTTTGAAAGTCGACCATGAACAAATCTCCCTTTTAGTCTCAGTAATAGAGGAAGGCTGCAAATTCTGACGCTTGGGCACAAATGAAAACATCTGTAGAAGTGCAAGAGTGAACCATGTGACATTCAGTTTACTCAGTGGAACAATGCCTGGGTGAAACCTACTGCCCATGCCTTAGGAAGAGACCATGCCTTTGCACCATTTACACTTGGGATTTACATCTGGCTCGTCTCTGTTACTGGCTTTTAATACATGCACAGCAGAAGAAAGAGAGTTTTCTGAGCAGAAAAACGAAAACCACAACACCCCTCTTCCCCCCCTCTAGTTAATACTGCTAGTTAATTGTGTGTTGTGCTTCGCTGGCTGTCCAGGTGATCTGTAGCAATTCTGTGACGTTCTCGAGGTAACTGAGGAGTGGTCAGGATTCTTTGCAGAGTTGCCTGTTCTTAGCACCAAACATCAATGTTTAGTTGTCAAATTTTACCACGGCAAAAACAATTGGTGTTGAGGATCTACTTACTCTCATCTTGTGGTTAACCATGTCCAACTCACGTTTTACATGAGGTGCATGGTTGCAGCTTCTGGTGTTGTCAGAGATTTGGAGTTTAAGAGGATGTAGTGACAAGTGTCTCCATAAAAGAAAAATGACATCACCAGCCCCAGCAGTGCAGAAGTTGTTCTTTCCATTTGGTTCATAGAGATATTCCTGAATATAGGGCTCACTGTCTCCCAGTATCTGGCTACTAAGATCCAAAACCTCTATTTTATGCCCAAGATCAGATTTCTAAGGGTTTTTTTCAGCACTTGAGGTTTTTGGATCCACCATTATTATTTAGGCCTGTATATTTCCAAATGAGATTTAAAATCATGTTTTACCTTTTTTCCTCCATCTATTCTTTCTTTTCTCTGTTTAAGAAGTCTCATGTTTTTTTTAAACTCTTTTCTAAGCCTATCCTGTGTTTCCACAAAAGTGTGTGCAATCTGTGGTCTCTTATCTCAGATGCATTGGTTGAACATTGCTGTAGTCAGGATAATGAATTCATGGGGTTTTTATATGTATTGATATACAGAATATCACAGGGAATCCAGGAGAGATTTTGTATAGAGCTACGGATGAAATTTTCCTCTCTAGGGGAAAAAATACTCTCTAAAAAAGCTGATGTGGATAAAACTCTTTGAGCTGTTTTTTTCCCCCTTTTATGCATACCTATCATAAGGTATTTTTGCTTAGCATCTGTGCAGGATATTTAAATAAACTCAGACCCTAGTAATTCCTGTTTTGGAACTTATCCTAGGCAGAGGAAGGAAAACATTTGGTCCTGGCTGAATCAAAGTTTAAGAACTAGCTCTATGTTCTATTGCAGGGTGCTTTTTGTTGGGGTTTTTCTCAAATATATGTAGATTTTCTGTAAGCTTTTGTCAATGTTCTATTGCATTGATAGCTGGGAAATAGAACAAGCCAGGCATTGCTGCACTGACTGGCTGGGCTTGCTCTGTGTGTGTTCCTGCGTGCACATGGATACAGGAAAATCCAGTAATTAATTGTAGCTGGGGCTTTGCCCGAGATAATTATGGGTCAAAGTTTCTAATAGATGTGCTGAGAAGGAGTTGGAGCAGGTGTGGAAGCCGCCCAGGGCTTGTCCCCAGTGGAAGGACTCGCTGAAGTGTGACATGTACTGGTGATGGGATCAGTGCTGTCCTCAATGCAAAATTCATGGGGTTTTTTCTCCGAAGCAGAAAAGAGCTAATGATGTGAGATGGCAAAAAAATGATTATCGCTTCAATGCCGTGAAACTGTGGTCCCAGAGAAGATAGCAGGAGATGTTTTAATTGGCTTGGGATGTAGGAAAGTCTTAATCATGGAATGTGGAAGTTCTGGTGTGCAGCTATGGACTGATTGTGGTTTATATAGCACCAAGTTATAGCTATCCAAGCAGGAGCACCTCGAGCTGCATTTGGATCCTGTCAAGAAGAGGTTCATCATTTCATAGATACATATTTGAATCTTTATTGCTAAGAGTGTGCTTGGCATAATTATGTCTGGTTTGATTCTGTGGCAGAGAGGTTTTCTGGAAAATCTGTCTGATTATGTCATTACTTGGAATTGCACTCTAATACAGTGGCAAATACAGAAAAGACTTCATTCTAAAGTGACTTTTTAAAAAAAATGTTGCCTGAAAGATTAAAATACACTTGAATAATCTGTTCTGAAGTATGCTTAGTACTACTGCTCTGCTTGAGCTTTTCACACTCAATGTATGCTTTTGAGAGGGTGAAGTATGCAAGAGTAAAAACTGCCTTGGCATAAATCATGAAGAAATTATCATTACTGGCCTGATAATTCTGCCTCTTGCCAAGATTGCCAGGAAGGTCATTTGGCAACAATGGTGCCTGTTACATCGATAATGTGGGAGAACTGAAAGGAGAATAAGAATTCGGTTTATTTGTTTATAGTAATGTAAAAAACCCCAAAATATACTTGTTTAGACAGACCCTTTGTAGCAGGTTAGATCTCCTTGACATATGATCCAGACATAGATGGTGACAGGAAGTAGCTCAAGTTTCTTCTTTCAAAACTGGTACAAGTCGCTTTAGAGAATGATGGTGCATCTTGCTGCTCCCAGCATTCACTTTTTCTGTGCATCACCAAGTGAGGATTTTTGTGGACCTCTGCACCCACTTCTTTCATTGCATCCTATCACTTCTTTCAGCCGATGTCAAATCAATGAGTTTGACAGCACCTAGTAACTTCTACAAGTGTTTTCATGGTTGCAATTTCAGAGTGTGCTCAGAAAACAAAAACTGGAGGGAAAGGAAGAGAAGGAAAAAATAAAGAAATATTTCAAGGTCATTTGATTACCGTGGCATGGAGACTTCAGAACTTGTGAGAGCGTGCTCCCAAGCGTTAACAAACACTGTGCCAGAATAACCAAACTTTAATTTCTGCGTTTAATTCCTTGACTCTCTGAGAAAACTGTGGGTTAATTCAGAAGGGTTGTAGTTTCAACCTAAATTCCATCTAAAGATGAGGCAAAGCTGATGTTCTAATCAACTATCAATGCTCTCAATGGATGTGGCATTCTTGCCTAGGGTAGACCAACGGTTTAAGAACGAGCACTTCATTTTTGTTACTTGTGACATAAATACAATAACTTCTGCTCTTGTCAAAGATTCCATGTCCACGTAGCTGTCTACTTACACCTCCCAAGAGCCAGTTCAATGGTGCATTGAATAGAAGCCATTTCAGTCTGTTAGTCAATCTTGGATAATTTTTGGCAGACACGTCAGGTTTTTACCACTCTCTTATAAAGCACTGTTGCCTAGACTTGACAGGAGTCAAGAAAGAAGTCAAAGACTGGGCAACCTGGGTTGCAGAACTGTTTTCTGCCATTGAATCACCTTAATCCTTGCTAATCTTATTTCATTTTTCAGAGTTCTATGGATTTTTTTCCCACCTTTTCTTCAATGTCTCTTTTGCTGCTTTACTGGCTGTGCATGACCACATCCTTTCTGTTTCACTCCAGCCTAGCCTCTTTTAAAATGCTGCTCCAGGGACCAACAAAAATGGGCTGCCAGATAAAGCATTATCCCTAATTACAGCCAAAAAGTGCTCCTTGAAACAATGTGGAATAAGTATTTTTAAAAGAATGTTGCCCAGTAGAAGCAGTTGTGGGCATAAGTGCAAGTACTTACGGTAAGAAAAAGTTTTAATGTGTTTCTTTCTCTACATGTTGGGTTGGTGTTTTGGGTTTTTTAGGTTATATTTGGGTTCTTTTGTTGCTTTAGTTCTTTATTTTGTTTGGGGTTTTTTTCCAAGGTTGCGTCTCAAAATCTAGATCCCGATTAAAGCACTGCTGTCTGTTCAATTCTGACAGCTTTTTAAATCTCTTTTTCAAGCCTAAAATTTTGCTTTCCAAAGCTGGCTGTTTGATAGGATTTTTTGGAAGTTCTCATACTTAATTTTTCTTTGAAGTTAGGAATTCTCTCACCTTCCCAGCTGTAAAGTTGAGCAGTCAGATGCTGTTTGGCATTGATAATCCTGGTTTCCAGGTAACCCATGTGGGCCATTTCACAAGGCAGGAGTATTCAGACAGCGTCAAGGATATTGAAGTTGCTGTGCATGCAAATGTGCTGATGCAGGAGATCAAAAGTTTAAGCTTTAGGGGTTCCTGTTGATCACATGCCCCAATTCTGTATTTGATCACAATTCCTTCATCATATCAACTCAGAAGGCAGTTGGAGTTTCAATTCTGTGAAATTTTGTCATACAGGTAGGCCAATTAATTTTGTTGGTTTAAATGAATATAATTGAAACACTAATACAATTTCACTGTGCTGATGGACAAGTGAACTGTCAGTCTCAGCATCAGCACCAGATCCGGGATAAAAGGCAATGTGAATAATCTCCATGCCTTTTATGATGGGTTTTCCTGGAAATTTTGTAGGACTAAATACCAGATTACGGTGTTTGGTTTACTTTTTTATACTTTATATCACAATGATCACACCACTTTAAAGAGTTGGCAGCAACATATGCAAAATTTTACGGACAGATCATCTGTTTCAGTGTATCTTTATGAAATCTGTCCTGGTTAATTCAGGAATGGCTAACTTGCTAGCACGAACCAAAAGCAAGGGAAAAATAAAGTAAGCAAAGATACTTGTAATGCATTTGTGCACTGGGATGTGTGTTCTGAGACCTGTGAAAGATGCTGAGGTTTGGGTAGTGGGGTAGGCTAAGACTCCATCATAGTGATGTTTGGGCATTCCTTCTTAAACACCATCAGGTTACTTCCAAGTTGGAAACACACGTGGTCACTGCTGAGATCTGCCCTACAGATGTTTGGAAACAGTGGCAGAGGCAGTTTCAGACCTGGTTTTCCAACAAAATTGAATGCAAGGGAAGGAGCAGAATGCAAACGTTTTTGTTTTACTGATAGCAGGTATTCAGAGGAAATGTGTTTATTTCTGCCCACGTTCAGTTCCAGGGTCTACGGCTCCTATTTTTAGCAGCCGCGTACTATTGTTAATCTGAGATTTTTGACTATCCAGTGAGTCAGAAGGCCTGACTGCCCAGAGATACATGAGTCAGACAGGCAGGAATAGTCTGTTCTGCTTCAAGACACCAGGAGACATAGGTTTAAAAAGGAGGTTTCATACTTAGTGAACAATACAAATGGAAACATAATATATAAATAGAAATCCTTTTACCCTTCACATTGGATTCTTTTCCCAGGAAACTCTTGTCCCAAAATTGTTACTTACTACACAATCTATTTGTATATGAAAATGGGTAGCTTGTCACCCTTTTTATTCTTTTTATATCCCCTGTCTATTGGTTAGTTAATGTGTTTCTAGGACAGACAGTCCTCTCACTGTGACATAGCTATTCCCACAGTAAAAAATGTAATGTGTAAGAAGCTTACAAGAATGGGTGTGGGTCAGGGGGAAGAATTTCATAATAATTTAAATTTATCTTCTGAAACGGTTTCTCTGCAAAGGGCAAGTTTCATTAAAATAGCAAAGACAGGGGTGTGTGTGGTCCTGAAGTTTTTTGGGTTTTGTTTACAAATGCTGATACCTTTCTGACTCTCTTCATGACAGTGGCAAATTTTTAGCAGCTACAGAGCTGCACATAACATGTAATCGAGGTATGTAAGAGCAGGCTGTAAAAGGATGAATGTTACACATTGGTGTTCAGCCCCAGCCCCTGCAGAATTTCCCTGTGGAAGGCAGAAATGTCCAACTGGCTATAAAATTTCATGGGTTCTGAGCTGGGGATCGAGTAAATGCAAGGTACAAATGCAGGCTGGAATGCTTAGTAATGGAATAACAGTGCTTTGGCAGCTCAACAGTTCAGGAATGAAGCAAGGATATTTTTACTCAAAGGTCATTGGTGTAAAAGCTAAATTATGGGACACTAAAAGGCAAGGCAGTATTCAGAGGGACAGACATTGGTGATCTTAGGCCTAATTAGAACAGATGGGTGCACAGACAGTTTTGGCTGGCTGCCTTTTGGTCAACTGCAGCAGGGAGACACAGGGTAAAGATTCCATTTATCCACTCTTGGGGTAAGAAAGCACATGAATCTCTAGGAATCCAGAAATTCGTTTTCAGAATGAGTTGCTATGTGGTGCAAAAAAAATGAATTTTCTAGTGTGGATATTTGGGGAGAAGTTCAAAAGACCTCCATGGGCTTCTAAGTTGAGTGAGTTGAGAAACTTACTTCTTGGTAAGCTCAGAGTACCCTTCAGTTTTGGGTCAAGACGAAGGAGTCCATGAAGTGGTTTGGACAGCTAACTCATGGAGCTTTTTAGATGTAGTGGCCTGTAAATAAAACAGGAGTAAAATACTTACAGTTAGATTTTTAAAAAGGAAAGCAGTTGGTCTTTTATGTAGCCTTTACTTTGATGTCTGTAATATTTGTATTATCTGTTAAACTCTCCTAGAACTTGAAGTGGTACATGGATTCTTTTGAGCCAAATATCTTCCATGAGGCCAGGAGGTTAGAGTGGAATAGAAGGGACCTGCAGTAATCATCTAATCCAACTGATTAGATCCAGTCTGACCACTTCAGGGCTGACCAAAAGCTAAAGCCTCTTACTAGCAAGAAAACCTGTCTGAGTCACCTGCATTCTAGCAGCTGTTTGTTCTTAATGTGTCTTCAAGAGCCACCTCCTTTTCTGCCACTTGGCCACTATTTCCAGCAGCATTTTTAGCTCTGCAGTTGACCATGCAGGAATGTCCAAACTGAAAGGCTGCCTGAAAGAGGACATTGTCTTGTAAACACTGATGAGTACATCAGTTTTTCATTGCTGGAGGTATTAAGATGTATGACAAAATTCACCCAAGTTTAGTATTTCCCCACACAACAACAGGGAACACTGGGTACACCCCTCATCTGAATTTCAGTTGTCTCTGCTCCCTCAGCAAAAGTTCTAGATAGCATTGGCTTTGTCAAGATGACTGATCAGAGCCAGCATTTCCACAAGGATGTTGCTGAGTCTGCCGAGGGTAACAGAAGGGTCTGTACAGCAGTTACTGATGGGTGTCTGTATTCTGCCCAAAAATGGAACTTCTGTGCATTGTAATACATGCATGTGTTGGCACATCCTTGTTTCATGAAAAGTGCCATTAAAAATGGCAGTTCTTTGAGTCTTTGAGCCAATGGATGCCAATTTTTGATGAGTGATCAACATGTGACATGCAGTGATTAAAGAAAGGAAATCAAGTTTGCATAACTGCATGCTCGTTTCTTCAAGTCAGTGGTCAAGCTATCATCCTACCACGAATGTCATCTGACTTCACATTCCAGTGAAAAGGATAAAAGAAATATAAAGAGTTCCCTGCAGCTTTTACACTAAGGCCAGTCCTTGTTTTGTTTAACATTTAATTACTTGAATAATTTCAAAATTACTGCGTTCATGTGACTTCCTGATTGATGCTCTCCTTTTTATCTGTCATTCAGTCCCGAGCCAAAGCTACTTAAATCACAACAATTCCCATATCAAACCCAGGCTTAAGCAAAAACAGTCATTGAAATCACCAGAAATAGTATTTGAAAGTTCTTTTGTGGAATCTATTTGATTTTGATTAGTGCAGTTTCTCCCCTAAACTGTACCTGTTTGTAAAACCGTTGAAGAACACTGACACTATTCTTTTAGTAGAGAAACGAGGCATCACTGTCCTGCTCTACACCTGGGTGAAGGCAACTGCATGGCCCTTTGCTTCCACAGGGGGGAAAAGTCTCCCAGATCCCCATGCACACAAGAAAAAAACCCAAAACAACCAAACAGACCAAAACCAGGGAAGGAGAACACACATGGGAGGTGAAAAAGAGAATGAACGTGTTCAGACCAGGCCTGGAAAAATTAAAAAAAAAAAAAACTTAAAAAAAAATGCAGGGATTCCAACTCAAGAAACAGAGGGAGGACTTCTGGTTAGGACTCACTTCTTGTCCCTTGGGACCCCATTAGTTGGATCCTTTGGTCTTGTTAGCTCTAGCACATGAATATTGCCTGCTCCTTCAGCAGAAGGCAGCCTGAATCCTGAATTTTGCCCTGAATTCCTGGACAAAACTCTTTTCCATCCCAAAAGAAGAAATTTGAATAGTGATAATGGCAGGAACCAATACATCTGCTAAGGAAAAGATGACCTAATAGATTATTTTCAAATATTAGACAAGTAGAGGATTCCTTGCTATTAAATATTATCTCTTCCATCTCTTCTCTTCTGTCCATCAAGCCTTACTTTGTGACAATCTGTAGCTCAGAGATAATTGTTAAGTTTCATTCAAATTACATTACTAACCCTGTAACTCATACTGTGCATAATCTTATCTATCTAAAATGATTCTGTGGGAGGCCTGGCTTTCAATTTAAGCCAACATTTTTAGCTTTTCTTTCCCCTCCATTGTGCAAAAACTAGCAGCGAGTTCTAACCGAATGATATGAATTGTGATAATAAAAATAATTGCTAAAAAATTTTATACTTTTCCTCTCAAATATGCTGTGCTACTATTCTTTGGAGTTTGTTAACTAAGCTGATTTGGCAAGAGCATCTTCTGGAAGTTTCATTATCCCTTGACTGATGTCAAGTTAGTCTTTAACTACAAAAGCGTCTCCTTTCCATAGGGTTTATCATGATAAAATTAATTTCTTTTCCATGTAATTTCTTTTCCATGCTAAGAGAGATGAAAGATTTCAGAATTTACAGTTTTGACCATTAATACTATTTTCTTTACTGGAGCTGCAGTCTGCTACATGAGCAAAAGAAACTGTTGCTAAATTTCTCTCACTCTCTGCTTGCCAAAAAGCTACAGTCTCCAGCTGGAGCTACTCCAGATTTTCACTAACATACATAGAATTAGAGTGAATTGCAAATTTTTCAAGATGGAAAAAGATCTTCAGACTTTAAACCTGAAATATAAGGTTCTAATTTTTATCTACAGTGATGAAGATTAGGAACACTCCTGATAAAGCTAGCAGAATCAGCACTAGTGAAAAGTCGATGCAAATGAGATTAGGATCAGGTGGAATGGAAACCATCTTTTCCTGTCGGATTCAAAATCTGGTTCAGGCTTAATTTATGAGTGGGCTAAGGGCCAAGATGATCTTTCTCATGAATATACAGGCTTTGGTTATGGGTTGAGGAATGTAGAGGCTTTGTTGTTGGCTGGCAGCAGCTACCTTGATCCTGAGTAGCTGTTGTCAGTCTATTTCATAAATTTGACCAAACAGGACAATTCCCATTGTGAAGGACAATGTGCATCAATCAATACAGACGTTATTCAGTCGCCAGTCTGGAGAGAATAAGTTGGAAGCTGCAGGCAATAAGGAGATGTGAAGGGAGCACGTTCCGCATCCGTATTCAACCCGCAGAGCGAGGGAGTAAATAGAACCAACAAACACATGAGAAGTATGTGATGAAAGGAGCAGGATGAAAGCTTTCAGCCCTCAAAACTGGATTGACTCTTGTTACTGAGGCTGGATCTGCTACTGGTGATGAGAAAATCAGAGTGGGACAATCCTCTGTCTCCTTCCGTTTCCACTGCACAAAGGTAAATCACGGCATCGTTTAAAAAGTGAAATTTTGCTGTAAGCCTTCATAAATCCCAGCATGAAACAATGTCCAGAGCATTAAAATAATTGTATAGCAAAACCACTTAGGGTAATTTGATAAGGTGCTCTGATTCCAGAAGACTAAAAGTCCTCTGCATTGATTCTTAGCTGCTCTTGAATAAAAATCTCAGAAGAAGAGACAGTCTGTGGAAGAATTCATATGGGATGTATCTACCATGCTTTATTTTAGAATCCACTTCAGGGGTCTGACTTGCACACGTTGTTCATAAATCCTGATAGCCACATGGTCTACATTTATAGAAGGATTGGTACCATATGGGGAAGACATAAAAATGTGTGCTAAATGCATGGTCTCATACGATATTTCATAGCAAAAAATGTGAAGCTTTTCCAGGTAGAGCAGAAGAGGTTCTACCCAAGGGTCTCTTAGGATATCACTGCTTCTACTCCAGTCAGCAGCTGGGTACCACTTTGATTAAGTCCTTTATTTGGGTGTTTTTATACTCATTTGAAGGCAAAAGTTGGTAAGAACTCTAAGATTCCACTTAGTTTTTCCTTAGTAATGAGAATAATTGTATAAAATGCCTAATTTTAATTCATCTGTTTTGGCATATCTTCAATATCTAAAATTTGTGAGGTCTTTATTGTAGGCTTTTGAAACTAATTTGGTGTCCCAAAAGTTTCTGATTGTAGTGAAGACAAGCACAATTTAAAAAGCTCCTAAAGAGGCAAATGATTTTTTTTTTCAACAAATAAGCTACATACAGATCTGTTAAAGTCAACCCTGTTAGCAGTCTGAAAATTTGATTTAAGGATGTAAACTTAAAATTGTATTACAACCAAGAAAGCCTAGTTGCTGGTTATATAATTAATCCACTAGGCCATGCTGCCACTTAGCTCTGCTATTAAGAAATATGTGTCTATGTAGCCTCTCTGAAATGGGGCCTCCTGATGAGATAATGTATTAGGGAACAATGATGGGTTGTTATGTAATGAAACCAAACTCCTTATAATCTACGGCTGTGCTGGTTAAACAGAAAAAAATAAAAAACGCTGTTCAGCCTATTCTTTTGACAGGTACTACTCTGTGCTTAGTCCCTCCTTTAAAAAACACTCCATAAAAAAGCTTTCCAGGATCCCTCTTCCAAGGTCAAAAGCCTACTGCATCTTGTGAGAACCTAGATGTAAGGAAGAATAAGCAAAAAGCAGATAAAAAAGTTGAATTGTGGAGGAAAGAAACCAGAGTTTGAAGGCAGACAGGTATCTGAAGATGCAGATCTGTGCCTAATGAGATTTTCTGAAGTGCATAAGCAGGTTAGGGCTGGGGAGATGGATGCCTGACTTGGTTAGTTGTGTCTGAAAATCTCACTTGGCTCTATTAGCCCTTTTGGTCTTCTCAATAGCTTTGAAAATTTGGCTAAGGGAACTGAAAATCTGTTTTCTCTGTTCTAGAAACCTGGCAAGTCCTGTGTGCCCTGGGTGTTGGGGAAGTTCCAGTGATTTCCAATGGACAGATTTTGTTATCTGTCCTCTTGGTTTATAGGCTACGTGTTCCAGACAGTGCAGGCCGTTACGACAGCCAAGAATTCCTCTTTCTTTTGTGAGGTTTTATGGTATCTGCTCCATGTGGTAAACTTATTTGTGAGGTACGTGAGCTGCCACATTAATTAACCTGCCAGCCCAAGAAAATAAGGTGTGTTCCTTGCTCAGGAATGCTCAGCAAGTGTGATGCACTTGAGTTTGCTTTCCCTTGATCTGCACCCCAGCAATTCACAGGGAGTCTAAAACCTGGGCCTTCCCAAGCTGTTCGTGCCTTGGCTCCCACTCACTCTAGGCAGCAAAGGCAACTGTGCTCCTTTTTGTTTGCCTTCTCCAGCTCTGAGGTTGCTACCTGGTATAAATTAGCTCTTTTTCTTATTTTTGCATAATGAGGATTAAACTCTGTCTTTCATTCTTAGCACAGGTGTGTGGTTGTCTCTATGTCCTTATAACTGAAGGAGACCATATTTTTCTCTTTTTTTTCTTTTTTTTATTTCTCTCTTCATTCTACCTGTCAAAAAGGCTAAGCCCTGCAGGCTCCTGGTCTGGCAGAACCAGCCAGGGACACCTCTTTGTACAAGGGAATTACATGGATGACACGAGTGCTTAACCGTTCAAAATAAAAGCCACCAAACAGCGAATGAGAACTGGATGGCAACACAAAAATCCCTTTTTCTTGGCCTTTCCATGGGTTTGCAAGTCAGCAAAACTAACGTGGCAACTGCAGAAGGCCCAGTGATAAGGCAAGGCTTCAAACCCCCCTCGCTGTCTCATTGTGCTCTGTTTCTCTAATGCCCAGTGTGTGCTTCTCAATAAAATGTAACTGATCAAAGGAGACACAGGGAAAGACATGGAAAGTAATCCATATGCTGACCCTGCTTTATACAGGATTTTCTAGCTGATTGGATTCGTAGTAAAGAGGACTAGAAAAAGAAAAAGAAGACATTTACTAGCAATTCTTCTTAAAATGTTTTATGGTGGGTTGGAGATTGAGGCAGTAACTCTATAAAATTCAAATGGAAAAAAAAAAACCCACCAAACACAGAACAAGGCACTTGATTTGTTAGGGCTGAATGTAATTATGAAAATTCTGATCAATTCTAGTCCTGAGATGGTAATTGTGTTACCATAGATGCAGAGGCCTGAAGCAAGAAGGTAACAAGAAGAATATATCTGCTCTTTTACCCTATTTTTGAAATCAAAACATGTGTCTTAAATAGGTCTTTGGTTGTTTATAATTAAATTTTCCTGAACAATTCATGAGTTGGCCATTTCTCAACTGTCTGGGGCATCTGTTTTCACGTACTTCAAACACAATAAAGATTTTTGTTGTGCGTTGGGTTTGGGGTTTTTCTGTTTGTATTTTAGTTGGACTTCCTGTACAACAAAAGTAGGAATGGATGCAAACCTATAATTGGATATGCCTTTTGGGTCCAGACAGCTGGAATAAAACCTGCATGAACCCAATTTTGTCCTTAGTTACTCTTAGATAATCTGATGGAGCTTAAATTCCGCAGGTGTAGAGAAGAGACAAAACTATTCTTAATTGTTCTGTGCAGAGCAGCTGTGTCCTCTAAGGAAACACTGCACTAGCAACCCTTAACCAAAATAACCTGGGCTCGGGGTTTTCTTTCAGTCTGTCCTGCAGTCAAGCTTGGTCCCTGCCGTTTGTCAGAGCTGATGTCAAAATATTTGATCTGCGTGTTTTTTCGTACCTCTTCTGGAACCTGAGTTTTTGGAACACTTTAATAAACTGCAAATGGCTTTGGTAACATGAAAAACACCCACGGTGCCAGGCCACTGGACCGTTAACTATCCAAGGAGCTAAAAGCTCTTAAACTTTTGTTACACATGAACTCATCCTGGCTTGGTGTCACAAGCTCTTTGAATTTTTTTTTTTTAAATTTTTTTTTAATTTTTTTTTTTTTTTTAATTCTTGCTGTTTTTCATAAACTTCTGGTGCTTGGAAACGAAGGCTGGTCATTCTTTTCTCAGTAAAGGCATTTAATATCAAGGTGTTTATCTGTATTTTGCCAGTGAAATAGAGCTACACTTGTTGTCCATTTTACAATAACTTTATTTGAGCTTCTGATGTTAAATCTATGTCAGGAAAACCCATACCATTTCATTTAAAGCATTTCAGAAGTATTGCAATCTGCCTTTTTTTTCTTTCTCCTGGATTGTGAGTTTAATATTCTTATTTATCCTATGACTTACAAAATGTATGCTCTGAATGAAGGAGATCTGTGACCACTTGAGAAAAAATGTGCAGTAGTAGCAGAATGCTACCACACAGGTTTGGGTTTTCTAAATATCAGAAGTGGTACAACCACAGTATGGTACAAACAAATCATTCTTCAAAGTTGCTTTTAAGTTTTAAAGTACTTGACTTTATGGATTTTTTTTCAATTTTTCTCTTCTAAAATTTGTGCCGTTGTTTGACTTGTTGCTTCAAAAAGTAAATTTTAGATTCTAATGGGAGAATTTTTTTACTTTGTTCCATAATAGCGACAAACTGCAAGGATTTGGGACATACCTGCAACTCTTCACTCTACACAGCCAGACTTACAATAGAACAATGCAGAATTATATTATCTGTGTTTCATATGGGTTTTTTCCTCTGGAATTCTTACCTTTCCATGTAAAATTTTGTCAACTTTAGATAAAGAATCCTTTAAAGTCTTGGGCTTTTTTTGGATTTGGTTTAGTTTGTTTGTTTGTTTAAAGCAGTTCGACACTTTTCAAAGACAGATTGTATTCAGATAAACTCAGCAGGTCTTTTATAAGAAACAAATGAAGAGTGCAAAGAAGGTACCAAAATAGATGAGCAAGTGTATTTAATACTGGGCTAGTTAGTGCAAGGTATTAAATATTGTTTGTACGAACTCTTTGTGGCCCCACACACAATTAGTTCCTCTTTCACTGTGAATTCATAGAGGGGTTGTCTTTAGAAACACAAAAATGGAATAATTTCTTGATTTGAGAAGAACTGGAACAAAAAATAGATCACGGGAAGTTTTTCTGTCAGAAACTTTCTTAGGAGAAGGTGATTGGGCCTGGTGTGATCTCTTTTATCTCTTCCTTCCTTCAGTTCCCTGTTGCTTTAATTCCCCTGTTCATATACATCATTGCTCCAGCTCTGGTTTGAAATTTCTCTTCATAATACAGAATTCCCCTAGGAACATAAACATCAATATTTCTGTCTAGGAGACTGCTCTATCAGGGTTAGAGAATTTTTTTCCCCCATCACCTAAGTGTCTTTCTGAACCAATAGTTATCTGCTCATATTTTGCATAATCTTTTAGTTCATTTTGCAGATCTGTGAGCACTGGCACGATTTTGATAAGCCATGGAAAACTCTGCCCATGTTGTATGTTTCTGTGGAGCCTGTTTTGCTTGCATGATGTTTTGAATGTAGTCCAGCAAGTGAAATTTAGTATGTGAACACTGCAATAATTATGGTTAATATTCACTTTTGTGTCTTTCTGTACTGAGCTGCAGAATTATTTTTCTGGCTATTTCTGCTTTTTCTCCTAATCAGATATTGTAGTGCATTGCACACAGTAGTGATTCTTTCCCTTGATTCACTGCTATCAGACACTATTTCACTACACTAATAATTGTTTGTGACCATTTCTCCCGTCTTTCTCCCAAATCAGTGAAATCTCTGCTAGCACACAAAAATCTGTGCAATTCTTCTTTGTTTTGCTGTAATAAAAAAATGGTACCTAAGGGTTTTGAGGTAACAGGTTAGAATATGATTAAGGCAATGTTTGCAGCTGAAAGCATTAGAAGAATTCCAAACAATCCTGCCGTGAAAGCTGTTCAGGGATACATAAGCAAGCTTAGATAAAACAACAGCTAACTGCAGTCCTCCCACAACCTCAAATGGAGCTCTCTTTGTAACTCAGAAATGTTTGGCCACTTTTTTTGCCTTAATTTTTCATATTTTTCCTATCTCTGCACTTTGTGCAGAAGCATTAGGAAACCACAATAAAGACTCTTCTGCAGACCCAAGGGATTATGATAAGTATCAGACATTGTAAGTGCCCATCTGAACCTCCAAGGTATTTGAGCTTTGCCCATGACTAATTTCTGCCTGGCTCTGGAGGGAGCAGCTCAGGATGATGATTTTCCCGTAGTAATGTACCTGAAGATGCTATTTTTCCACCAAAGAGGCTTTTAAGAAAGTTTTCTTCCCTCTTCCAGGACATCAGCTTGAAAAGCATTATTTTGATTTTTCTACCTCAATATGAAGGGAGAGGGGGGAAAAAACTCCAACCCACAACCTCTGTAATTTCTTTTCTTTTGGCTGGTGCTGCTTATCTGCTTGCTCAAAGTGATGCTGGGGATTGCTAATGCATAACACAGGGTCTGCCAGCTGCCCTTTTGCTGTTGATACAGCTCTTAATGTGCATTTAGTGTAAACAGGTAAAATGTCAGGGTGGCTGGAAAGGAAAGAGCAGTGAAGTCAGTTAATTTGATGAAGCACTCCAAGTGAAGTTCTGCCCTCAGCCGTACCTGACCCAGCTCCAGGGCAGGATTTTGGGTGTGAATGGTGGCAGGCTTTACCTGCCTGTATTTTGTATTTTGAGATCTCCAGGTAGCACGCTTCCCAGTAATAACTTGAGAAGTTACCTCTTTCCAAGGAATTCAGAGTATTTTGACAGAAGGACTTTTTGTGATATTTTGAAGCACAGTACAGAAGTGCAGAAACTAGCAAGTAGAATAAACGTGGGGTTCCTGACTGATCAAAAGCTAGCTGGAAAGTTTTGAGATTTGCTTTAGATGAGAACAAAAGTGCAGATAATTTCTTTTTGGTTGTGGAAGTATGTGCCTATGCTAAAATGGCATATACTTCCATTTTAGTGGAAGTGTATGCCATTTACTTTCCATTTACTTCCATTTAGTTCAAAGTGTAACTCTTGAAAATGAAGTTTTTGTGTCTTCCAAGTGAGTACTGTTTTCATCCAGCTTACACACAATTAGCATTGCATTTAGTCAGGAAAGAAGGAAATGGAGCTGTGAATTCTTTATTGTTATTAATCTTGTTTGTCATTTCTCTTGCATCTGGGAAGCTTCTACTTCTAGAACATTCATAGTGGAAAAAGAACTATTTCCCCACGTAGCCACAGCAATTCAGGATGCAGAATATTTTCAAAAGAGTATGTTTAATTTTACAGCAGGATAAAGAAGAATGGGTGGCTATTTTCAGAGACAGGCATACTTCATCCATCTCCGTCTGTTATTTAATTCTGAATCTCAAGAAATACAATCTACGGTACAAAATGAGACTTGGTTTCCGTAGGTTCCTTAGTGAAGCACAGATCCCCCCTCCCAGCCAATGTTTCAATCTGCACTTCAGTCTGATGTGTGCTTAAATCTCTTATTAATCATCTGGTTTAAGGCAAACTTCACTAGCATCCCAGGCAGATAAAAGGAAAGCCACCCAGCCTGACAATTTACTTTTCTTACAGAACTGAGCGTGCAGTTACACATACCAGAGGATAAACCACTCAAAGTTGTCCCGGGAGTAGCAGAGTACAAATCACCAAGATGAGACTACACTGAAGTGTATTGAGGCACTGTGGTTAAATCCCATGTTTAGAGTGCTTGTCTCCAACGTGGAACCTCTTTGAAGAATCTGTTCTAGCACCAAATGCCTATTCCATGATTTTACTTGCAGTGAAGCATTTATAAAATCTTTTCTAAACAAATTGTGCGGTAAATATGAGGCAGAACAGAATATGGGCAGGAGATGGAAGCACGTTCTCAGTTTGCTTTTTCTGCTGGCTTCTTTATAAATCGTCTCTGTAACATGTTGGGATTTTTTCATCTTTTGTTCTTGCTTCTCCTCAACTAGCTGGCTGCTTTGGCATCCTATACTTGTGGGTATTTTTAGCATCTCTTGAAAAACTCAGAGATGGATTCCTGCTGCTGATCAGCCAATGCTGTGTTTTCCAGCAGTTGCCATCAAAATATCTCTGATCTGCTTCCTTGGCACTCTTTACTCACCTATTTTTTTTTTTTTATTCAATATCCACACTATTTATTTCCTAGCCAGTTTTCCCTCTTTTGAGGGAAGGAGACATATGGATTCTAGCTGCTACTCTGTATGTCTTTTGCTGAGACTCCTGACTTGCTGAGTAAATACCTGTCAAAAACTTTAGGGGTGTATCTCCATGGTGATTGCAACATGTTTACTGTAGTATCTGCCTCGTATTTTTGTGGTGTAAATGATCCCTTTTCCTCTTTGTGTGGCTTTTTGTGATACTACAGGAATGTGCCCTACAGGAGTTCTGTCAAAATAACATTTCTTTGTATTTAATGCGATGGGATTTTTTTATTTTTTTTATTGAAGAATAACTAAAAATGAGAGAGGGATTGTCTTCTGAACAAAGACTGTAGAGTTGGTTTTCAGTATTTTTTTAGACCTACCTAATAGATCTCCTGATGCAGTAGCTGCCTTATATAGAAACCTGAGTTTGCTCACTCTAAACTCAAAGAAAATGTTCTTAGCTCTTACCAGCTGTTTATTAGCAATGGCAGCGTTCATATCAGAACCTGCAGAACCAGTGCCCTTTTCCCTGGCCTCTCTCAGGACACGTGCTGGGAGCCTAGAAGGGCTGTGCAGTTCTTACTGCTGCGTTCCAGCGACGTTTCTCGCTGAAGCTCTTGCTAAGATAAAAATGAGTTTGAAATGCAGGCAAACAGGTAAAAGGCAAACCTGCAAGCCAGGCAAGATTGGGTTCACCTCTCCTTACCTGGAGTGCTGTGTGACTGCCACGGCACAGGTGCCCATTTACAGCTGGGTCAAATGAGGACAGCCTTTTACACAATTTCAGTAGGAGAGCTCTGCCACCTACATCCCTGAAATGAGCATGTTCGTTATTTCTTTTTAACTCTTCTCACTTTCGAGGGCCAGATTTCCGACCCCCAAAATACACGAGCTGGATTCAAACCAGGTTTCTGAATTAGCAGACTTTTCTGGGAGGCCCTCGAGGAAACATGGGAACGTGGCTGTCTTTGTGAGCTCTCTCCGACCCAGCTCATGAAGACAGCGTTGCAAACAAGGCACTGGCAGGTATTCCCCAGGTGTTGCTCAGCCCTTTCAGCATTACCCTGGAGAGTGTATTATTTTAGATTTATTACGTCCCCTGTGCCTGTCCACTTCCACTCTTTCCTGCTCATGTGGTAAAGATTAAGCTGTGTTACATTCCTTGCTTACTAGCCTGAAGCAACAGCACCTACCTGCTGCAGGTTTGCCATCAGAGGATGGAGCAGCATCTGGGATACTTGGATTTAAATACTGATAAACTCATGGTTTGTCAGTAGCAGCCTTGTGTGCAGAAAGCTCTGGATATCAAGTGTCACAGTAAGGAGCGTGTTTGTGATGCATGTGCTCAAGACAGGAAAAAACCACATTTGAGATGCCTGCTGATGAAATCTGGGAGATTTTAGTCACAGGGTATCGCGAAGAGAGGGGAAAATCATGCCTCACTAAAGTGGAGAAGCCAGGGCTGATTGAGAGTTTCCTTTCTCACTGAGCTGGGTCTGCATGTGGCTGATGCCTGCTGTACCCTGTCCAGCTGCCATCACAGTTTTACTATGCTTATCTCAAATATATTACTGAAACCTTATTTATTGTCCTCCAGAAGCTTATTTCTTGTCCATTTAAAACTTCCTGTGATGTCAGAGCCCGGGACGTGCAAGGAGTACAGCATGGAAGGGATGCTGGTTTAGAGCTGCTCAATCCCTTCCTTCTTGTTCAGTATAAATAGATAAAGATGGAATTTCTCATGTGGAAAGATAAGGATTTTGATTTTCAGAAACAACCAAATGAAGCTTGGTAACATCCCTGAGGTTTTGTTTTCTTCTGTTTGGCTAAGGGAAAAAAGACACCAACTAATATGTCTTACGTTTTGACAGCGCCTTTCTCTAAACAGCAACTAATTTAACTGAACTCTCAGTTAATTGGTTTAAAAATACGAAACCGCTCAACTAGGGTGTGCAGTCAGCTTTTCATAGCACATCCCGGAGTCAGTTTCCATGGCACTGGGAAGGATTTTTGGTCTCCATGGCAACCTCAGGTCGGCTTGTCGCACCTTTTATCTTATGCAGACTGAAAGCAGCAGTGTGTGTGTGGTATCTGGAGTTAATATGTCAAGAAGGAGGCAGATATATTACCAGAGAGGTGTTGGATTTTTTGGGTTAGTTTGGGGATTTTTTTTCCCCTGCTTTAAACTCAGTAAGTCTGTTAATTATTGCTAATCAGGCTAATGGCAGGAACAGGCAGTAAGGGGCAGGTGAAGTGGCACTGCCTGGTGGATAAATGGACAGCCAGGGTGCTCCTGGGGGCTCTGCAGCAGGTGGGAAACCTCCTCCTTCCTTTCCCTCCTGGAGAGCAGCCTGCAGAGCTGGAAAGCCACAGCTCCGTGGGCTTTTTGGGACCCCTTTGCAGCTGGTTGTTCTGGGTGGCTCTGTGCTAACCCTGCCACGAGATGAGTGGTGCCTTTGGTCCCCTGTGCTCGGTGTGTTTAGTCAGGCAGCTCCCACAGAATAGTTTGGGTGGGAAGGGACCTTTTAAAGGCCACCTAGTTCACCCTCCCTGCTGTGGGCAGGGACATCTTCAGCTAGACCAGGTCCCTCAAATCCCCATAGAACCTGGCCTTGAACACTTCCAGGGACTGGGCTTTGGCTCTGGCCAGGGCTAATGCATGGCCTGGGCCCTGCTGTAAGGTGCCCTGGTGAGAAGCTGTGTCCCCAGACCTTCAGTCCTTCTCTCCCTGGTGGCACCAGCTCTTGCAGAGCTGCCATACAGAGCCATCATCGAGGTCCTTTCCTGCTGCCTGCGTGCAGAAAGGGGAGCAGGACAGCCCAGCTCAGGGAAGGTTGTCAGGGCCTTCAGGAATTAAGGAGAGAGAGAGAGAGAGTAGGTGCCAACTGGGCTCTGGGAAATCATGCTTAGGTCCACCCTTCCTCAAATTGCTCATCGTGCAAACACTGGGCAACTTGTCCAGGTGAAGCAATGGTCTCCTTTAGCCTTCTGATCCATCTGTGCAGGCTGTGGCATGTGCTCGTGTGGGATTTTTTTGCTTACGTTTGCTCATCCCTGTTGAAGCTGTGGAGGCTACACCTTCAGGCACAGTTATTCCCATTAAAATCAGTCCTCTGTAGCTGTGACATCTGGGGCTGGAGAGAAAAGCTGCCTCCTTGGCCTTCTGGCAGAAGGACTACATGGCAAAGCAGAGTGCAGGAACAAGCAGCGTCAGCACTCCTGACCTCCCTCTCTCTCAGTCTTCACTCACTTCCCAGGCTTTGCTGTGTCTCTCTGCCATGTCCATGGATTGCCGTGGGCAGGGGCCGCTGTTACAGGACACAGGGTCAGGTCAGAGGCCCCCGTAAAGTCCCACCTCTGGTCATGCATCGGGCTTGTCTTATGAAATCACACTGGTGGTGTTCAGGCCTTGTTGCTGGAAATCACCAAAGAGTTCCTGGAGCTGCAAAAAAAGGCAAGTGTAACTCTGGCAATCTAGTGCTCAGAGCTGCTTGAAGTGACCTTCTGTACACTCACTACTTGTTTTCCTTGAAATTGCAATGGCTGGAGAGAGTAGGCTGGTTAGGGAGATTGCAATGGAAGCAGGAATTAAGGCACTATTTTCTGGTTCCAGGGCAGATTGAAAACCCTTTGTGTTGATCTTTTCTGGGATTTTGTGTGCTCTTGGGGCAGAGGGGCACGTGTAACCAGGAGATAGTTGTTCAGCAGTGGGTGTGTGGTGTGAGGTGAAGCCTCTCTAGTTACGCTGCTGACTAAAAATAGCCAGTGCATAACCCATGTTCAGTGATCTCGGAACATTTGGTCTACCAGGAGCCTCCTTAATATTCCAATACAAATCTCTCCAACTGCCTGCTTTTAAAGCAGAACATACTACAAACAGCAGGAGCAAAAAGGTTTTGCTTTCAGTGATGAGTAGACTGTGTTCACGTGAAACTGGCAGCCCTGAAAACCTTCAGTAGCTGACAGACAAATGGGCAGCACAACACATTTTAAATGCCCCTGCAATTTTCTCATGTATTGTCTTTCATTCACCTGATGTCTGTACTGGGTTTGCATGGAAAGGTTGTGGTAGCAGAGGAGCTTCAGGGGTGGCTTCCGTGAGAAGCTGCCAGAAGCTTCCCCATGCCCAACAGAGCTAATCCCAGCCCAGCTCCAAGACTGACCCGCAGCTCTCTGAGCCTGAGCCCATCAGCAACAGGGGTAGCACCCCAGGGGTAACAAATTTAAAAAAGGGGGGAAAAAAAGCTGGCAAAAGGAGGGGAAATATGTGGCAGGACCAAGGTCAAGAGCAAAGGAGGGCTAATTCCCTGCAGAAATTCCCCTGCAGGCCATGGTGAGGTAGCTGTGCCCCTGCAGCCCTTGGAGGACCACAGTGGAGCAGAAATCCACCTGCAGCACATTGTGGACCCCACACCAGAGCAAGGGGATGCCTAAAGGAGGCTGTGACCCCATGGGAAGCCCGTGCCGGGAGGACACGTGCCCTCACGGAGAGAGGAGGCCACCTGGAGCAGGTTTGCTCACAGGAATTGTGACCCTGCTGGGGACCCACGCTGGAGCAGCTGGTTCCTGAAGTGTGGAACTCATGCTGGAGCAGTTTGTGAAGACCTGCAGCCCCCTGTGGGGAAGGATGTTGGAGAAGTTCATGGAGGACTGTCTTCCGTGGGAGGGACTCTGGAGCAGCAGCAGGGAGTGAGGAATCCTATTCCCTAGGAAAAAGGAGTGGCAGGAGCCACTGACTGCACCCCCCATTCCCCATCCCCCTGCGCTGCTGGTGGGGAGGAGGTAGAGGAAATCAGGAGCGATGTTAAGCCCGGAAGAAAGGAGGGGTGGGGGGGAAGGTGTTTTTTAAGATCTGGTTTTATTTCTCATTATCCTGCTCTAATTTGATTGGTAGTAAATTAAACTAATTTCCCCAAGTCGAGTCTGTTTTGCCCGTGACGGTAATTGAATGATCTCTCCCCGTCCTTATCTCGACCCATGAGCCTTTTGTTATATATTCTCTCCCCTGTCTGAGCAGGTGATGAAAAAGCCCTCAGGAGGCCCATAGATTTATGCAAGAGGCTTTTGTTAAAGCTCATTTGGACTACAGAGTTTTGTGCTCCCTTAATGTGGAAAGGAAAAACTTTCCCTCCAAAATCAAATCTTTTCTCAATTTTGTTTCTAGTTTGCGACCAATGGAATGAAAATCAAGGCACATGGAATACTTTCAGCCCTCAAAATAGGTTTACATTTCATACGGACACAGGCTTTGGTTGAGTCTTATTTTATCATCTGTTCTTAACTTAATGATGAGGCCAAGGAGCAAAGTTTGGATCCAGTTTTGGAGGTGGAAAGTATATGTTGCAATGAAGGCTGTATTTGTGATGGTGTTAAGATTTCTGGCTAAATTTAGCAAGTCTGTTTTAAGATTCAGAAATGACATTTTTTGTACAAAGAATTGATACATAAGTCTGTATGCTTTTAAATATATGGATTTCGTTTAGAAATTTGACAGCCAGAATTGAAAACACTTAGCTGTGACACAGAATTACTCTGCTAAATATCAGGGGGAAAAGAGAGAAGAAGTAGCAAAGATGGGAACCAGATGCAAGAGCGTGTTTTAAATCAATCCCATCGTTAGAGGAGAGTGCTTCCTCTCTCACCTATGCTCTGGCAGCTCTGTGCTGGAGCCGAGCAGCTTTCCTGCAGCTCTCCCAGCAGGCAGCTGCCCTGACAGCATCACACTCCTGCTGCCTCGAGAAGGCAGAGCTGGAAGGATGAAATTCCTGTTTACATTTCAAACGTTGCTCTGGCCAATACGCTGCAAGACGGGAAAACACACATGTTGAATTTGTAAAAATCCAACAGCTTTTCAAGTCGGTTCTAACACTGGATGCCTCCTTGTTTATTTTCCCGCAGCGCATGTGTTTGAGAAAAACCTGTGACTGCTGTAAGGGGCAATTACTCGCTCTGACAGTGGTGGCTTTCAGTGCTTAAACAAAGCTTAACAAGTGCATAACATCCCTGTGCAGCGTTTTCAGGAATTGCTCTGTAGCAACAGAGGGAAGGAACGAGCAAAGGCAGAGCATGTTCTGCCTTCTGCCTGACTTGAGATAAATGACAGTAATCACATAGACAGTAATCTGGCCTTTTCTGCTCTGCCCACCTGCTGCTGCAGTTGTCATGCTCTGCACTCTGCTGCCATCCTCCGTGACAGCAGCGCCTCCAGCTCGGCACTGCTGGGAATAATTAGGGGTGGCACAGCTCCGCAGCTGCTGCCGCGGCGGTGGCGGGGGGATGCGGGCAGAGAGGGGGCAAAGAGCTGGGCTGGAGCAAGAAAATCAGCTGAGCTGTCATGCCTGCAAGCAGGGAGGGTTTTAGCTCCAGCATGAGCTGAGGGCGTGAAAGGGAGGTTTTTCCATCTGGGCAATGAGAGGCTGCAGACAGAAACCTGGGGGTCCTGGTTGATGGCAAGCTGAACATGAGTGAGCAGTGCCCCAGGAGAGCCAGCCCTGCCCTGGGGGCATCAGGCACAGCATCAGCCGGGCAAGGAGGGATTGTCCGGCTCTGCTCTGCACTGGGGAGGCCTCACCTTGCACATTGTGTGCAGTTTGGGGTGCCACAGTGTCAGAGAGACATTGGGCCCCATCAGACAGTGCCCAAAGGACAAAGATGGTGAAGGGCCTTGAGAGGAAGTTGTGCGAGGAGAGGCTGAGGGCACTCGGTCTGTTCAGCCCCGAGGAGACTGAGGGGAGACCTCACTGTGGTCTCAAATGTCCTCACAAGGGGAAGAGGAGGGGCAGGCACTGATCTCCTCTCTGCAGTGACCTGTGACAGACCCGAGGGAATGGCCTGAAGCTGTGCCAGGGGAGGTTTAGGCCGGATATCGGGAAAAGGTTCTTCACCCAGAGGCTGGCTGGGTACTGGAAAAGGGCAGTGGTCACAGCACCAGCCTGACAGGGCTCAAGAAGCATTTAGACAATGCTCTCAGGCACAATGGGATTCTTGGGGACGGTGCTGTGCAGGGCCAGGAATTGGCCTTGACAACCCTGATGGATCCCTTCCGATCTGGGACATTCTGTGCTTCCATCAAGTTGATGACAGTGTTACAGGGGAGAGAATGGGACATCGTGAGAAATCCAGCCATAGTCTGAAGTGTAGATTGCCAGAACCTAGCTCTGAGGGCAGGCCTTGGCATCTTTAAGTACAGTCATGATCCTTTAAAATCACCTCTGCCCCGTACAAGGGGAGCCCTTCACAGAGCAATCACGACTTCTGTGGCATTGTCCAGGGCAGAAATCCTCCTGTGGGCAACGGGCTGTTTGAAAGGGCAGGCACTGCCAGCTTTCAACCTGGAGCAGGTCTTAAAACTCTTCAGTGCATCCCAGCTGTAATTAACAAAGAAACACAAGTCCTTAAGTGCGGAGTAATTTTTTAAAATAGCTGTTAATAATAGGGAATTTAAGAGTACAAATCCTACTGGATGTAGCTAATTGGAAACGTGATTGGGGTGTGGAGATTAGGTAATGAATGAGCTGGTGAAGAGAGCAGGGTAAAGAGTATCGACTTGTAGGACATGGAGGTCTCCCCAGGCCCTGAGTTCACAGACTGAATATTGGTGTGATGTTAGTTAGGGCTAAACAGTGACTTACAACCCTTCAGGGACAGGAACAGGTTTCCAGAGATTGGAGATGTTCCTGTTAATGGCATGTGCCAGCACCCATGCCAGGCTGCAGCATGTGATGTCATTATTTTATCTGAGCTAGGTTTTTTGGGCTGACTCTCTGTAGTTCAGCATAAATAAAGACAGTTCTAAGAAATATAGATGTATAGGTTTGTTCTGAGGACATACTACATTGATTTTTGTGTGCATATTTATATATATGCATATATTTCTGTGTATTTTTATATATACACACTTTTACATATATTTAGTGTAAAATTGTACACCTCCATGACAGTGTCCAATCATTTTGGCCTGATTGATTGAAACACGTGTAACACAAAAGATTAATTTTCCAGATTTGATAAGATGGAACTGATCTTAAAATGCGAAATAAATAGGGACAGTTACACTTTTCTGTATCTTATTGAAAGTCACTACTTGGAGGCTTCTGACGTGGAAGATGCTTAGGATTTATCACAGGTGCCAGTGCCATGGGTAGGCATCTGTGGGTGGTGGTTTTGAGTCCTCCCATGGTTTCCATTGCTCCCTTTGGACTTGCTCTAATCAGTCCTTGTGTGGCATCCAGAAATGAGCACCCAGACCTGGAGCCTTCCAGCTGTTCAATAAAATGGAAAGATAATTTTGCATGTTAACTTTTCTTATACATATCAATATTTCAGTATCAGTTATGATTATTGTTTGTATATTGTGAAGTAATCTCTAAAAGACTGTTCCTACCAGTCTGAACCTTTTTTCACCTAAGTCTAGTTTGTCCACATCTGCAGCACATAAGAACACATTACACGAATTACCAAAGTCGAGTTGTACATCTCCTGTCTTTTCTCTCTGTGTTACCAGGTCCTAAAAAGAAATTAGATTGGTGTGAGATGATTTTTTTCCACAACCAATCTCTGCTGGATGTTAATAATTACCTTCCATACAGTTACAAATATCTCATCATTTGTCCCAGAAATTAAACTGGCTGTTTCTAATTCACTTAATTCTCCTTTGATGTCTTTTAAGAAATAAAAAACTAGAGAATGGGTAAGGTATTAGACATCACATTTGCCTGTCTTGATGAGTTATCAAAATAACTGCTAAAAGCTCTAAATCTCATCAGTCAAACCTTTAAGTTTGGTCTGGAATGGAGCTCATTAGATCTAGGCAATTCGAAAACAGTTGAATTTAACTAATACTTGTTAATTGGGGGAGGTTTTCTCCGTTCAAAGACTTAGCTCTTGCTCTTTTGTGGCTGGAATCAGAGCTGATACCATCTGATGATGGCTTGTCTTTTGTGATGATCAACACACGAAAAAACATTAACAACTCGACCTTTTTGACCTCATATATCAATGGCTTTCATGCTCAGTTTCACGGCAGAATACTCTTGAGCCTTCCTTTATTGTTCATGCCTTTACTGAATGATTTCTTAATGTTTCTTGCTGGTTACATCGAGCTTTGTACCCTGAACACTGTTAGTAACACTCTGTATTTTAATGTGATCTTGTTGGGCTTTTGTACATTTTTGTGGTAATCTGATTTGGTTTTCACTGCTGGTTTGCTTCCTCCTCATGCTTTAGGTCAGCGAAGAGCTCATGGTCTGGGCAAGGTTACTGTGCCACTTGTCTTTTCTCCGTCATGAAACAGCTGGCACATAAGGACATATGAATTATTTCATTAAAGAGCTTCCGTCTCTCCTTAATGTGTTTTTCCCTTAGACCAATCCCCTGGAGACCTTTCCTGACCATCCTCTGGGATTGCTGAAGTGTACTCCCTTGAGACCCATTCATTTGACTTTTCCTGTTGTGCTGCCTTCCAATTCTAAGTTGTTAAGAGTGGAAAAAGGAATACTTTTTAATCTTCTCCCTGTAAGTAGTGCCACCAGATTTTTCCTGTGTCATCCCAGATTTTACACACAGAAGAGTGTTCATTCAGAGCACTCCCTTTCTCAGGTGCCCAGGTTCAGAGGTTAGTCTCTGTGGGCTCTTGGAATAGCTGATGGGAAGTCACAGGATGTTTGTGTTAGCACTGTGGATTCACAGGCCACCTCAACTCTTGCTTTGAGTTTCAATCTAGCAGAGCCCCTCGACTGAATGCCTGATTTAGTCTTATAAATTTGGCACTCAGAGTTTGGTACTTTTCCACGTGATGCCTTTCCTTGTTCCCTCCACAAGTCCCTTTCAGCTTTAATACTGCGTCGCAATGTCTCTTTAGGACAGAAATGGAGGACCTGAAGGCAAGAAATGTGATCCGGGAAGTCACAACGCACTGTGCAATTTTCTGCTTTCTGGCTGGTAAATTATTGTGTCTTCAGCGTGCTCTGGCACGCAGTGCAGTTTGTCCATGCAGCAGTGATGATAGGCTGTCCTGAGCTAATAATCAGGACCCCTTTGTTTAGGCTCCTCAGCCATTTAGGGAGGTCTTAAAAAAGAGTTCTTATCTCTTTGTCAGTTTTTATTCATGTTTTATCGTAAATGGAGAAAGCACTTAGCCTTGAGAGTGATCACGTTAAGAGGCAATTTAAGAGAAGAAAAATAATCAGCATGGTTTGCAGCAACAGATTGTTTTGTGCATCTCAAGAAAACACAGTTAATGGAATGTTGCAAAATGCTTAGAGAAAGAAAGCTGCCTTTCCTGTCATGCATCTGAGATCTTTGTGCCACCAAAAAACAACACCTCTGGCTTTGCATGCGGGTTCTCTCAGCCTTTCAGCGCCAGTGTACAGTTTCACACTATGTCTGTACCCTGTGCCTTCCACCTTGCCTTCAGGATACCACCCAGAACAGGATTCCATCCTGCTCTCCTGTCTCCCACTCTCCATATTCTATGAGTTCCTCACCATACAAAAAAAGGGTTCTTTCAAATTAAAAACTGCTGGCAGGATCACGGGAGCAGTACAATTGTCTTGCAGGAAAACAATGAAGAGGATGAACTGAGCTCTTCAGCTTTAAACCTGCACTGTTCACTACCTAAGCTTGATTATCTGCACCAAAACTATTAATGGGTAGCCTCTCATTCTTGAGGGACTGGGACTGTTTTCTCATGACAGATGGAGCAGGAATTGTTCCATGGCAAAGTCAGAGGCTGAAGGTCAGTTGTCTCCTCTTGAATATTTGTAGTAATAAAATGCTTTCCCTTTCTCAGTAGGATCTGTACCTCAGCACTGGCATCTTTCACTGCAAAATGTGAGGCTCTCTTATCGATGTTTTAATTCAATTTAAGAGTTTTCTTGATGTTGTTTAATGGTGGAGGTGTTTGTTCTTCAAGATTCCCTTGTTCTTGCTTTGGGGATTTGCTCCATCGTGTCAGTCTAACTTCACGACTGTTTCAAGATCAGCTTTAAGTAATCAAATTACTATAGATGCAACCCAACATCTCACCTACCTAGAACTTTTAAAGAGGTTTTGCAGCTGATTTCAGTGAATGTACCCTCTCAGTTTACTGGGACAGGCCAATTTAGCAAAGACTTTTTTTCCCCAATATTTTTTTTCCCTCTGTCAACAAGGTATAGCCCAGGGAAACGGGTGACTCCAGCTCTGAGACATTACAGCATGTACTGTACTACTAGGAATGCCACGGAGATAGTCATTAATATTTCCATGAAAATGATATTTTTAAAGCAAGTGGATTCATCAAAACCAAACCAGTTCCCATCACAAGTTAGTTTTGATTAATTTTTCAAGACAAATATTTTTGGGGAAGCAGAAATTTTCCAAGTTTGCAATACATCTATTTTGACCTTTTTTAGATTTAAAAATAGTTATTTTTCATTTCAAGATGACCTTTCCTTTAGAAAGCTTAAGCTAATTATCATTAAAAACTTTTCAAAACTAAGAAGTTTAATATTTAATCGCTTAAGCAACCTGAATGGGTTTTTTTGGTTTTTTTTTTAGTTCTTCTGGGACAGAAAGTTACATTTGTTGCCTGCCACTGACTGGCACGGGAGCTGAAAGCCTGCATCAAAGCATAATACAGGGTTTAGTGGGGGTTTCATGGAAAGAAGCTTCTAGCCTTGTTCTTTTTTTCCCCAGATTATGTAATTGAATAGAAAAAGTTTTTTACACAAGGAGATAATTACTGTAGCCTTTTTATAGTTGTATTTATAGTTGCAGATCAGCCACCCTTTTAGCACAGATAGCAACTCCTTCAGAAACAAACCTGACCCCTAAATTGGGAATTATGCTTGCCATGACTGCAGCATGTGCATTCGAGAACCTTTTTTACTCCTCTTCCCCTCTTCTCATGAGATTTTCATGTGTGTTTTGTGAGTGCTTGCCGGGCTGTGGACTGAAGTGGTGTACTATTACATTAATGTTTTGAACGATTCCTATGGGAGATCCAAAAGAAGATCTTGTATTCTGCAAAGTAAATAAGTATCAGAAAGATGTGCAAGTGTTTATTGCAGAAAGAGCTTTTCTAAATGAACTCAGCTATCTAACAGCAAATACCACAGCTATTTTTGTTAGGCCCTCCAAAATCATGTACTTCTCGAACAATATCTGCCAGGGCAAGGACTGATGAGTTTTCCAAAGCGCTCTGTCTAGAAAATAAAAAACTTCTTTAGCCCATCAAACCATCAATACAAGTCTTGTATTTTCCTACCAGGGTACGATACCCACATTTTGTTTAAGGCTGCTGTGTGCTGATCCCACCACTTAAAGCCTCCCTTTCTTGATACAGAGCTAATTGAAGTTGTAAATTCCGCAACACTTGGCGAGTAGATGCTCGCTGTCAACTGATCCTCCTCGTAGTGTACAATTCATTTGCCTTCTCTCTTCAGGGTCAGCACTGACCACTTATCCCCTACCTTCAACACTGATATTTTATGCCTCTTGCTTATTTATGCCCTTTTCTGTAGCTGTACTTACATGTGCAAATTCACAGGGGATTTGGAGCGGTGCATAAACCAAGTGCAGAGATTCTCCTGTCTGTGGATCCTTCACTGTATTCATCTGGTCTCCTTCTGCACAAACGGTCCGGACTCCTCCTTTCTCAGCAGATTTCTTAGCTCCATGAGACCTCTGAGCACTGCATTCAGGTTCAGGTCTGCTCAAGAGTCTTTGAGTCTTCTTGTTTCTTGCATCTCTCTCAATCTCCATGACACGTAAGATAAAGGCCCAATTCCTGACCTCTCTGTCTCCTTGTGTGCGTGCTCATCATTATTCACGTCCCGGCGTTCTGCACACAGTTTGTGGAAAGCTTCTTTTGGCCAGCTCTTCCAGAGAAGCATTGAGGTTTAGAGAGTGCCCATTTTCCTTGGCTGGGAGGTACACAACGGTATGAGGGATTGCTCTCGTGTGCTGGAGCATCCCCTGGATCACAAATTGCAGAATTAATAATCTCTACATGGGTAGATTCCACTAGGCGTTAAACCAGAAGCTAAGATTGATAATCACATAGATAAGAGTCTAAATCTGTGTTTTGGAGGATCCTGGGAGTAGGAGGAAGAGGTGGGGTGCTGAGGAGTGACAATAAAAGTCAAAGCTGGTAAAGAAAAAAGGGTGGAGAGGAAGAGGAGAAAGCAGCTGCTGTGAAGTCTCCCTTTCAGTAGCATGGTTAGAACTCACAGCTAGAGATTCCAGCTTCTTGCTCCCTCACCCATCCCAGACAAGTCTGGCTTAGGGAGTTTAGCCTGCATTTCCTTATCAGCTGTAGTGCCTTTGCGCTGATCTTACAAAATTAAGACAAAATCCCAGTATCAATGTGCGGCGACAACAGGGGACACCGAGCTTCCAATTCAGTGCTTACTGTTCTGTGTTCTTTGCACGTGGATGTCACTGAGGTTCATACTGTCCCACCAGCCACTCCTCATTGCTCCAGCACTGTGCCTTCACTGATAACCTTGACATACTTGTTATATAAGAAAGCTGAAGTCACGTACTCTATGTCGCTCTTTTTCCTGCCTAATCCGTGCCAGTTGTTCCATTTAGGTCTCCCTGCAACTTCACACGAGATGCTGTATACATTGAGGAGCTTTGTGAGGGGGCAGACACAACAGCAGATGAAGCCTTGATAATGTTAAAGGAGCTGTGGAAGCCTCTGGGACGCTTTTGGGCTGTGAAGGCAGAGTCCATATGCTTAAAGAAGGGCTATGAAATAATCCAGTAGAAGTATTATATCTTATTGGGGAAAAGATACTCATTCTGAGTCATGTGGCAGATGATTTAGGAAAATAGGTAGAGGAGGACCTGCTGCAGTTATACATCTAAAAGCACAACAGCACGTCCATCAGCAGTGCTACTGGTGACAGATTCCTGCATTGCTGAGGGGATCACACAATGCATGTCCAGAAATCATTTCATCCCATTTTTATTTCCAAGAGACATGAGATGATTTCTGTGGCAAGAGTCTGGCACTGAAAAAATCACGTCCCGGGTTTGCAATTAGTTGGCTTTTTGTTCTAGGATAAGACATCTAGCTTCCCTAAGCCTATGTTTAACCATCCATAAATGAGAATAATTCTCACACACCTTCCAGGCTGCTGAAATGTTTAATTAATTAGTGTTTCAAAACTGTTCTGGATGATGCAGATAGGAGGCACAGTAAAGTGCTGCTATTATTTCTTAACACTACATATACCTTCCTTCTATTTTATTCGTAACTGTAAAAAACCCCTTTGCTGCCAGCTGCTGAAGCCGCAAGGTGTTTTATTCTATCACCCTATACTAGCCTTCCAGCCAGAAGAAAGAACTGAGCCAGACACTGAAACGTTTACAGACACTTTTTGGTAATTGCTGCAGTTAATAGAAACTCCAGTTGCTTTAAGAGAAGTTTCAGTTTATGGCTGTGTTTGAATTTAACGTGCCATGAAACCATTCTGACATGCACAGAGCCTGAAGCTTTTGCTGCTGAAACCTTTCTCCACAAAGTTGAGAATATTAATGAGAAATGAAGGCCCCAAGCTAAGGATCTCACAACGGGCTGTTGCTGTAAACAGAGCAGAAAATGCCCCCCAAGGTGAGAAATTCTCTTTAAAAGATTACTCTGCTGTGGAGATGGAGCAATGCCAGAGCTTCCGTTAGTGACCAAATAATTTGGAGCCAGGTGGATGTTTTGGCAGCCACCGCATGACAGAGAAGGAAAACCCCACAGCGCTTTGGAATATTTCTGCAGCAGTGCTCGAGCCACTGTGAGAGCACCAAAGTAAAGCTCCTGCACCTACTGGAGCTTCTCTTTCCTGACAGTTTATTTAATTCTCCCACCCACCAACCCCTTTTCCCCTCCAAAGTACACACTGACCCAAAGGTTGTTGGATGTCTTGGTTAACAGCATTGTGCAGAAGAGAGACAGATCAGCGTTGACTCTGGTGCACTTCTGATATCGGGGAACATTTGGGATTAAGGCCTGGCCACCTTTTCACCAGGCATGTTCTGAGAGCCAGCACGGGCAGCAGCACAGCTGTGTCCTGCCTCTGTCTTCTGAGCAGGCAGGTGAATCCTGCCACTTGCCTCATCGCATTCAGAGCAACCGAGCTGCACTCAGTCAAAGTCTATTTCTGGTATTTGGGTTATTTACAAAGAGAGATTCAGTGCAATGCAGCAAATTTAGCCTGAATTCTTGGTTTGTTGAGCTCCTTCACAAAGTTGGCTCTGGTCTGCGTAGGACATTTTTGGAGCACAACACCAGCCAGATATTCTGGCGTGGTCATGGGCTACCTACCTCAACAACACCCACTCCGTGTTTTCCAGAGGGAGATGTGAGGTTTTCAGACAGATTTAGGAGGAAGAGGGTTAGATGCAGAAGGCTGGTTTATAATAACCTCTGCTACTCTGCACAATATTATCTTGAAATAGATCTACGTAGTAATATTGTGGAATTAAAAATTCATTTATAGTTAGAACTTTAAATTTCTCAAGGCAGTAGCAAAAAACGTGGACTGGGTGCAGATCTGATTAGTGCTAATTTAATGAGGGTGCAGAACGTCTAACTTACCCCTGCTGCTTTACATCAGAAACATTGGGGATGATTCTGGTTTTGCTAAATGAAAATGTTTAACAAAATATACACACATTTATATATAAAAATACACACAATTATGAACACACATAAATACATAATTTAACATGTACTAAATACATATGGAAGATCTGGAGAGAGACAATTATTTCATATTTGTGTTGTTGTTGTCAAAACTGAATGAACACAGTAAATTAAACAATGCTCTCTGATCATTATTGTAATCAAATTGAGTGTAAATATTTTGGCGGAGACTCTGATTTCTGTCAACAATTATTAGTAAAAATATATTTGCTCTTTGACTGAAAAGCAATTTTCACGTATGTCACCAAATTTAGCTACCTTAGGGCACGTTTTCAGAGTTAGGTGTGTTTGTGCATTACATCAACTGTAGAAGTTCCAGCTGCCTTTAATAAATTAATGTGAATTATTTAGCAGCTGCTTCAATCTCTGTACCTGCCCTACCTGGTTGGTCAGTGTGGAAAAGGCCCTCTTGTTCCATAACCTTTATGATTTCATGCCGTGCAGGGGTAGGTTTGGGAGAAGAGAGAGCCATACTTAATTGCCTGTCTGGAAAAGGATTTGCAGTCTATTCTGATTGCTTGTTTTGGGGATTTATTTGTCCCACATACTCATGTGCTGTTTGCTTTGAATGCAGATGACACAAGTGACAGAAAAGGTGCCCACTGACATTTTGGCTGATAAAAATTAAAATTTATTAATGGTGGCCTGCAGCCAGAAACTGTCCCTATACCTGGGGCCTTGGTCTCCCATTTTACCAGACTTGCCTGTTCCAGAGCTGCACTGACAATTTCCTCAGAGTGGCCTTGACTGTTTTCAGCATTTAGATGATTTAATTCAGCTGACCATAACATATAATCTCCTCTTCTATCCTCCTTGGCTCTCTCAGTAGCTTGTCAGAGCAAGAGAGCTCATCAGAGACATTTGAATTCTCACTGTCTGGTCTGGCTGGGTTATTGCAAATGGAAAAAAAATGGGCCCCCCAAAATGTTTGCAGCTTTTTTTGACAAATGGGTTGCAGAAATGAATTCAAATCCCTTTATTTTTGTAAGTTATTTCTTGTCCACAAGGAAGTTTACAGTTAGACAGTGGGTATTACCAGAGGCTGTGGAGTCATTAGTAACGTCTTTATCCTTCTGAGGAGGGAGGAATAGATTCAGTAAATCAGATTACCCATTAGTTGGGTGGCAGATTGGTTTTATAGGTTGTTTTTTTCAGCCTTTCTCTCATAAAGGAAGAAGGGGGTTTGGAAGGTGGTAGCTTTGAATACCTAAGAAAAGAGGCATGACTCACCTTGTATTGCTCCTGAACAGGGCGGATTGGGTGGCTCAGGAATGTAACTTGGCTATCAGAAATTATCTTCTCCTGTCAAGACCATTCTAGCAGCAGGATGTTCTCCTGGATTTAGTGACACTGAGTGATAATTTTCCATCAATTCCATGTAATCAAGAGGATCCTTTTAGCCTCATTACAAGATATGATAGAAGTTGCAGGAATTCCTACGGAGGATCTCTGAGTTCACACGTGCTACAGTTTCAGAGAGTTGGCAGGGGGCTGGTCTGTCAAGAAACCTTAAAGTGAGTAACATGACAACTGAAATGGAATGAAAATGCCCTTCTTCTGTTCAGCAATACGAGTTTCTGAACAGATGTGGCAGAGCTGTGCCGTAACTGAAGCTGGAAAGTTGCAGCAGTCCTTACAGGCAGAGCATTTCTATTTTGCCAGGTTTTGTGATGTGAACAAGCACCAGCCTGTAGATGTGGAATGGGCATCGTAAACAATATCAGTGGGACATCTCCAAGAGCAAATAAACCACACGATTTGACCATCCATCACTTATCAATGGAACTGGAGGAGTGTTGTTGGTTTGGAATACTGTTTGGAGAAATCATTGAGCTCTAAAAGCCTTTGTTAGCAACAAACACGTAGCAGATGCCACGTTGTTTGTTACTGGTGACACCTTCAGAAAGCAGAGAATAGCAAACAGATTTTCCCTGTACCAGTGGGACCCACATGGCAAAGTGCATATCTGACTCATGAGAGAAGAGAAAGGAGTGTTCTTCATGTGCCATCACTGCTACCTCACTGAGAAATGCTGACGGGAGTAGGGTGGAGTCTGCACTGTAAGGAGAAATGGAGGGGAGCACATGAGCCTGGGCTCTGGAAAGGAGGAAGTGGAAGAATTATAATTGCAGGAAAGGGAATCTCTGCTTTAAAGCTGTAACTGAACAATTCAGAAGAGGGTAAGCAGCTGGGGAGATCAAATGTAGGCTGAAAAGTGCACCGTGGAAAATAGAAATGTTGGGGCATCCTCAACCATTTGTATGACCCACCAAGGCTGTCCTTGCTCGTGTGAGGCTGATTTTCCAGGGTATCCTGAAAAGGCTGAGCACTGAGGGTTTGGTTTGGAATCCTTTCTGCTTTGATCAAGCTTTGGCCCTTTCCCTGGGCCCTGAAACATGGGCTGGCTGCCTGTAACATGTGGTATCACGTGGCAGCATCAGCACTGGCAGTCTGAATGACAAAATACGTGGTTTGGTGTCAGGCTTGAGTTGGATGTCCTGGCTTAGTTGAAAGGAAGGAAATGTAACCTCTTAAAGTAAGATACTTTTCTGTGCAACATGTAATTCAACCTGTCTTGCAATGTGCAAATAGGTTAGGAGATTGGACTTGTATTTGAATAGAAGTAGTGATTAGTCTGGTTTGCATAAAGTATAAATGTCAGCTCCCCGTGTTTTAAGGAACTTGTAGCTGGCATCAGAAAGAAATTGTGCATGCGTTACTTGGCTTATGTTACCAAGATATTCAGGGCTTTGTGGAGGTCAAGTACTTAGATTTAGATTTTTCTATAGCTCTTTTTTGGCTTTTGCATAGGGAGTAGTTCACCATGTTGCTGGAATGTTTCTGTCTGTATTGGTTGTTATTCTGGGGAAAGAAAAACTTAAAGTAAAATTTGGGAATAATCACTGAACACAAGTCTCAGTCCTGCAGTCACACCACAGACTAATCCATTTTATAGGCTGGTCAAACCCCTTTTTACAACAGCTCTCTTACTTGAGAGGCTGTTCTGGGCTCTCCATTCTTTTCTGCTTAGAAATCTTTTTCTAACTCCTGTTTGACATCATAGGCCTGAGCTGGTTCTTGAGCCACGGCGTCCTTTTGGTTAGATAGACCTTTTCTCTCCCTGGTATATCCCGTGATCTGTGTAGGGACAGCAATGACATCCCCATGGTGTGATGTTATTTCGGGCTGGCCTCAGGTGAAGAGATCTCACACCAAACCTGCCTTGACACTCAAGTGCATTCCCTTACAAGAGAAAACAACGTGGCCCCGTGCTTCGGAACCGTTAAAAGGATTTGCAGCGGTACAGCCTGGAGTGTCGATGGAGCCCGTGTTGATTCCATTCCCCTGATCAGAAGGGATGAGTCATTCTGCTGTGCAAAGCCGGGCCTGGGGCCTGCCAGCAGCTCCAAGGAGGGAAGCGTTTCTGGAGGAATAACGTCACTTGTGTCGTGCTGCTCGTCTGGCTGACTCCACAAGCAGTTTGTGTTAGTGAAAGGATCTGTGAACTTGACAGGAAGATTGTGTGTCCGCTCCTGAGGTGAAGCCTCAGCCCTGTGGTGGGATGCAGCAGTTTCTTAGCAGAACTTTTTATTGCCACCATGACAACAAAGGAGGCGAAGATCAAACTTACTTAAAACCGCAGAGTAGCCTGAGGTGTGTTGGAGAAGGTGCTGGGCCAGCCGGGGTACCTGCTCTGGCACTGAGCCCTGGGAGGTTTTGTCTCTTTTTGTCATTTCTGTCTGCTAACTTTGCACTCCTTCAGCTGCATCTGTTGTGTCTGTCATTCCTGGTGGAGCAGGAAAAAGCCTTAATGGCAGTGCTGGGCCTGCTTTCCTTTCCTTTTGATTAATTCAGGCTTTTTGATTAAATGACAGCTTTCATCACTTTCAGCAGTAACTTTGTGACAATGCAATTTATAGATGCATTGGCATTATATGATTAGGACAAGCACAGTAAATAACAAATGAGAGCGGTGATTTACTTTGATATTTAAACAGATCCTCCTCCAAATTCAAAGTTCATGCTGTTTTCATATACAGAAATATGTTTTATTTGTTTGCTGAGTGATCTAATACTTGGTGCACCTTTCAAGGATAGCTGCTGCCATGCAACACTGAACACAAAAGACAAAATATTCAATATCCCTGTGAAATCTGGTCTGTATTTCTGCAAAACCCAAGCTAAATAGAAATAAAAGAAGGAAAGGTTAGAGTTCAAACAGCTCTTTCGGTGTTTCCATCTCACACCAAACCTGCTGGTAATTAAATATCATGCTCTGGTTAATCAACAGCAGGTAGTCTCCAGCTACCAGTGTGGCCACCTCAAATTCAAGGTTTACAGCCTCTCACTGGGCATCTTAACCCAACTGTGCAGAGACAGACAAGTGCTACTGATTGACACAACTGCTGCAATTGGTTATGCATTTTCTGGAAGTATTTCCCTTCTCTGAAAGTAATTTCAGCCAACTTGAAATACCTGAAAGATGTGTGTTAAATTAGACAAAATAAATGAAACACGGGAAGAGCAGAGGCAGAACATCCCACCATTTTCTTTCCAGATTTTTGGAACAGAATATTTTGGAGCAGCGTGTCGTTCTCACTTCGTTGCTGTCCCTAAGAACAATTCTTGGGTCTTCTCTTGCCTCAGGAGAGACTCTGCAGGAGTGTAATTTTTCTGCTCTCACTTTTGTTTTACATGTCATACTAATTACCTTGGTTTTGAAAAAGGCTGATTGGTCTATTAGTCTTCTGCTGGTTTATTTGTCTCAAACCTTTAAGGATGAGGTAAAGAAGCAGGTTTCCCTATTTAATTTAATAAATGGGTGTAAATTTGAACGAGGGCTCAAATAGAAATAATAGGTTAATGGCAGACTACTACCAGTAAAAAAAAAAGGCAATTTTGAGGGGGGGGTTAAATGTAAAAGAGTAGAAGACTGAAATATTGTGAAAGGGCGAAGATATCACACTCAGATGGCTGTACATGTTTGCCTGCAGATTTCTACAAAGGTCACCCCAAGACAGTCACCCAAACTGTCATGCAAAGATCCAGGGTTCTGTGGTTCCAGTGTATTTATGCTGATTCACAGATTAGATTAATTTCTCTGAAATTTCTTGTGATCCCTGCTAATGATAAATTCTTCCTTAAAAGCATTCTTTTCCTCCTAGGTAGGTCTGATATAAGACTCTCTGGCAGACTGGGCAACATGATGTTTTAGCCCTTGTTCGGATTGTCCTGATATCTCCTCTGTTTAATCTTGTTGATAATCTGCCCTTGATTTGCAGCTATGGAACTGGGCAGCAGAATTCATCTTGTTACAGGGAGGTGCACGATGCACCCTGGAATTGCTTAACTGGATATGTGCAGCTTCTACTGATGGAGAAATGGTACTTTCTGTGCACTGGGGTGGGAGGTCACGGCGTGGAAGTTTACAGTTCACTGTGGGATTTAATTCTGATTCACTGAAGGTGCAGGGAGGGATGAAAATCTGCCAAGTTAAAAAGTTTCCTGTTGGAGAAAAGGTAGAATTGATGGATAAACAACCTAAACCACAGATATCAGGATTCAGTGATGCTGTTAAAGATGAAATACTATGGATGTCAGTACCTGACTTTCCCAGAGTTTAAATGCAAGGGATGGTGTTGAAACTTGCTCCCTTTTTTGGAACTTGATATTTTGTATGCAGATCTCTTCATCCGAAAACATAAATTCCAGCCTAAAGCTGCCTGACAAACTTGGTGATTTCTAGGGAAGGTTTATGTCGAGGCTTCCGTGTGGCACCCAGGGAAGGGACGAGCCTCCCTAGTGCCAGGAGCCAGGGATGCCCTGCAGTGTTCCCGCAGCTTCTGACTCAACAGCTCGGGCAGATAATCCTCCCTCCCCGCTGAGGAGAGGCTGTACCTCGGCTCAGAGCTCTGGCTGTGGCTGGAGCTCAGCGAGGCTGTGTCTCCAGGAGTGCTTCTTCCTCTAGCACACACTTCACTGGAAAACTCTGTGTGCTCTAAGAAGCATTCGTGAACCTCATACCCTGACCCTCAGGTTGGTCACTGTAACCAAAAGCCCTCCAGCTGTCCTTTCAAAGAGCTGGCAGAGCTGTCCTGCTTGGAAATGTTAACCCCCCCTGTAGGTTAAGCATGTGTTTATTCAAATCCTCAGGAAGCTGGGAGTTGAAGGATGCATTTTTGTCCTGGTTCCTGTCTGCCTGTCTCAAGGTTTTTGCTTCTCTGCTGCTGCTGGTGGTGCTGCATGTGGTGCTTAGAGACACTCAGACACTGGGACATCCGTGCTTGAGAGGAGAGTGTGGGTGTATTGATGGAACTACCAGGAGGTACTATACATGCTAAATCTCAGGAGGCTGGAATTAAAACATTTTTATTACCACATGAGAGCAAATGAGTTGAATTGGGTGTGCTACTTACAGAGCTCATGTCAGGATTTCTTATTAACCCTTTTCGCATTGTGTGTTCCATTATGCCTTTTTGCTTCGTGAAGAGAACAGTTAGGTACAGTTGTAAATATTAATTTTATAGTGGGCATAAATCAAATTCAGGTTTGAAAATGTGTATTTGAGGAGTTTTGGCTCCATTGTTGTCAGTTAATTCTTTTCCCCTTGATATATAACCTCCCCCCCACCCCCCCCNTAAATCTAGACCTTTCCACCCAAGTTAATTTCTGCTTTTGGCACTGCCTTGTTAAAGTGAGATTTGCAGCAGCTGCCCAAACTGTGCAGAACGTCAGTGGAGGAACACGTCTGCAGAGCAGTGCACAAATGCATTCAAGTGCACATTTGCCCATGGAGAGGCTGCAAGTGTCTCTCCAGAGACTGGGTAGGTGTAAACAAGTGATAATTCTTGCACACATGAACGGAGAGCATTTATAGATAGTGTGGAATTGGGATTTTCTGGAGGCTGGCAGGAAAGGTGATCCTGAAGGCAGCGCCATCTCTAAGCTGAGCTTACATCTCCTGTCTCTGTGAAACCTTACTCCAGATTTCTGGATCGTTTTGCTTCTGCTCAGGAGGTTGCATTGAAAATCTTTCTCAGTTATCCTCAGGGTTAATTATCCTTAGGTGTCAGCCAGAGCAGCAGGCTCTGCACCTCCCCAGCTCCTGAGGAGAAGCCAGTCCTGGAGCAGGAATGTGCAGGCAAGAGCAAAGCAGAGACAAACTTTGCCTTGGCTGCTTGATGAGAGGGCTTATCTGAGAGCCAAATCTTACTCTTGGTTTCAGCCTGCCTGTTAGTAAATGATAATCCCAAGCACCTCATTTTCCTTACCACTGACTAATTTTATAATACTTACTTTGGGCAGTATCTACATCTAAAAATGATTAAAAGTTGCATTGTGGTGGCTCTATACTGTCCCTACTCAAGATAAGATCTTCTTATTTGTAAGTGGAGAAATGTGTGTGGCTTTTCTGGAAATGTGATCTGGGAGCCAAGCTTGGGCTGCTCTTGGTTCAAGCTGATGCATTGTTCTGAGGCACAATTAGACTTTGATTAACAGTTTTATTGCTAGTGCGTATGATACAGAGGGATGCAAATAAATGTCCTTCTCTCTTGTATTTTAACTGAAATATTTAATTCAGGCTCATTTGGTATTTTTCATTATGAATACTACCATTATTATTTTTACTGCATTTCACTTTCAGGCAGCTGTTTTTCGCAGTGCTTTGCTAGTCCAGCTAGCCTGAGATACAGAGTGAGCCTCTCTGCAACCAGCTGCTGGCACTGAAGACGTGGTGACCTACAGCTTTGCTAATGTCAAACGAGATTTCTGAGTGCTTGGGGACGTTGTAATCAGGCCAGGGATCTTTTGTTTTCTACCTGATCTGGTATGTAGACTAGAACAGGCTTTGTCTGGTTTGGCCCTTAATTGGGCAGATTTCCTACCAGGGCTGGAAGCAGCCTAACCAGCAAAGGCACCAGCCCTGAGGCTCAGTTTTAGGACAGCTGCAGGTGGCATGCTCCTTCCCTACCCAAGGTGATGCCGTGATGATTTTTGCCTTTT
>VZRS01010403.1:0-112034 GCA_013398055.1 Ifrita kowaldi
GGGCCGGGTGCTGGGCCGGGGCCCAGGGAGGCGCAGGAGGCCGAGGAGGACGAGGCGGCGGCGCCGGGCGGTGCACGAGGGGGCCGTGCCGGACCCCGCGGCGGCATCCGGGTGCTGAAGGTGAAGAGGGGACCGAGGCCTCCGCCGCTCCCGGCGACTGGGTGGGATGGGGGGGAGTCGGCTGCGGGACGCCGGGGGCTCTCCCTGCCGCGACCCTGGTCTTTCCGTGCCCGGCGGGGGGATCCCGGTGGCTGCGGCCTGTGCGGAGGGTGCCGGCGCGGGGCCGGGTCGGAGAGTGGCCGCGGCCGGAGGCGGTGCTGACGCTCGAGTCTGGGCTGCCTTGCAGAGGAACGCGAAGCGCACCGGGAGCAGGAGCTGCCAGAGCAGGAGTCGGGTTGGTTCCCGTGAGAGGACCTGGCTGAAAGGGGACGTCGGACGAGGCTGCGTGTATGTTTATGGAAGAGACTCAGCAGCTGCGGCTCCTTCGGACTTGCGCCTGGTCCTCTGCACAGTGGACACCCAAGCCTCGGAGATCTGTGATGGAGAAGGGAGGAAAAACCTCTTTTTGCAGCTTCATGGAGACCTGGTCAGGTGAGGGCCAAGGAAGGATAAACCTGACTGAGAAATGTTTTGTATAGGTTTGCGAGACTCCGTTCACCGTGTTCCCTGTTGGCAGGGCGGGTAGGGAGCAGGCAGAGGTAGTAGCTGGTGGTCGGGTACAGTCTTGAGTCATGCAATTCATAAAAAATAGATAGTGGTGAAGTAGAGGTTACATGGCTTGTAGTTATGTGTTTTAACAGAGAGGGTTTGACTGTTGCTCCAGCCAGAAATATGTCCTCATTTTCTAGGTAGAGGCGCCTGTTCATATATTCCTTTGTTGTGTTCTGTGTTAAAGGGATTTTAGCATCCAGACAACCTGATCTATTTAAGAGGCTGTAAACAGTTATTTTGAGTCAGCGAAATAAGTAAGGTGCTTTCACAGTTATGTGATGTAATATTTACCTGTTCGTAATTTTTTTACTAAGAAAAGTTGCCAGATAAATAATTAAAGGCAGACAGAAAGCGTAGCAAGGATTATATAAAGACGGCTTAAGCATCAGATGCTGTGTTTTATGCATGAAGTCAATTTCAGCTGAAAATAGACGGCTCAGGGTTTAATGTCCACAAACTTTGTGCTGTGGGTGTGTTATGGACTCCTCTAGGTTTACAAGCTCCCATTCGGTTTGTTAGTATTTAGACTTTGCGCTGATTCTTCTGGTCTTAAGATTCAGTTATAAAATTGCCACTCCTGTTCTCAGGGGCAAACAATTGCTGTGGTCTCCTTACTTAAAGGCTAAGCAGTAGATACAATGCATTTTGAACAGAGCTAGTAGCTGGATTTTTGATAGTGAAATGAAAGTTCCAGGTCACGTGTGTCCACATTTTAAAACTGTGGTGCTCTGAAATGGGGTGGGAATGCTGGTGGGGGGAGAAGCAGAGAGGAAAAGGTTGCACTGGTCAGGGTTATAGGAATTAGGGATGGATTAGTTAAAAACACTGTATGAGAACAGATGGACACTTGAACATAGCCACTGAGGCAGCTGAAAACCTCTGTTTGTTGCTTGAAAAAGTGGTAAGGAAGTTGGCATGTTTTGGACCCTAATAGTGAGCAGATTTTCCAGCGTTTTTAAGGAAGAGCAGACCCGTTAGTGCAGATCATGAAAAAGCTTAGGTAAAACTTGTAGATATGTTCAGAGAGTTACATTTTTACTTTTTTTAGCTTTTGAAGTGGCTTTTGCGTTTGAATTCTTTTCAGTCTCTCACTTTTCTCAGGCACAGCTAGCTGTGCCTGTCTTTGATTTGTGGCAGACTTTGCACTGGATTAGCCAATTGGATCTGCTGCCAGTCTTTTGGATGCAAGTACTGAGCTGTAAGTTATTACTTCCCACTCTTTTTGCCTCTTGGTGTGTCTAGGACTTGGTCAAGATTTGTCATAAATTTTGTGAAGAGTTCTTGGTTATGATGTGTCTGTTCCTTGTAATTCTCAGAGTGTGTTTGCCACAGAAGAGATCCTTGAATTACTTCCCACTGGAGTTGTTTTTGGTGAGGAAATGGGAGTTACCAGTATTGCTTCAGTGACACCTGTGGCAGTAACAGGAAGCAGGCCTGAATGGTATCTACTTGCATATCCACAGGAAGATGACAGAGTGCTCAAGATTATCCTCATGCCCTGCTGAGATAATTCCTTCCTTGAACAGACTTTACCAATTACGTTAATAACATGTTCACAAATACAAATTACTTTGTTAAATATCTGATCACATCTTACCATAAGTACATGTGTCCCCCAGACAGCTTCTGAATTCTTCACCCTTTTAATATCAGCAGGTGACTTTCTTTCCAAAGCATGGCGGATGTTCATTTGGCACCTGACTTGGAAGACTGAAAGCTGTATGGAAGAATAGCAAAAGCTCTTCTGTGTATTCAGTCTAAATATTCAGCAATGTCCTTGTGATCATTCTGTTTCCTTTTCAATTCTGTGAATTCAAGTCAGTTTCTGTAAGAACTTTTTCTTCTCCACAGTGTACCTCAAGGATCTTTAGTTTTCTCCTAGCCAGAATCTTTCTTTAAGCTTGTATTCCTTTATATCCAGGAATTATATCTTCCTGTAGAGGGAAGGCTTAAACAAGAATAGTGTGGATACCTTCCTTGGTCTGGATACGGCTCACAACAAAAAATTTAAGCTGCAAAGATTTGAAAACTTGACCCTTACTTGTGGAGAGCTACAGTTGCAACAGGAGTGAAACTGAAACTGTTGCTACTTGTTGGCTTTTCTGTTTCCTTAAGGCTTTGCACCTATGCTCCGGAGAGCTGCTGTGAGCCGAGAAATTATTCAGTCCCTGATGTGTGATACTGCTCTTTGCCTTCAAAGAGCAAATCAGTTTGATTTATGTGGGCAAGAAAGAAAATTAAGGGCTTTTCAAATTAGCATTTTGAAACCCTGCAGCATTAATTCTTGTTGAAGTATCAGATGAGAAGAATAAAAAAGAAAAAAAGCAGATCTCATCTCCAAAAGGGTAAGTGTGGTGGGATAGAGTATCCAGCTTTTTCAGGAGGGTAAGCCAGAGCACTGTACCTCAGAGAGCATTGAGCAGCCTGTACAACTGTGACTTACGTGCTTTTCATACAACACAAATTATCCCTCTACTTCATTACTGTTCTTCCTGAATTCTGACGTGCGGATATGTAGTTCAGTGTGTACTTTAAAAAGCCTCAGTCTGTTCAGCAACCAAATAGTAAAGTTTGAGTGTGTGTTTGTTTGTTTTTTTTTCTTGGGAAGTCTAGATGCAGACTACTTGATATGTTCTTTTTGTGAGTGACACTCAAGCATTTAAAATTCCTGAGCCATGGATCACATGCTGGAAAGGCAGTTTCCTGGCAAGCGTAAGGCTCTAATAGCAGAAGAATAGGAGTCTAGGGGTAGCCAAGCAAAACTTGGACAAGGTTTGGAGATCCAGTCAAATCTCACATATTCTTGGATTCTATGCTGAAGGGTATTCAATACGTCGGGTGTACTGTATTGGAAGTCAGCATTGTTCAGTTCAATCCATTAGTTATTCATTTCAGTTTCTAATAGCTTGCCTGTTATAGGAGACAGATACACAGGTTTGTCATTTCTAAGATTACCTCATAAAGCTCTTTTGGAAGTTTGGTGTTGTGTTCACTGGTATCTGTTTCTATAGCAAAAAATATTAAGTGATGAGATAAACCTTAGCTATATATTTGTAGATGTGCTTGGCTCTGAGCTTGTAAATCTTGACAGATAGTCCTAAAAAGGCTGAGATCCTTCATATAAGATTAAGAAATCTCTGCAAAGAAAGAAGAATTGATGGCATTTTGCTCTTTTGAACCAATCTCTTGTCCTGTGTCCATCTCACAAAACACACAAAGAAAGAGCATTTAATAAATCAGCTTTTCATGATGATTGTGCAGGAATTCCATCTTAGCTGACATCAGCTTATTAGTGAATAGGAGCTCCAAGAGATAATTTCTGAGGAGAGAGGAAAGGGATTATTTCATATACAGCCTTCTGGCTAATAAGTAGATGTATTTCTGTGTAAAACAAAAGCAGGGAGCAGACTTGCCCTAAACAGGCTTAGCAAGCACTGGGGAGTAAGAACTGGTTTTCTGGGTCTGCTTTTCAGACTAGAAACTTGTTGTTTTGTACCAGAACTTTGAGAGTAATCCCATTTCTGATCCAGAGGTCCTGTATGTGAAGTGAGAGTTGCAATGTATCTGCTTGAAATACCTGAGGTCATTTTACTTCTTGAGATGTGTCTTGGTGACTCCAAAGGAAGCCTGGATGAGTACGTACTTGTAAATGGTGCACACTTTATGAAATCTGTCCTGCCTTAATTATGAGATGACATTTGTAAAGCTGTCAGTAATAGTGGAAATACTCTGATATAATCATTAAAAACAATAAGAAATGTTTTTATTCTTGAGAAGAGGTGAGAAGAAGTGGAAAAATTTGGTACATACAGAAAGGAAATACTTCCCATTAAGACACACAGTATAAATGATGTATGCAAGTCAACAAAGGTTAGTGGAAAACAGGTCCTACCTAGCAAACTTCATCTTGATGCTTCAGAATTTCAAGCTTGGTTGCCAAAGGCATTAGTCATTTGTTGCAGTGAGATGTTGGACTGGGCTCTGAGCAACCTGTTTGAGTTGAAGATATCCCTGTCCATGGTGGGATGGTTGGAGTAGATGACCTTTAAAGGCCCTTCCAACCCAAAACGTCCTGAGGTTCTGTGTTCTGATGTCATGGGGAGAAAAGCAATGCGCAAACCAGTAAAACTCATTGGCCATTATCTTACAAATGGGAAACTGTTATTCAGTGTAAGCATCTTGTTTTGGGTGAGGAGCTGGTTAGCGTATGTTTTACAGAAGAAACGTAAACTTGCATTGTTCAGCTTGCTCTGTTAATAACCTGTGGCTAAAAGGTAAGAACTCAGGAGGGCATGGATGGAGGCAGTGACAGGTACTGAGAAGCCAGTACAGCAGGTTGCTCTAGATGGTTTAGCACGCAGCATTCCCTGGAAAACACTGCTTTTCAGTATCACTAGGTATGTTTATCTGAAAGACAAGGATACTAAATACTGCAAAGGAGAGGAAGGAGGTTATGAGTTGCCAAAAGATGCAGTTCAGGAGGACTTGTGCATTGGAGGGATACGAGTTGAGAGCAGGTTTGATCCAGGAACATAAAAGTATTTGAGTAGAACCAATGCGTATGTGCGGTTTTGTGTAGTCAGTACGTGGGTACAGGGAACAATCATGTTAGTGTTTACAGAGCAGGGATAAACTAAAATAAAATTGGTCATAAAAATCCTTTTGAGTCAAAGTAGACCCACTCAACTGCAAGAATAATTTTAAGAGCACCTTGCGCCTTATCTTGAAGAGGAAGTTTGAAATGTTTAGTGACATGGTTTATAAACTCCTGTTTAAAGAATAGGTGACAGGCGAGGTCCAGTGACTGTAATCTGAAGCTTAGGCACTTTTAGATTAAAAATGGGGATTTTTAATGGTGGATAATGAGTGGACCACTGGAACAGTATATTTTAACTCCTACCTAACATTTTCAATGCTTAATCTTTTACACTATTTTTTTTTCCTGAAGTAAAACTTCTAATTTAGCAAGAAACTCTGTTGTTTTTTATTGAATAAAATCAAAATTCAGGGTCTCTGGAAAAAGTGAGAAGAGAGGATCAGAAAACATATTTTCCATTCTGAATATACTAAATCTGATGTTTCACAAGAACTTTCTCTTACTGCTGTTTATTCAAGCTAGCCACTGAATCCTTCCTGTATTCTGCCATCGTTCTGAAACGTCCTTTCAAATGTGCTGGTTAAGTTAACTTGCCAAAACATAAGAATCTAGCCACTGATGTGAGCTGGAGAGAGTAGGAAATTTGTATTTTCTTTTTTTTTTTTTTTTTTTAAAGTAATTCTTCATGAGGATTCTTCAAATGCTTTGCTCCAAGCTGCATTTGGAAGAAAAATTTAAGAGTTCTTTTATATTTTTGAGGCATTATACATAGCGGGTTTTAATTACTTGGTGTCTGCTTTTTTTGCACAGTATTTCTGGTTTTGTGTCTTGTCATGGTTTCCTCCTGGTGCTCCTTAAATCATCGAATGGAAATATTCACCATGAATTGTGTGGCTTATGCCAATTGCTTTTCCTCTCTGTTTGTCTTCTGCAATGTAATTCACAAGTGCTGCAGTTCTTAAGTGCTGCTTGTGAAGCAGGAGCAGAGACCCAAGGGTCTGTGCTTGCCAGACCTTTTGCAGAGGAGAACAGCGTGTCAGTATTCCTCACACTTTGGCTGTACTGAGACTTGTTTAATCTTTTTTGCATTCTCAAACTACTTTCTTGTATGTTTTGACAGGAGGCTGGAGCCCACAGAAAAACCCCTTCAGATTGTGTATGACTACTTGGCTGGGTTGGGTTTTGATGATCCTCTCAGAATGCAGGAAGAGGCAGCAAACTCTGATCTCAGCTGTATGATTCGCTTTTACAGTGGTAAGAAATTGTTGTGCACACTGTCGCTGTTCCTGTAGCTGTAGCTATGAGCTGGAACCCAGCTAAAGCCTGAGTCATCAGCCTGTTGGGTTTGTAGAGGGCTACACCAAGCACCTGCAGTACCAGTAAGCATTTCTTCAAATAAAACATTTTCAAGATTAATAGAAAAAAATCACACTTCTGTAGTTTTCTTGATCCTGTCTATGGCTTGAGAAAAGACAGGTCCACAGGAAGGCACAAGATTGCTCTGTTGTCTTTAGCTTCAAATATTGCAACTGATGACTTTGAGCTCCCATTAGGATCAGAAACACATTGCAGTTCTGTTTAGATGTGCGTGAAATTTGTATTTACAAAAAGTGTGTGGATATGGGCAAGGAAGGTCCTGGTCAAATACCTCCACAGCCTTTAAACAGTGTAGAGTGAAGGTGCCAGCTGGTTAATAATAGCGCAGGCTGCCATCAGAAACCTAGGGCATTGGATTACAGAAGCGAGACTTTGGAGTGTGGCCTGTTGAATTGGTTTAGGCAGGAATACAGTATACACAAGGAGCCACAGATAATAGGCATAGGCCTGTGGACATCTGATGCTAGCAGTCAGAAAGGGAATTCACTGAAGTTAAGAGGAAATAGAAATGAAGGTGAGGAAAGATAATAAAGAAATTATTTCCTTGCTTTTAAGTACTTCACCTGTGTATTTTTTGCATTTCAGAAAAAAAAATTTTGCACTTTGGTGCTTTTAATGGAAAAATATATTTGCATTGCGGATCTGGGCAGCCAGACTAAGCTCTTAGCCATCTTTTGTTTATTCAGTGTCAAAAAAATGCATTCATAAGAAATCAGTTTCTTCACCCCTGCTATCTGAGACAAACCCCTTCTGTCTAGGAGTTGTGTGTAAAGCAGGCAAAACAGTGTATATACTGTGTATATACATATACATATATATATATATATATATATGCAAAGCACAGAGTGTAACAGATGGAAAGAAGCGTGACATGCGTAGTCTGGATTTATGGGGCAAGGAAGAGGGAGTCAGAAGTTAGTTCAGCTGGAAGGAGTAGAGGCATCAAGGATGGGGGTATGGAGAACGTTGGAGATAAAAATGAAAGCTTGGTTATGTCAAGCAGGAACTGCCGAGGACTCACGAAGAGTGACTCAGCTTCATGGAACCAAGTAGGTAGAAGATGTAATTGAGTAGTTTCAGTCAGCATGAGTGGCTGGTCTACTTAGAAAGAGGCTGTGAAGAAAGAAGTACAAGGGCTGAAGAGTGTTCAGGAGACCTGTTTTAAGGAAGTACAAGCAAATGCTGACAAAGTGATTCTCAAAGGTAGGGGAGGAATTAGAGGGAATGCTATGGAGGATGATATGATAATTTTGCAAAGTCTGCAGCTGAGAACATAAGAGAGGAAGTACTGGACTTTAGCCAGAGAAACTTTACTTAGAATCATGGCATCACAGACTGGCTTGGGTTGGAAGGAACCTTAAATCATCTAGTTCCACCCTCCTGTCATGGGCAGGGACACCTTCCACTATCCCAGGTTGCTCCAAGCCCTGCCCAGCCTGGCCTTGGACACTTCCAGGGATGGAGCAGCCACAGCTTCTCTGGGCAACCTGTGCCAGGGCCTCACCAGCCTCACCATAAAAAGTTTGTTCGTTATGTCCAGTGTAAATTTGCGCTCTTTCAGTTTAGAAACATGTTCCCTTGTTCTGCCACTATAGGCCTTGGTAAAATGTCTCTCTATGCCTTTCTTATAAGCTGCCTTTATATATGGAAAAGCTGCAAGAAAGTCTTCCCAGAGCCTTCTCTTCTCCAGGCTGATCAACCCCAACTCTCTCAGCCTGTCTCCATAGGAGAGGTGTTCCAGCCACCTGTTTCCAGTGCTTCCCCTTGACCCACTCTAGGATAGGTGTCATGGTTTTGGAGCAGAAAGGGAAACTGGAAGATTGGTGTAGCTGTGCTTGGAACAGTGCTGCTGTGGCAGTTAGTAGTAGGGTACCACTTTTAGTCCCATAATATTGTTTTCTTACAAGTGTGGGGCTGGTCTTTCAGCTTGTCAAAGCAATTTTTTCCTGTGGATGCTTACAGTTTCTTACCAATAAAGGACATCTTGTGTCAAACTTCATGTCCCTGAAACAAAACTATTGTTGTAAATAAACAACTAAATGTTTCAGCTAAATTCAGCCAGATATGGACTTCAAGATCACACTTCAGATTTGGCAAGCTGGAGATCCTGCTGTCTGACTGAGAAACAATATTATAGCTTGAGTTAGTAGTTAACTGTTTGCTCCTAATAAATGTTTGGAGTATGGTTTCCCTATTCAAGCTTGTTGTGTGATCAGTGTGGCCTGCTTACTCCACATAGCATCAGTTTGAACATCCAGTCCAGCACCCCAGGAAGGTGCCAGGAGCAGCTGGAACTCAGTGCCAATCTACTTTGAAGCAGCTAAAACTCCTTCATCAGTATCTCTTTCAGTTAGAGTATTGTGGGCTTCAAATCCTCTGTAACCCCGACTCCAGAAGCTGAATGGTTGAACTTGAGTGTGTCCAGTATGGCTGCAATTGGCAGCAGTCTGACTCCAGTCCAGTCTGAGTAGTCGCAGTGCTTGTCACAGAGTTGGAGTAGCCGCAAATAGTTGCTTCTCCCTAAACAAGACCTGAACCACATTCATGGTTCCTAGCAATAGGACCGCACTGGTTTCAACATGCCAAGGATATTCAAAATTCCCAAACGCTGTTGTAATTAAGCTGGAGGAGCAAAGGAGGATGTGGGAAGTGTCCACTCCCTAGGTGGGCTCTCTGAGGAGAAAAGGCAAATGGTGTCATTATCAACATTTTCCACTAAATGGCGCCAGAGCACAGAGATAAGGGCCATGCTGAGCACACAGACCAGATTACAAAATACAACATTACAACCTTAACCCAGCCTTTACAGCAGATAAGGTGTTACATAATGCAACCTTGAGAACAAGTGCAACAAAACAGAGCAAACAAATCAACATTGTGACCAGCCACTTTTAAACTAATACAATAAATGCTTATAGGAGATTTGTTTTAACATGCTCTGGTCAGATCTATCTCTGCCCTTTGTGCACCAGGTCTGGCACCTAAAAGGACTGCTGTGGTTTAACCCCACTCATCTGCTCACTCACACACTGCTTCCCCCATGGGATGGGAAGGAGAATGGGAAAAAGGTGATATCTGTGGACTGAGAACATAAACTGTTTCATAAACTGAAATAAAGTAAAATAATATTAATTGTAATGAGAAGATAAAAAAGAGAGAGGAATAAAACACAAGTGGTACACAATACACTGCTCATCACACTGACTGGTGCCCTTCCCGTAGCAATGCTCAGCCCTCCTGTCCCAGTTCCCTCAGTTTGTATACTGGGCATGATGTTCTATGGTGTGGAATATCCCTTTTGCTAGTTTGGATCAGCTGGCCCACCCATGCTCCTTTGCAGTTTCTTGTGCACCTGCTTGCTAAAGAGAATGGGATACTGAAAAGTCCTTGTCCTGGGTGAGCACTGCTGAGCACCAACCAAAACAGCAGTGTGTTATCAACATTATTCTCACACAGAAGCCAAAACACAGCCCTGTACCATCTTCCAGGAAGAAAATTAATTCTATCCCAGGCAAAACCAGGACAGTCATCGTCAGGGAAAGAACTTCCTTCTGTAGCTGATTTTCCAGGCCTTCCTTGAAATTCCAGTAGAAGCCACTTATTTAATGGTTTCTGTGACTTTGTCTGACTCAATGAGAGCTTAAAATTGCTTTTCTGTTGCATTTGAATGAAGGATATTTGGCAAGCATGTGGCTTTGCTAAGGTCTGTAACTACATGTAGATTAAAAACACACTGCATGGCAACCATTCTAACATTGTTCTGGGATGCACCTAATGGTGCTGCTCAGCCATTCCTGTGCTGACTGAGGATGTTGCTTGTCCTCTGCGTGAGAATTTTTTTAAAGTGCGATTTGTCTGCTTGTTCTTTACAACAACTGGTTATTTGTACTCACAGATTAGAATGAAGAACATATGGACAGTAAATGCTAATTTCCCCTTTTTCTTCAGAAAAGCCATGTCAAGTGGAACAGTTGGATCGCATCCTGCTCTCTGGAGTTTATAACGTACGCAAAGGAAAGACCCAGCTGCACAAGTGGGCAGAACGCTCGGTCACTCTCTGTGGTACGTGCCTCATTGTGTCCTCAGTGAAGGACAGCCATGCAGGGAAGATGCACATCTTGCCTCTCATTGGAGGGAAGGTAAGGCTTTTTTTGGTTAGCTCCCTGTAGCTTTGGAAGGAAGAAGAAATGGTAATGATGGGAATCATCCACAAGAGATTAGTGTAGGCTTTTGTCACAGATTACTGCATTAATGTGCCCAACCCCTTTCTACTTGCTTTGCTTAAGTAGTAGTCTGAAGGCTAGTAAAATGAAGACACACTAGTTCAGCTTTCACAGCAGTAGCCAATGTTGTGAATGGGTGCTCTGGAAATTACTACTTCTTGTATCCACTTCACCAGAAAGGTGTTAAGCAGGATTTACTTCTGGGTTTTTCTCCAGTGACTTTGCAGCTGCATTTTCAGCAAAATGTCGTGTTACTGGTGATCAGCAATACCTCACCCTGGACTTCAGGTCAATTGTAATTACTGGCACTTGGGCAGACTGTTGTTGTCAATTCTCCCTTTGCAGGTGGAAGAGATGAAACGTCGGCAGTACACCCTTGCTTTCACATCTGCTGGAGCACAAGCTCAAACATACCACGTTTCCTTTGAAACGCTGGCAGAGTGCCAGCGGTGGCACCGGCAGGCATCCACGGTGAGGCCATGGGGACAGTGTGGTTTGGATGGTGGGTGCAGGGGTACGCCACAGGAAGGGTTTTCTGATGCAGGCTTGGTCTGCAGTCAGAGGTGAAGCTAGGATGCTGGAGAAAGTACCCAGGACACTTTCCAGCTTTCTTTATTTCCTTCATGCTCTGGACTACAGAGATTGTTCTGTTAGCCCTCTCTTTTTCTCTACCTGTGCAACAATGTTGAGCAGTAGCTCTGTGCTGTTTTAACCCCTGCTGCACCTACGAGACTGACTTAATCACAGGTCATAGAACAAACCACAGGGACTGGCTGACTTTACAGCCACAGAAACCTACAGATTTCATTTGTTGCCATACTTGAACCTACCTGAAGTATAAGCTGGACATTCACAGGGCTGCCCTGAAAGATTTGAGTTACAGAGAGATCGTAGGTCAGCAAGGATATTATGAAATACATATAGGATAAAGCAGGTCATAAAATGTCAAATTAAGCACCAAGGACCTCAAAACGAAACATACTTAATGAAAGAACATCTGAGATTTGCAAAGACTTCATGAAATGTTGCAAAACCATAATTTATGAAGCCTTTTTATAACAAGTTATGTTTCAAATTTTATACCCTGAACAAGCTAATGAAAGAAAGAAGTAGCTAAAAGTACAGAAGAAACAGCTAGGCCAAGCAAAGGTTCTGTAAACCTCAAAGAACTGAACTGGAAAATCAACTGCTTCCTGTTGCTTCTTGCACCTTTGGAAGGCACTTGGAGATTATGCTTTCTCAACAGAATTTCTTCAAAGATCCGTTTTGCTCTCTTACAGCCTAGCCTCTAGGCAGTGCACATGCAGAGCAGGGCTTTGTGTGAGTCCTGGCTGGTATCCAGCTATGCATCCTTGTCAGGGATGTAGCAAACGGCATAGGCTTGTACTTCATGGACTCCCATTTCCTGTGTGGACTCTATCTGGTGGGTACAAGGGGTTCTTTCATATTGTTTACTACTTGTGTTCTTTGGCCTTCCATTAGACTTCCAGAGAAAATCTGTTGCACAGCTGCAGCTTTTTCTCTTTCTTTTCAGATTGTGTCTATGCGATTTAGCATGGTTGATCTTTCATGCTACAGCCTTGAGGAAGTACCAGAGCACCTCTTCTACAGTCAAGATATCACCTACCTCAACTTACGCCACAATTTTATGAGAACAAGTGGAGCAGGGAGTCTTGACTCTCTTTGCAGGTCTGCAAAGAATTATTTTTCTTCTACATTTGAAGTCCTTGACATATGGATACAGGAATGAAGTATTGCCTGTTCTCTTGGGGATGGTAAAAGGATTGATCTTTAGGAAGCTGTCACAAGTGAGGGGGTTGGAAGCAGAACTGGGCAGCACAGACAGGAATAAACTTCCAACAACTTACAGTATTCATGAGCTCCCTTCCACAGATTCTGTGCTAACTCTGATTTGAGATAAGCCTTGTGGGATGACATGCCATTTGTATGGACAAGATGCAATAGTAATATAAGGCTGCTTGCTAAGCAGAGAACATCTTGGGGTATAAAATAAAAGGCAAGGAAAAGCATAATGCTGCTATTGTAAATAAGTGTTTGCAGGAAGAAGTTCAGGTCTGAAAAACCCTGTTTTGGCAAGTTCTTAATGTGTATTTGGAATTGGCAGAGGGCCTGTGAGACTCCAGCTTTGCTTTGGAAACTTGTGATGATCTGCTTTTAAGAGAGTAGCAGTTGTGGGATGGTATGGAAGCATGATGTAGTCATCTTAGGTAAGTGAAGGAGTCTTACAAAAATATATTTAAATTAATTCCCCAAAATCATAAAAATCTAGAGGGAGATTAGTCTGTTGATATGTATACCAACCATGCTAAATAGAATTCAAGGAGCTGTTCTATGAATTTTGAAAGCGGATAGGAAGCCTATAGTAATATTGTCCAGTGGCTCTGTTTCAAACACATTGTGCCTTAAGAAAAATGTATTTGGAGAAACTTTGCAAAACTGCTTTTTTGTTATTTGTTTGGTTTGTTGTTGTGGTTTTGAGGTTTGGCTGTTTTTGTCATTTTGGTTTATTGGGGGGTTTTCTGCAAGGTGGGGTGGGGCGGGGAAGGGTGTGGTTTTGTTTTCTTTATCTCCAGGGGCCTATTACTGTGCTATTTCGTTTTTCTTCCTATAGAGTAATGAAATGCCCAGGTATCCATAAGAGTATACAGTGAAAAAAAATTGCTGACTTTTGGGAATTCTTTGCAGTTTTATTGAGAGCCAGAGTCTAGTCTGGTTTTCCAAATTTGTTTAAATGTTTTCTGATGGTGAATTGTAATAGATTCTGTTACTGGGAAAGCTGCTTAAAATAATGTAAGATTTTGCTTTCTACTTGTCTCTTCAAATACATTGTATGATTTTGAAAAGCACATCAGAACTTTATTTTCTAAGATGTAGTGTCCTTGGTTCACAGGATCAGCAAAGGGGCTTGAAATTTCTTTTGACCTTGCATGTAGTCAACAAGAAATCTGACATGTCAGAAACTCCACCCTTTTCCTGGCAGTGACTATGTTTGATGAAGCTGAAATCCTCAAACAAACAAAAGCCATAAAAGAAGCTCTCACTTCACACAATCTTGAATAAACAGGTAGCATTAGGTAGCCCACATAAGGCTGCTCATTGCCTTTTGAAAATATTTTCTATCTGAGGTTTTTAGGATGTTTCTAAGATTATAGCACCACAAGAAGACCCTTGCTCACTTGCAGTAGATGTTCTCAGTGCCTCGAGACCGTCAATTCCCAACAGCAGAATTTTTCACAATGATCAGATCTCTTCCTCTGAGGAACTTTCAAGCTCTAGGAGTCTAATTAGCTATAACTATAATAATGGAGCAAAAATAATTAGCTAAAGGGAAAACATTAAGCAAAGGTCATTAAATAACCCTACCTGCTTTATTGCATCTCCTAGCTTATTCTTTTGTATTGTATTGCCTTTCAAGTATCTCCCTTTTCTGAAAAACACTCTGAGATCTGATCTTCATTGATATGTGTGTATACACAGACATGTATACATCTGCACGTCTCTTGTCAGCGTTCTAGCTAGTTGATACAGATTTGTGCTGGGTGCTTTGTTGGCAGAACGGAATGTGTTAAACTGGGAATATTTCAGGGTGGCACCAGTTTGGGCTGCTAAACAGAGGATGGTCATCCCATGGAAGATTCACTGCTGTGTTTCCCTACCTCTTTCCTGTCTCAGTATGCCCTGCGAGAGCACAGACTGAAACCTGAGGAGCCACAATGATTTTGGGATCTTTATCCCCTATAATACCTGGTTCATATACAGCTTGAATTGCTTTTCCATTCCATTCCTGCATCACTACATGAGCTTACTGAGGCAAAGAAGAAGGAACAGAAGGAGAACTCAAAAGGCTTTTGAGTATTGTTCCCCCCCACCGAGTATGGAAGTCTGCTTGAGGAATCTCAGACCAAGCTGTGTCATGTACCAGTTTCCCTTCAGCTTTTGGAAACTTTAATTCCCCTCTTGTGCTTGCTTTGATATTTTTGCAGAGGGATGAATTCTAAGCATTAGTTGTGCTGTTGCGTTTAGTGCTGTGTCTCTCAGAGCAGCTTCTGACCACACTGTTAGTGAGAGAGAAACGCTCTTTGGTGCTAAGAACAGGTGTAGCAAAAGCCATTGCAGAACTCCTGAGAAAGCGGTTTCATTAAAATGCTTGCTGATTTCAAACCCTGAGAGCCGTGACCTGTCCTAAATCTCTTGAAGTTGAACCAGCTAATGAGATAGTTCGAATCTTTAGGTTCATCCTCATTGTTTCCTTCATTTTCAGTACTGTGGTGGAGTTCTATGTGCAAGTTTCTGTTTATTGTATCATTGTTAGATCTTTGCATTATCCCATGTGTTCCTTTGAGGAAGCCTTTTACCAACACAGCATCTTTTTCTCTTTGGCTTTCAGTTGTAGTACAAGAGAGTCTGTGGCTGCAGCAAACAAAAATGCCTGTGCCCTTATTTATATGATGGAGTGCTCAAAGCAAACAATCCGTGTTCAAGTTTCAGCTATGTTCCCTCTTTCAAAAGAACAACCGCCCCCCAAGGTTATAAAGCAAAATGGAGAAATATAATGCATAGTTCCTACACAGATTGTTACAAGTATTTTGAATCTGAAAAAAGGTCACTATAAAGAAGAAAGCAACTCCAAAACCTTTCAGTCCTATATTTCAAGACATCTCAAGCTAGAAGTAATACTCTCCCTCAAGCTAATTAACCTTGGTTTTGTTACCTATATTAAAACATTGGCTTCAAAATAAGAGCTACTCACCAATGCCTGGGAAAAGTCGGGTAGGTGAGGCAGATGAATAACTGTGTGTTTACAAGAAGTAGTTCTCTGGTACATGAAATTTGCAGTTATCTCATAGAAGTGAGATATTAATTTCCCCACTGAATTATTTTCTGGTGGTTCCAGTTTGGGATGAGGAGGTTATTACTTGGGGAAAAATACTTTTGCTTCTTCTAGAAAGAGGCAGAAACTCTTGGAGGAGAACCCTCCTGTATGTTACCCCAGCTATGCTAAGTTCCTTCTCTCTCTTTGGACCTAGCATGGTGTGCTGGTTTGGCCAAAATCTAGCAATATATCCTCTGAGAGAAAACTAGGTTACAACCACCCTTCCCCCCACTAGGTTCGGGAAAAAGGAAATTTTCCTCGAAGGAANGTGATGGAAGGAGCTAGAAATAGGTAACCATTTCTCAAGCACTGGTGGGACTGTAGTGACTGTGGGGCTGTCTGCACTTGGGGCAGTACCTGGGATGCAGTCTGCTGAGCGAGGGGCACTGTAGTTGTGTAATCTTGTTCAAGGACATCTGGTTGCAGGTCTTGGGGTTTCCCAGCATGAAGCAAGTGCTTTCCTAGTTTTCCCTTTTACAGCTCAGCTTGGCTTTCTGTTGCACCCAGCTTGGAAAGGGGATTTCCCTCTTCTGTTTTATTCCCAGAATGGTCCCAGTGAATGTTTTCAGCTCCTCTTTTCCCAAGCTACGTAATTGTACATTCTTACTGTAGTTAATTCTTTGAAGGTAAATTTTTGGAACTGAGCATTTTAGTCTCCTAAATCTTAGTAACAGTCACTAGGAGGAAGCCTGTCAAGTCAGGGTAGAACATTGTGATCAGTTCCTGCAGGAAACCCATGGTATTTGATCATTTTCAGCATGACCACAGAGAAGAATATCAATGACTTAAAACCAAATTTATGCAGGAACTCCTGTAATGAGTTAGCTGACTGTATCACCAGTGTACAAAGACTTAAGAATTCTTTATGACTGGTTCTGTACATTTTTGCTTTCAGACCATGTAGGTTTGTAAATTAACTAGTGTTCTTGCTAATAGGTTTTCTCAGTTGAAGAGTCTGAACTTGTCTCATAATAGACTGGGAGAGTTTCCTGTATCACTGTGTGAGATCTCTACTCTGACAGAGCTTAATATTTCCTGTAATGGACTTCATTACTTGCCAAGTCAGATTGGCAAACTGTTGAAGTGAGTATGTTCTTTACATCTGTGATCATAAACATCCTTGGTGCCTCAGCTGAGTACTACTGATGTGCAGATACTGTTTCTGAAAGTGTGAGTTCTAGGGCAGCCTGTTTTGCCCATGAAGGCTGAATGATTAATTTGACTCCAGCAGAAGGTCAAGAACTGAGATGTGCAATCCCTTAATCACTGCTATTAAAACATTACCGCTGCTGGTGCAGAAAAGATGAGGAAACTTGATGCAGATGAAGCACTGAAGGCAATTGCATTGTTTCTCAAATAAGTCTGTGCATTTTTCTGCAGCTGCAGAGTTGTCTGATTTTCTGCATTTATTATTTGTATTTAATATTTTCAGTACTGATGCAATTTCTGTTGAAGTCTTAATTTATTATAGAAAACTCTTCTGTGGTAACTTCTCACAGGGGTCTAGTGATTTTTGTCAGCACTGGTACGTTTGATTGTGTCCTACAGAATTGGCTGCTTTTTGTGTTAGAGGATTTTAACATGAAAATACTTGAGCAATCCCCTCTGAAAATTTTGTCTTAAAGTGTTTGCTGGAGTAAAAGCCTTGTCCATTTTCCCCAGTAGCTATTCCAAGTGCATAAGAGCTTAAGCTTAGATAAATTTAATTGCAAGACTGTTACTACATTTGTATAGATAAACATCAGTATTGAACTCTTGGTTTATTGTAGCCTGCTTTTCCTCCAGCTTGTATCTTTAAAAAGGAATGTCTGCAGCCACACTGGATGTGAACAAGTAATTTCCAGAATGATCATTTAGCCATATGGAAACTGTGAGGAAAAAGCTGTATGTAGGCTTACGCTTTCTGTAGGTTTACAGCTTAGTTATGGGTCCAGTTATCTTGATGACTCCTTGAGCCCTTATTCATAAGAACCCTTATTCATAAGAACTTTTTGTTGCCTCAGATTTCATTTCTACCACCATTAAACACAGAAAGGTCTCTGTTGGAACATAATCCTAATAAGGGAATTGTATATTTGGGATCTGAGTCTCAAAAGCCATACAACCTTTGAAACAATTCATCTTACAACAGAAAGCTACCTTATTCTTTTCTGAGTGTGTGTTGAAATGGAAAACTAGAGTGTAAAAATCTTCTACCCAGTGCATTAGTGTGGTAGGAGGTGTGATTAAACTGTGCCATTTGTAGAAAATGAAGTAATTTAGTAAATATCTTTCGTTTACAATGTAAGTGCTGATTTGTATTTTGCTTGTGTTAACTTACAATCTTTGGCACAACTGGAAGTTTACCTCCAAAATAATTTAAGAACTATTTGGTATTGCATATATGCAGTTCCAAGCCTATTACATGTGTGATAAAAGTACTTCAGTAACTTTACGTGTATAAGAATAACATTAGTTAGGTACCTTTAAAAATAACCACACCGAGACCAGCTAACTATACGAGAAAATTCACTGAAAATACTAAACGTGATGATCACTACTCCTTGAAGAATTATTTTCTGTCTCTTTTTCACTGCTGCAGTCTCCAGACCTTCTGGCTTGATGGCAATTTCCTCACATCCTTACCAGAAGAGATGGGAAACCTGCAGCAGCTCAGCTGTCTTGGGCTTTCCTTCAATAACTTCTGTGAACTGCCAGCAATTTGTGAGAAACTTGTCACCTTAGACAAACTAGCCCTGGCAGGGAACTTGCTAGAGACCCTGGACCTGACAGTGCTGAACCGTATGAGTCACATCAAAAGTGTGGACCTCAGGTAAGGGATGAAGCTTGCAGGTGTCTATAAAACAGATGGCTACTTCCCCTTTACAGAAGAAGAGCTGTGTAACTTCTAGTCCATTTTGCAATAAACTAGGTTCAGTTTTTTCTCTTATTGATTCTTTAGCTTTTATGGAGTTCTGTTTCTGAGGGTGTGCAGAATCCACTTGGAAAAGCAAGCTTAACTGAGCAGTGCCTGATGCTGAATGTGACCAAGCCCTCTAGTTTCCTCGTGTGATTTTCTGTTACCTTGAGCTTTGGTAGCTCTTTGATCTCTCCTGCCCTTTTTTGCCTCCCTGCCCTAGAGATGTGATCCCGATTCTCCAGGCTGCCAACTGCAAAGCTCTCAGAAAGGGACAAAGAGCTTTTTGTGTGTGGCAAGGCAGTCTAGTATCAGTTCTCTCTGCATTAGCTTCCTGTGTCTGTGCAAAGTAGCTGCCCCTTGGCCTGGCTTCTGTTTTCTTGACTGGATCTTTCTTCAAAATCTCTTAAGAATTTGGGAATCATTAAAATGGTTACATATAGCAGTGTAGACAAAGGAAATGTTTTTGTTTGTATTCACTGCCTGAAATTCACCATTGCTCATCACACATTTTATTCACTGTGCTCACCTTTGGTGTTAGCCTTCACCAAAATTCTTCCTTTCGTCTTCTTTCTTCTCTCTTCTTACTGATGTCCAGTGTTCAGTGTCCTATTTTCTGACTTTATAACTCATCTCTGAGTGTTTAGGCTGAACAACCTGAAGAGAGCAGCAGCTGACACTCTGGAGGGGAACAAATCTGTGGCTTACATGGATTTACGAGACAATCAGATGACAGATCTGGATCTGAGCTCCTTGGTCAGCCTGGAGCAGCTGCACTGCGAGCGGAATAAGCTAAGAGAGCTGACGCTGAGTGGCTTCTCCCTTCGGGCCCTGTATGCCAACAGCAACTGTATGTCCTTTGTCTTCTTCACCTGCCTTTTCCCTTTAAGCCTTGGGAGCAAAGGAAAGCAGCCTTTTGCCCTCTCTCACTTTAAGCATTAAAAAAATACTTATGCTGATGTTATTGTGGTGAAACTGTATGTGATGGGTCCTCTGAGATTAGCTCCTGTGGATCACATATGCATTTGTGTACACAGGCTGTGTAACAGTGTGGAGGTTGTAGTGTTATGTCCAAGGAATTCACCTTCCATTGAGACCTGTCTGGGAGCCCACAAAGAAAAGTACAGTTCTTTCTTTTTCTGGTGCTCCACATGACAGATGGAGAAATGGGATAGTGAGACCTTGTAGTGCTATATGGCAGATGTGTGAAGTGTGAACTCTGTGGTGGGAAGGATCAGTGGGGACCTTGAGTCTCTGTAAAGGAAGACAATGAGTCTCATTTGATAGTTAAGCTGCTTCTCTGTGCTGTTTTCTCTCTGAAGCTCTGCAATCATACTTACTTGCTTTTACTTCATCAGGTCTGACAGCTGTCAATATTTATCCGGTTCCTGGTCTACTGTCATATCTAGAACTCTCTCAGTAAGTGATCATACACAACAAAATTTCAAGCAAGTATCTGGACACCTTTGTTTTTTTCTGCAAAATTTTCTAGAGGTTTTAAGGGTTTAAAACAGTTGAGGACAATTAAACACAATAGAACTTCAAAGCCCAGCACTAAGCAATGATGAAAGTGTTCCAGACCAGAAGCCCTTCTGAGCCAGTACGACCTCTCCTGGTGACTTCACTGTCCTTCAGCTGTAGGCTGTGGTGAGAAAAAAAAAGCCAAGCAGGGACCACTGAACTTACCACTCAGCTTTCTGAACTGAATGGGGGGGATCTGCGGAGCAAATATTTAGAGTAGCTGCCAGTGATCTCTGCTGTTGGTTTCATTGCCTATGTCTGCCCTTGGAGCAGCATTATGAGACCTGTAAGATAGGATGCCCTGCCAAGTCATGAATCAGCTCAGTTTGCATTGCACAGCTAGCCATGAGATAAAATCCACATGACTGACTTGGATGCTGTTCTTTTTTTGCCTGTTGCTTTTGGTTTGACTGTCACTAAAATCATGCAGCATTCAGTCTGTTCCATATGGAGTGCTGGTTTCTAGCTTTTCGCACTTGCTTTTCTCAGCAATCAACTACAGTGCGTCCCAGACTGGGCCTGTGAAGCAAAGAAACTGGAAGTTTTGGATGTGAGCTACAACCTCCTTTTGGAGCTTCCATCGAGGTCAGCAAACCTTTGTAAACAGAGCTGAGCTTTTTTTGAAAATGGGCTGTCTGGGAAGAGAGAAGCAGTGCTATTCCAGTTGCTTAAATCCTTGTTGTGTAGAGAGAGATATAATCCACTTACTTTATCTATGCAGCATCAAAAATGCTTTGTATTCAAATATTGGAGAGAAGCAGTTTCTAGGTCAGCCTTTTGAACAATAGGAGCTAGGTAATTCCATCCTGTGCTTTCGGCTGCTCCTGCAGCTATTTGCACCTGGCATAGAACGTGCTGCTATGATTTATATGTGTTACCATACTGTCGGTGAGCACCGGTCGTAGGTGAGACCCGAACACGTTTTGCATCATCCCACGGAAATTTCATCTGTCACCTCTGATAGGTCGTTATCACAAAGGGACAATACAGCTGATCTCAAATGTAGCTTTCACAGTACACCATCAGCCAGCTCCTTTCTCCCCATTTCCCTTTCAATGTCTGCAGAAATGCAGTAAATGAGAGCCAAGAACTAATACAATCTTGCAGTTATTTATAATGACTTCTCACAAGTACCAGGGATATCCTGGGAAGAAGCAAAGCATAAACGTTCTCAGCCTAACAAGGGTGTTTGGTCGGGGTGTGATTGTGATGAATGACACAGTGTCTAGGGTAAGTTGTATTAAGATTAAATGGAGAAGTGGTTGACAGGGAAGAAATGCAGAACACGGGTTGGAGAAGCTGAAGCAAGAGGCATAGGAGGTGATCAGCAGTGACATTCTAGTACTTGTCACAGAAAAATTATATACATCAAAAGCAAGAAGAGGATATAACAAGGATGTGATAATGAGAACTTAGAAGAGAATTTTAGCCATGCCAATGGATTAAAGGGACCAAATTTTAAGTATGTTATGCAAAGAGTAATTTACTGCCTCAGAAATAACACAGGAGTGCTAAGCAGATAGTTAAAGCTCTAAATTTATGTTGGCACTGTGGAAGCACTTCTTTCTACCTGCAAGTGACAACAGGCATTTAAAGCCCTCGTTTGTGACTTCTTTCTTTGTCTACCTGAGAGAATGCTGGGCACATGCACACCAACTTGCGTCACAAGATACCAATCAGCAGTAGTGTAGAGGGAAAGGTAGATAGGCTTCCAAGCATTCAGAGAGACTGAGTTATGTTACCCTGTGTGTTACTCTGCTTTGTCACTGTTTACGTTTTATGGATCAGTGTATTTTAATTTTTCCCTGCTGCACAGTCAGATTAAGTGGATTAAATACTACCTTTCACACTCTGTGGATGTCAAGAGGAGTGAACCAACTTAAATAGAAAACCCTGTGTCTTTCTAGGATCCTCAGAAGCTTGAGTCTTCGGAAGTTGATGGTGGGGCACAATCGTCTGCAGAGCCTTCCACCTGTTCTAGAACACATTCCATTGGAAGTGCTGGACCTTCAGCACAACCTGTTGACTAAACTCCCAGAGACACTATTTGTCAAAGCTCTGAAGTGAGTGTCAGTAGCAAACACCTTTTGTCTGCATTATCCTTTGGAGTGTAAGGGCTGAAAGTGGCACCTGTGTGACTATCCTTGCAAGGTGCCATTTGCATAAGAGATAACGAATTGTGCCCTTTATGAGGAGGTAATTCAGATGCTGTAAGGGAAGCCATCAAGCTGATTTGAAAGAATCAGTCCATGTTACTGTGTAATTACAGGAAAACAGAGGCTGCCTGAAGACCTTTGTCTTTAAAAGTAGTCATAAGTTCAGGTGCAAAGAAAAGAAGCCAGTCAGATTCAGGTCGTTGGAGAACAACAAGAGAGACCCTTTACAAATGAACAGTCCTTCATAAATATCTGTTCAGACAGGAGTTAGCCCTTCTTTTAAAGAGCCTAAATCAAGTTTTGTGTTGTCTGCTTCCACCAGTATTACCCACGGGCTTTTCAGTACTCACTGTTTACTGTAAAATGCTGTGTTCATCCACAGTACATATAGCTAATAAGTCATTAGTAGACTCACAAATCTTAATGTGACTAGGGATGTTACAGTATTGTCTGGCCTCCTGTCTAATGCTGCTGTCCACACTGGCATTTGTATAGCTCCTTCTCTGGTGTTAATGGAGTGGTTTGGATGATGTGAAGTCTGATTTTTGCACTTGCTGTGGTTAGCCTCAGGTACTTGAATGCATCTGCAAACAGCCTGGAGTCCTTGCCCTCTGCATGTACGGGGGAGGAGAGTTTGAGCATGCTGCAGCTGCTATACTTGACCAATAACAACCTCACAGATCAATGCATCCCTGTCTTGGTTGGGCACCCAAACCTACGGATCCTGCATCTGGCAAACAACAACCTGCAGACTTTCCCTGCAAGGTGAGTCAGTAAGGCTGTTGGGCAAGACAGTGCTCCCTAGGAGGAAGCTGCCACCTTCCCATGATTGTACATGAGTCCAAGTCAGAGCGAGGTGCTCTCCCTGTGGCTTGATGACAAAAGCCTGACATTTCTACACACAAAGTGAGGAGAAGCCCGTTAAGAGGGATTGGCACAGGGCACTGTTGCCTATAGGTTTTCCTGTCCTCCTAGTTGTGGTGCCATCCAGAGGGACTAAGGGATGTAATTAGTTGTGTTGCGTGTGTGTGGGGATGGGGTGGTATTTCTTTGCAACTTCAGCACTGATGGTGAAGGGTCTGTCTGTTGCACAAATCCAAGCCAGGCCTGGGGACCTTGCCTCTTTCTAGAGCATTTCTTAGGACTTTTGGTCTTCTATCAGTAAACCAGAAAAGTAGCTCATGAAGGGCAGTGTCTATGGATACCTCATCTGCAGCTTCAGAAAGTGACAAGTTCATGTCTGTAAGATACAGTATTTTTTTGTTTCCCTTTCAGCAAACTTAGTAAGCTGGATCACTTGGAAGAACTGAATCTGAGTGGCAACAAACTGAAAACAATTCCTACAACAGTCGCAAACTGCAAGCTACTTCATACACTTATTGCACATTCTAATGAAATCAGCATTTTCCCAGAGATCCTGCATTTGCCCCGTATTCAGGTATTTGTATGGAGAAGATAAAGATATTTGGGGAAGTTTGGGTTATAGAATGAGGAGTAACTGCTAGGAGAGAACTGGAGGTCCCAGCAAGGCCAAGTGCTGGGTCAGGGCTACACCTGGTATCAATCCAGGCTGGAGGATGAATGGTTGAGAGCAGCCCTGCTGAGAAGGACTTGGGGATGCTTCTGGATGAGAGGCTGGACATGCTCTGGCTATGTGCTCTGGCACCCAGAAACCCCCCACATCCTGGGCTCATCCCAGGTAAGGAGGGGATTCTGGCTCCCTGCCCTGCTCAGGTGAGACCCCACCTGCAGGGCTGCATCCAGCTCTTGGGTCCTCAGCACAAGACAGACTTAGACCCATTGGAGTGGGTCCAGAGGAGTTCGTGAAGATGATCAGAGGGTTGGAGCACCTCTGCTGTGGCGGTGGACTGAATGGTTTGGGATTGTTCAACTTGGAGAAGAAAAGGGTCTGGAGTGACCTTATTGCAGCCTTCCAGTGTCTAAAGTGGCTAAAAGAGAGCGTGAGAGGGACTTTGGACAAAGGCATGGAGTGACAGCACATGGGGGAATGGCTTTAAAGTGAAAGAGAGTAGGTGTAGGTTGGATATTAGGAAGAAACTCTTCCCTGTGAGTATGGTGAGGCACTGGTACAAGTTGCCCAGAGAAGCTGTGGCTGCCCCATCCCTGGAAGTTTCAAGGCCAGGTTGGACAGGTCTTGGAGCAGCCTCTTGTAATGGAAGGTGTCCCTGCCCATGGCAGAGGTGTTGAACAAAATGAGCTCTAAGGTCCTTTCCAACNTCTAAAGTGGCTAAAAGAGAGCGTGAGAGGGACTTTGGACAAAGGCATGGAGTGACAGCACATGGGGGAATGGCTTTAAAGTGAAAGAGAGTAGGTGTAGGTTGGATATTAGGAAGAAACTCTTCCCTGTGAGTATGGTGAGGCACTGGTACAAGTTGCCCAGAGAAGCTGTGGCTGCCCCATCCCTGGAAGTTTCAAGGCCAGGTTGGACAGGTCTTGGAGCAGCCTCTTGTAATGGAAGGTGTCCCTGCCCATGGCAGAGGTGTTGAACAAAATGAGCTCTAAGGTCCTTTCCAACACAGTGGCCATTCTGTGGTTCTATGACCTTGCTTGATTAACCCCAGAAGAAGCCACAGAATATGCGTTCTAGATCTCTCATCTGTCTGAGTTGATCAAAGATCATCTCTCATTCACCTTTATCCCCTGTCTCTGACATTTCCGGTTTCTTGCATTTGAGACAGTGGGCAGTGTTATATAGCTAGGCAGATTTGCATATAGAGGGCTTCTTTTATCTTTGGTGTGACCTAGTCTTTCAGTATTGGAGTCCTGGCTATTGCAGGTTGCTTATAAATCATTCTTCTTCTGACCAGTCAGATCCATTTTCATGACCTGTATGTGAGATACAATAAGTAGCAGGGTTTATGATGTTTGTAAGGAGCACTGGAGTAACTGATGACTTGACACAACAAAAGAGTATTTTCTTTGTCATGCTGTTTGTTGCTACTGCAGTTTGTGGATTTGAGCTGCAATGAGTTAACTGAAATCCTAATCCCTGAGGCACTGCCAGGTTCCTTGCAAGAGCTGGATCTGAGTGGAAACACAAACCTGGTGCTAGAACACAAGACACTGGATATCTTCAGGTGAGCCATTGACACGTCAACCCAGCAGTGACCTGCACAGGGAAGGGTAACCCTTGCCAGGAGAGGAAATGGGACAGTAAAGTAAAAGCACTTTATCACTGCATAGTGGTATAATGTTCCCTGCCTGGGGCAGCTGAGACTTCCTGTCTTTGGGAAGGGAAAAGTCTGGGTCCAAAACATCAAAGCAAGCAATTTTTCAGGTGGTATGAGGTTTTCCCAGGTGTCTTTGGCATGAGCAGCCAGACATCTCCAGAAGACCTAGCCCATAAACTCCTCTCCTTGATGCAGTTCTTTCTACAGACTGCTGTCTAAAACTCTAGACTGGACAAGATCCTGTGGCCTGTTCAGCAGGTTCTAGAAAAGCATAACTTCTGTTCTCTCTGTAGTCACATTACCACACTGAAGATTGACGCTAAGCCCTCCCTCACGGCAGACTCGGCACTCACTTCTACCTTCTGGAATCATGGAGTAGCTGAGACAGCAGGCCAAAGAAATAAGTGAGTATTGTGGTCTGCTAAACACTGACATTGTCTTCTCAGGATGTTGGACAGAGTGCACTGCTGAGCGCCCGAGGAGACCTATTTTGCCCAAGAGCTCATCCATCCCTTTGTCTCTCCAGATGTCTTACTAAGTCTTGGTAACTCAAGTCTCCACATTACCTTTTGCCTCAGTTTTCACACTTTTCCCAGTATACTTGGACTCCCTCCCTCTCCAGAAAAGATGCTTTTTCTCTTGCCAGCTGTGCCTGTTGCCCTCTCCTGCATGTGGTCAAGGAGGATTTGGGAGTTACAATAATAAAATACAGCTGTACATCTCCCAGGCTAGTGAATGTAGGGAAAGTGGCTTTGCTGTCCTGTGAGAATGGCACTCACAGCAAGGTTGCCTGATGGCTGTGGTTTTGAGAACAAGATAATCTTTTGAGGTATATTAGCTTTGTTTGTATGCTTTTCTGACAGGTTGTGTGTGTCATCCCTGGCACTGGGGAGCTTTGCAGAGGGCGTGGAGGCTGTGTATGGCATGTTTGATGGTGACAAGAACGAAGAACTGCCACGCTTGCTGCAGTGCACCATGGCCGATGTGCTCCTGGAGGAGGTACAGCAGTCTGACACCATGTTCATGTCCAACACCTTCTTGGTCTCCCACAGGTAGGACAGCGAGCAAGCTGGTTCTGGTGGGACTTGCATAGGTATATCAATGTGTTAGGTGGGGTGAGGCAGCCCTCCAGAATGCCTGTCAGTAGAGTCTGGAGCCTCCTACACCTTTTCCTCCAACAGGAAGCTGGGCATGGCTGGGCAGAAGCTGGGTTCCTCTGCTGTCCTTTGCTACATTCGTAATGAGGCGGCTGATTCAGCCAGCAACTTTTCTCTGACGGTGGCCAATGTGGGGACGTGCCAAGCCGTTCTGTGCCGAAGTGGAAAAGCACTGCCTCTCTCCAAAGTCTTCAGCCTTGAACAGTGTTCAGAAGAAGCTAGGAGAGTCAAGGAGCAAAAAGCCATTATAACAGAGGTAGGTTTGGATCCTTTTTCTTTCAGCTGCCGCCCTGATGTAAAAGCTTGGTACAAATACATGAGCTCGGCTGTCTGCATAACATTACAGGGGAGAGGGTGACATGAAGGTTCTGAATGACTTGTCTGGTGCTTTCTGCTCTGCCTCCTTTGCTGATTAGCTGTTCAAAATTGCATGTTCCTAAAATACTGTGGCCTAAGAACTATGGGTACAGGATGACATGTTGTATGCAAAAGTATTAAAATGATTTCTAGAGAACTCTCCAAAGGTTAACTTTCTAAACACTTGGAAATAATAGGGAAGTTCCAAAGAATGGGAGAAATACATCTGTAAAGATCTTGAGAAATCAGTGCCAATCACTTTAGTTTTATGCTTTAGTTTATGGGTCTTTTAAAAAGTATTAAGTTGCCAGATAGAAGTATTTCTCAGAAGCATAATGTGTCACTGTGTTACAGCTCTTCAAGGTGCTGTAACATTGCGGCATAGCACTCTGACTGAAAATAACTATGGGATTAATGTAGCATGTTAAGTAGTTTAAAAACTGGCTCATTAATGGATTCTGAAAAAGAAAAGTGAAATTATTGTATAAGAGACTTCCCTATGTGTTTCATCTGCTGGGTTTTAGTACTTGGCGGCAGCAGCAGTGTTAACACCCAGAGGATACAGAAATTAAGAACGCTGAAATTAAATTCAAAACACTGACTTGGAAAAGGGACTGAGGGTTGTGGGCACTTCGCTTTATGGGAGACCACTGCCAGGCTGGCCAGGGGACCACCTAGCAGAAGGGGGTAATAGATCCAGGTTACAGAAACAGTTTGAGATACCTACTTGTTCTTTTTTTCCTCAGGATGTAGTGTCCACACTTCAGAACGTCATTATGTGTTAATTAAGAGGGAAATAGTTCAGATAATACACAGAAATAGTTTAATGTCTGGGTAATCTGTCTGGCACGGAGAAAGTCAAAAGTCACTATCCAACCTGGACTAAAAAAAATAAGTTTCATGTAAGACTCATCAGTGAGACTCTCTGATCAGTGTACTGCAGGTAGTCTAGCTGCACATTTCAGAATAGTCTGCTACAATTCTTCAGAGCCCAACAAAAAGTCTTGTGGGATAAAAGTGTGTTATTGCCATCATGGGTGATGGTGGTTATTGTACCTGGTCATCGGGTATAGTGAATGTCTGCACTGTAGTACCTGCACGTAGATCCCTTTCTCCAATACTGCAGATGTGTAACTGGCATTTCTCGAGGCTCCAAACCAGCATGTGAGCAGGGGAAAGGTTGCTTTCTAAATTATCTAATAGCACATCCAATGCTACTGCCTTGTTTCTCTTGTCTGCAGGACAATAAAGTCAACGGTGTGACTTGCTGTACTCGGATGCTGGGCTGCACATACCTGCATCCGTGGATCCTGCCCAAACCACATGTCAATTCCATTCCACTGACTGTACAAGATGAGCTGCTACTTCTAGGGAACAAAGCTCTCTGGGAACACCTTTCTCATGCAGAGGCTGTCTCAGCTGTGCGGCACCTACACGACCCACTAGCTGCTGCAAAGAAACTCTGCACTTTAGCCCAAAGCTATGGTTGCCAAGACAATGTTGGTGCAATGGTGGTATGTCTGAACATCAGTGAGGACAACTGCACGTGTGAGATGCACGGCCTCACTCTGCCAGGCCCTGGGGGATTTAGTTCTACCACCACCAAGCCAGCAACACCTTCATGTAGCAGTGGAATTGCTTCAGAATTCAGCAGTGAACTGTCTGCTTCTGAGGTTAGCAGTGAGGTGGGCTCTACTGCGTCAGATGAACACAGTGCTGTTGGTCTAGATGGCAGTTTGCTACCACGACAAGAACGACGTTGCAGCCTACATCCTGTGCCCCCCTCAAGCATCTTTCAGCGCCAACCTTCCAGTGCCACCTTCTCTAGCAACCAGTCTGACAATGGTCTAGATAGTGATGATGAGCAGCCTGTGGAAGGTGTGATGACAAACGGCAGTAAAGTGGAGGTAGAGGTGGACATCCACTGCTGTAAAGGAAAGGGTCTGGAGTTAGAACGTCCTGCTGCAGAGTACAGCACCTCTGCTCCAGGGCCAGAGGATGACTCTGGGCTTGTACTCATCATTCGGAGGCAGAACAGCGTAAATAGCAACACTGTGCAGAGGGGGGTCAAGGAGAAGTGTGAACTGCAAAAATCTCTTTCCACATGTTGTCTTTATGGAAAAAAGCTTTCCAATGGCTCCATAGTGCCCTTGGAGGAGAGCCTCAACCTCATTGAAGTAGCAACAGAGGCACCCAAGAAGAAGACAGGCTATTTTGCTGCTCCATCCCAGATGGAGCCAGAAGATCAATTTGTGGTGCCACCTGATCTGGAAGAGGAAGTGAAGGAACAGATGAAGCAGCACCAGGAGGACAGAGCAGGTCAGGAGCTGAAAGAAGAACATGCAGCACCCCTGCCAGAGGAGTTTGACACAGCTTTGTAACCCTACGAGTACCACTCCCACATTGTCTGTCCCAGGAAGTTCTGTTTCATAAGGGCTGTCTTGCCCTTTGTGGGAGCTGGGATCTGCAAGGAGTACAGGCACCTGCTGCTTCCTTAATGGAGTTGAGGAAGAATCAGGAAGGCCGACGTCTGGGCTGTCCACTTATCACTGTAGGGTCTCAGTTGTTCTGTGAGCACTCAGATCAGCAGCTGAGCTCTGTGTTAGGGACTGTCTGATAAGTCCTTGAACCCTGAGGTTCTACCAGCTCTGCAGGAAAGGGGCTGGTGTATGTGTGTGGGGGGTGAGAAGGCTGCTGAGGGAGAAATGCTCAGTGTTTAGAGTCCTGTGAATATTTCTGATGCAGTGTCCCACCCTCCCCCCCCCAGCACCTGACTTTGTTACTCCTTGAAAGAATACAGCCAGTTGCAATGGAGCTGACCTAAGAATGGTTTCCTACATTAATTGCACGCACTTTTATTTATTGCACTTAAGCTGTTCTTTTCCCCTTCAGCCCAGCACTTTATTATTTAGGGTTAGGGGAGAAAGCACTCCACGGCAGGTATGCTGTGGACTTTTTGCAGTGGATGTTCTTAGGGCAGTGGAGGACTCAGGGTACCAGTATTCTGATGAGCACTGGTGTAGGGGAGAGTGAGGGTTATGGTGGGATCATTCTGTGCAGGATGAGAAAATACATAGCTGAGTGATAAGCAGGTGCCAACCAATGCATTTTATATAGAACATAGGAAAGATCAGCTCCGGACTGGTTTATTAAGGTAATGTATGGAGCTAGTGCTTCTAGCTGCAGAGCACAGACCCACCTCAACAACACCTCAGCAGCAACCTGGCCACCTTCATCATGGATGCTTCACAGTAGAGGCTTCCTGTATCCAGAAGACATGGGATAAAACCAGGAGCTTGTGCTTGTCTCAGTGCTCAGTCAGAGGAGCCAAGCTGTATACAGTGGTGTGCCACACTGAGGCTGGCAGAAGCATCCAGTGCTATGTTCCATCAACATAAATCTCTGCATTGTCAGCTGCAGCATCTTTGCTTTCCCTGGAAACAGGAGACATATTCCAAATCCACAGCAACCAGCATTTCATGGTATGTGCCCAGTTTGGCCACAAACAAGGTGAAAGTGTACTTGTTCCTGCTTAGCTTTCAGCACAAAAGCAAAAATGACACTTTTCATCTTATTAACATTTTTATCAGCACTGAAAAAGATGTTTAAAACAGTCCCACTACTGATGAACTGGCCAGTCTGCACTCAGATGCCTTGTGTTTCCATTAGGATTTTTGGTGCACGGTGTAAGTTGGCTGCCTATGTCGTCATTTTGTGTAAGGGTTGTGGAGACCAGTGCCTCTGTAGCATGCAGATCTGTCTTCCTTTCTGACAGAGCTGGATAGCAGCTGTCCCCATCCTGTCAGTGGTGCAATAATCCTGACTGTAATGTGGGCTAGTGCCTTTTCTTCTTCAGTAATTATATTTATGATGAAAACTTTCTTCTGAAGAGATCTGAGGGGCTTGAGTTGTCTAGTTTTGGATCAAATTTGGGCCTTGCTCAGAAGGAAATAGTGCAGACTATTTGTGGGATTCTGTCAATGTAGATCTTTTGACAAAAACTAATGGAGTTTTACTGACATTTCAGAGCACCTTGAATTTCTTCTCACTAGGGAAAAAATGTATTTTTATCATGCATGAGGAGCAGCATTTTAGGATATACTTTGTGCTAATTGCAGGGTAATCATGAAACAACCCAACTTTTTCCAAAGTTTAAACTCTTAAAATTTTTGGTTGTTTAAACGCCTTTTTCATTTGGAACTGGAGATTGAAGCTAATTCTTAAAATCACAGAAACAACAGCATTCGAATCCCTTAGGCAGAGAAACAACAGCAGAAAAGATTCAAATGCTAAACCCCAAAACTCTTTCATATTATCATCATATAAGTATGCAGGAAAGGTTCATCCCAATGTATTTGACTGCAACTTTTGATTCTGTCACTGGTGATAATTTTACCAAATATCTGTGCCTAGCCTCACACTTTCTGATATCTGAAAGGGCTGCAGAACAGCCTCCATTCACTGTGGGACTGATGCAGAAACCCTTCTTTCTGAGTAAGACTCTGACAAACCCTGCGCTCCCAGTGGCACATATTAATGCAAATCAGGCCTCTATTTCTTGCACTGATATGGAAAGTCCAGCGCATCCTTGCCAGTCTGAACCAGTAGTATTGTGTGCAGTGTTGCCACAAGGAGTTAGTAATGAATGGCTCTACCTGGCTCAGTGTTGAAGGACTAAGGAAAACACAGCTCTGCAATGGAGCATACAGATTTCTGAACTGCACCTCTTAAAGGAAGTGGCAGGATGGAACAGAACGAATTCCTACTTAGACTTTTTCTCCAGTGCCGTTTCTGGTTCTGAAGCAGAAGGGGAGTTTAAATACAGCCAGCTCCTATTTTCTATGGGTGTGAACTGTCATGGAAGACATAGCTTGTTATCTTTCTTACACCCCAGGTAGAATGCACAGATTTCTCTGAAGCGGGCATTATGAACTCTGGGCAGCACAGGCTGAGTTGACTTTACCTGCTCCAAATAGTCTTCCTCTGTTTGACTAAGACGAGCACTGGTGTCCTCAAGCAGCTTCCACATATCTTCCATGTGCTTCTTCAGAGGATTAAGCTTTTCCTTTTCTATTTCAGCCACGGCATTGTGATGCTTTTTCTCCAGTCATCCAAAATCTTTTTCATGCATTAAAAATAGTGCCTATTCATCACAAAAAGTGCTGCTTTTTCCGAGGCCAGTTTTGGGTATCAGCAAAGACACTGGCATCATTTTTTCATGCAAATGTCTTGCATTTTCTAACACAGGATTCCAACTGCGGAGACATGCTTCAAAGTCACTGTCATCCAAAGAAATGGTTTTTTTCTGACATTGGTCAGACAGTGGTGTGGCTGGGTTATCTTCATCTGTCTGGTGAGGACAACTCATAGGACAGAGTGCTTCCCTCCACTACCTTTTGTTTTCCTGCCTCCGAGTCTTCCCTACCTTATTTATTAACACCACCTTAGATTTCAAGCTCCCAAGGAGCACTGCTGTAGGTGGAACAGGTATGAAAGGGTGAGTCTACTGAAGGACTCATAGCAGGGTATAGAAAATGTCTTCCCAGTTCTCTTCCTGATCTCCAGCCCCTTCCCTGATTTTTGTTTTTGGAGTTTGCAGAGATACTATGTGATCTTCACATAACCACATCACTGAGAACATCCCACTCATTCACAGACTTGCTGTTAGAGAGAGGTTCTCAGCTTGAGGTCCTCAGGCTGTTTTGTCCCTGCTGAGCAATGCAAGCCCTGCCACACTGCACACAGCCACAGTGAGGCTGAGGAGTTCGTTGGTCCATCTCTTCAGTAATTCTGGCTCTGCTGATGAGCACACTTGCTGAGAAGGGTACTCTGAAGGCACTGCTCTGTCCTGTCCTGTCCTGTCCAGAAAGGCTTCTGCAAAAGGAACCCATAAAAGTTATATTGAATGGTGGGTAGTTGGGGCCAGGCGGTGAAGGTAAGAGAGAGCCTCCATATTGCCCCCAGAACAAGGAACAGGCACACGGAGGCAGCATCACGGACTGTTCATACCAGACCAGAATCTTCAGTTAGATGGGAGGATAACATCCTGTTCCAAGAAGGAGCAAGTATTTCCCTCTCTCGGGGACGAGCTGCTGTGAAGTCTGAAATCTTTCCCGTGGCACACAGGACCTTCGGTCACACCTAAGGCTTTGGACCTGTGCGGTTTCTGCACTCCTTCCAGATAGATGCTGGTGGCTTTTTTGTCACTTGCCAAAGGCCTTTCTTCAGGCAGTAGATCACCTCTGGTCTTGTGCAATCGTTGTCTGCTGTTCTATTGCTCTCTGAAGACTCAACTGTATTTTTCCTCCTTTTTCACCTTTTAAAATGTTACCTTTTTTTAAACTTGACTCATATGACCTGGCGCATGTTAAATATTGCAGTGTACCAACTGTTTACTAAATAATCCTTTTTCATGCTTTTTTTTTTGTTTTTAAAAAGGAGAGTATTTTCTGTATCCCACTTTAGCATGCACCTTTAACAATCCCTGTTTTTATTGTGTATGGGAGTAGGTTGTCCAATGAATGCGCCCTCAGTACCGTGGCCTATGTATTGCTCTGGAAAGGCAAATAACGTAAGATTGTTGGAAAACACTGGTCCATTGATTCTTTATTCAGATGTACAGAGCAGTTCCGGAAGGAAGAGTATTTTTGCATTGGATTTTCAGCTGACTTAGCAATAAAGATTTTTACTTTCATCTAACAGCTTACTCTGATTCTGTTACTGTGCTGGAAGAAATCTCTGCAATATCCCAGTCAAAGGTAGCTGTGTCTAGCAGCAGCTGTGCTGCAGGTTCACTGAGCTCTATGTGCTACTTCACTCATCAGCCTTCCATACAAAAACTTCTTGTAGAACACTGTGAGGGTAGAATTAGGCTTACCAATTATTAAGGCAGCTTTCTGTTTCCTGCTAGAGGAATCTGCCCTGTGAACTTGCTCTCAATAGCACTGTGCAGCTCTAGAAGTAGCTGCAGCAAGAGGAAGTACAGAAATGTTAACAGAAATAGGACCACGATGGATTGTCCACATAAATCCCTGTGCTGAGACACTCAATGCATCTAACTACTAAAAGGCAGGAGAAATCAAACAAACCCCAAAGCACCTAGTGTGTTCCTATTTGGCATCTGTTTTACTTTTGTGTCTCTAGTTCTAATAATGTTCCATGGTTTTGGTAATTGTGAGGATCTAGTCACTGGTGCCAGTGAAAGAGCTGTGTCCGAGGCAAAGCATGTTTCTAGTGGGTTTAGTTTTTTTAATATGGGCAGAACTGATCTGTGAGACTGTGGTGGTTCCATCCTCACATGAACAATGCACATAGTGGACACTGCTCTGAAGTGGCATTTCGTTTTGAGGTATGAGTTGGTGATTCTGATGCTATTTTTCCCAGTAAATTTCCTATAAAAGTTAAAAGAAAAAAAGAGCAACATCTAATTTCTCCAACTTGTACATTAAAAATGTATTTTGCAAACAGTATACTTCTATATTCAACCACCCATTTGATCTCATAAAGCTTTTGTGTGATTATCCCAATTCAGGGTATCTTTTTAAGCAAAACTCTTGTATACAAGTTATATAAAAAGACCATTTCATACAAAAATGGGCCCTCTCCAGGAGTTTGAAAAGGCATTGTGTCACAAGTTAGACTGAGTTTGTGAGGTTTTCTCAGGATTTTTTCATGGTCTTATAAATGTCATGTTCACATCAGTCTGTTAATTCCAAGAGCCCTACAAGGAAGCAATATTTAGCTGCCACAGCCAGGGGCCTCGATCACTTGTTTATAAGAGCTCTTTTCTCCGTGAAGTCACATGCCTTTTGTAAAGACAGTTTCAGCTACAAAAAGCTGTTTGTTGGCAGAAGCATGCAGTGGCAGTACTTGTAGGAAGCTCTCACTGGACACCTGATAGCGGGATGGAAGGGCTGCCTTGTGAAGCAGGAGACAACCCACTGGATCAGCTTTCAGTCACTAAGAATTCAATAATGCAAATTCAAGTTAAGAACAGCCTGACTGTACCCTATTTAGAGCTATGCCAGTTTGATGAGTGTTCTCTAACATTGAGGCTGCACTGTCCAGAAGGAAGGAAACCATTACTACTTCATCTCAGCAAGGAGACTGGCAAAAATCAAGCCCATTTCTGGAGTGGAGGAATCATTTGAAAGCTCTTATAATTGCAGTGGCTTCTGTTTCTGTTCATGAACTGTCCTGTAATCTCTGACAGCTAGGCCTGCACTGAGCAGGTATGCCATGGCAGCCATGCAGCCCAAGAGGCCAGCAGCAATCTCTGCCCCATGCAGGCTGCACCAGAAGCCCTGATAGCCTTTGCTTTGATAAAGCTCCTCTCTCTCTTTGCACACTGATGAATTATAAACGCTCAGCAGAGAATGGAAGAAATAGTACAGAGCAGGCACTGTGCCAACTGCAATCACTATGTACAGGGTGCATTCAATTAGCAGCCATGCTGGGAAATGCCACGGTACCCGTAGAACACCAACCAAAATAAGAACACAAGGGAAGACCAGAAGACACCCTCCCACGGCCATTGCTGCCCTTGCAATGGGCAGCTTCAGTAAGTAGAAACGTTGGTCAAGCTGCTGGGCTCGCTCCCCATCCGCTCCGCTGAAGCCGCTGTAGGCCCCGCCGTACTGGTAGTAGTAGATGCCCCCCAGGGCGGGGAGGCCGGTGTATCCTCCCGTCGAGCCACCGGACACGGAGCTGCAGACCAGGATCAGGGCGGCGAGCAGGACCTCCATCATCTGGCAGCAGGCTGGAGGGGAGGCCGAGGTGAGTCTGCGACCGCAGAGGAGCGCCCGGGAGGAAGGCGGGCCAGGCCCTGCGCTCCGCAGGACGGAGGGAGCGGCTCCCGCCGGCCGCGCTCACCCCGGCCCGTGTGCAGGTACAGGCAGCGGCGGCGCTCCAGCGACCCCGGCACGGCGCGGCTTCCCCGCGGCCCCTCCGCCTCTGCTCCGGGTACGGCACTAAGGAGAGATGACGACAGGGATGGCAGTGACCCGTCAGGCCTCTGGCAGCCGCCCGCCCAGTCCGGCCCCGGCCCCTCGCCGCCGCAGTCCGGTCCGCTCAGCCCCGGCGCCGACGCGGACCCCGCGCGGCTGCCCGCCCGNGCGCGGCCCCGCTCCGCCGGCGCTGGGGACGGGGGGCCGGGCCGGGCCGGGCCACCCCGGGATAGTGCCGGCGCGGTGAACTCTGTCTCGTCCGCTCGCTTCAGCCCCGCCAGCGCTTCTCGAGGGCGGTGGAAGCTCCAGCCCGGCCAGGCTCTGCCCCGTCTGAAGGTGCTCAGCTCCTCGGCGCAGGTGCGCGGTCCTCCGGCAGCTGCGCACGGTTCACCAGCTGTTGGCGTGCGTGTCCGCTCCCCTTCGCTTCCACGGACACTGTCCCCGCAGCCCCTTGTGGCGATAAAGTCCCGAAGTTTTCCAGCTGCCACAGAACGCGCTTGTTAGTACCCAACTTGCTGGAAACTGACTAAATTTAACTAATTAAACTTTCACAATTTTACAAGTTCTACTCTTTCCTGTGCTGTGAGTTTTGGTGCGTGTTCTTTACTCAGCTTTTCTGCTGCCTCGTGCCTCTGTAAACTTTGACCGTGCCTGTCTGTTTCCTTATGAAACCCCAGTCCCAGCCTCTCTGGGCCTGCTCTAACTCCCCTAAACCCCACCCTGTGATGCAGTGAATGCACTTCCATGCAGCACTCAAGACACAAGTGCACCAGCAGTTTACATCACAGCAAAACAACTGTCTCTGTCTTGTCCTGGCAATGCACAGCATTTTGTTACTTCTCCAACTGCCCCAGCACGGAGCCTGTGTCTCCAGGTACAGTCACTAACACCTTGGGATCTGTCCTGCAGCGCAACTATCAGGTTCCAGTTCAGCACTTGGCAGACCACATTCAGGTAATTTTCTTTAGATACATTACCTTATATTTAGCCATACAGAACCAAAGAGACCTCTTTTGTGTCTTTTTGCTGGAGGCCACTTCAGACACCTATGATGGGACCTTTTTACTGACGATGATGTACTGCTGCCAGTCTGTCTTCCCATCCCAACAGACCCCTTAGCACAGCATCTATCACCTTCCAGCAGAGGAGGTAATGAATTATTCCTGTGGTTATTGGTGGTGGCTGGAGTGAAGGCAAGTGTCCAGGATCTCACCCATGCACAAGTGTCAGCATTTCTCAGGGCTGGTAAGGGCAGAGCTGATTCAGGAAAGGGAGAAAAGTAAACAGCAGGACAATTTGGAAATACAGAGGGAAACACAGAAAACTCCACATTCAGAGCAAATGCTTTTATTCAGGAGTTTGACCAAACACTGCCCGTAAAAGCTATTTGCTTTTACAGCAAAAAAAACATGCAAAGAAATACTTTTATTGCATTTAGGAAAACAGATATTTTTGGGGAAACAGTTACAGTGTAAGATCTCAGACAGTACCTGAATATGTGCCCTGAGAGATCCAAATTTGTCTCTAAGATGCAGAAATACATTTTCTCCACCTGTAAGACTGGTGGCAACAGTAAGACTGTTTCGCCCTTCTGTCTTTGCAGGAGCAACAGGCATAACTCTATAGAGTTATATGGTGAAAAGCCTATAAACTGCACCTCAGCACTGTGGGGAAACACTCTCCTCAACACTTCACCTGATTCCACAAAGGACTGGAGATCTGAAAATGCGTCTTAAAATTTACTTAGGTTGAGGTAAGAGAGAAGGAAAACAAAAGAACCGTTGTTTCAATGTCCAGCTCAGATAGAGGGAACAGAAGTTGTGTCCTAAGTTAGAAAATGGGGAATCCATAGAGAGCTTAGGACGAGGACTCTGGAGATAGTGCAGATGCTCAGCAGTGAGGCTGTTGCACACACCTTTTCATCTGTATATGTTGCATCACTCATGTTGATGTGCCAGAAACCAGGCCTCTTTGCTGGATGGGTTTAAAAGTTTTAGCAATCCTTTGTGAACTTTTAGGATCATGCACAGTGCCATTTTGCTTAGTAGAGCTTTTAACTGACATGAAAGGGACATGAAGAACTAAGTCGAATAATCATGAGTCACAAGAAATAAGTGTTTCTTATGCAGAGTGTTGCTGCTGGTCATCCAACAAACTGAGCTAAAACTTTCTTTAGATTTGCGTGTGATTTACTTGTTCAAAGACAGAGCCAGGAAGTATTGCTCTGTTGGAGATGTGCTCAGTGTTTTACTAGAGTGTTTGCTGCTAAAAAGTGAGGTACAAACTTCAAGATATTGTAGAAGTGAGTCAGTCTTATCCCATTTCTGTTGCTGTAATGGGAAATCTTAAAAACATGCTTTGTGTCACTTCACTCCTGCTCAAAGTACTGTAGCTGAACTTGGTCAGCATCATCTTCTGGATTCTTATTCTCACTGCAACAAATACCAGTCAGCAGAACAGAGCAATAGGAAGCCGAGAATACCAGTATTAATCTTCACCACTGTTTTGGCTTATCTTTGTAATTATTTTTTATTAGTATTATTTTTGGCTTCTTTGTTTCTGGCTAGTTCTGATATCATTGCTGCACTAAGGGAGAGAAGGGCCTGGTTTGGCTTGCCATGGACCAAGAACTCTGACCTGGTTCAGTGCCCTCCCTGGGAACTTGGAGGGTAAAGCAGTAGGAGCAAGTCATGAACTGCCTCGTATTTCTCCAGCTTGAGGCAGCTGGGAGCTATAGCACAATCACTGTTGAACACCACAACCAGATTTATTGACCGTCCCACATAAATAAATAATCACAGGGACAATGAGTGCAGCATGATGACGATAGAGCAGTACTGTAGAAAAGAACTGGAGGTTATTGTGAATGACAAACTGAACTCAAGTCCACTATGTCATCCTGTTGCGAAAAAACTAACATTTCTAGGGTGTATGAACAGGAGTGTCACATGTAGGACGCGTGAAGAAATTCTTCTGCCCCTGCTTCAGCACTGGCTTGGCCTCAGTCTTGCACACTGTTTCCAGAGGCGAGTGGATCAGCTGGAAGCAATCCAGAAGAAAGCAAAAGAAATCTCTAGAAATACAACCTATGAGGAAAAGATTGATCACAGACATCTCATTGGAAATAACAAGTGTCTGTTAACAACTTGCAAGCTTGTTAATAGAGAGATGTCTAAACAACTTGCAAACTTGTAAAAAACTGCTGTCAAGAGCAGGGAAATATTTTGTTCACTCTGTCTGCTGTTGGCATGGTCAGGAAAAAGAGAGCTTAGCTTGAAACAAAAGGGATGTATTTTAGGCACCCTCAATGTTTCTCACACACACTCCAACTCCACCATTTTAGAAGGAGATGAGCAGTTGTTGCAGGAGTAGATTAGTCAGGTGGATGGTAGGTTTCCATCAATGGGTCTCTAATTCAGTCATGAGAAGGCTGGCCTGTGTTCTCGTGACAAGGAAGTGCTGGTGCTGCCCATGCCACCCACTGCAAGCTCACAGTGTCATCTCACCCCACCAAGCCACTGTGCCCCTTTCCACCCCACCCCCTTTGGCTGGTCACTGTCCCAGTGGCTCCAAGGCCATTGGAGGACAGCTACCATGACATATCATGCAACAGCTCAAGTCTCTGAAGTCATAAGTCAAACACAGGATATGCACTTACCTGGATAATATTTACCTGGATGTAAACAGACACGAGTCTGGACAAGATGTCTTTCACTGTGCCTGTATTCAGGAACCAGTAACACACACTTTGTGGAACATTCCTCTCAGCATCTGTAACAGGAGTTGCAAGTCTTTAATTGTGGCTGTTGGGCCTGTAGCTCACTGGTGCTTCCAACTCCCCACAAACCTGGAGTGCGCTCTGTGTCTCTCAACGTGCTTGCAATGGACTCAGTGCCCAGGCTGAGCAAGCAAAGGCTCCTGTGCCTGATGAACTCTGTCCCCTCCCAGCACCACAGTGGTCAGTGGCTGGGGAGTGCAGTCTGCCGTGCCCAGCACAGCTGCTATCAGGTTGCTGCAGTGCATTTTCAGGTGCTGGTGTTGTGGGAGGCACACAAGAAGCCATAGTCATGAAAGCTCTTGTTTTCTATATTCCCTGGTTTTCTTGATGGAAGAAAATGGCAAATAGTAGGTGATGGTGCTCATTAAGGTGCGTTAATGCAGCTGTTTTCAGTCTGCCCAGGGCTTGCAGAGGAGCCTAGGCAGCGTCACTGTCCCTGCTGTAATGCCCTCCATTTGCACACTGTGGGAGCCACCTTGTTCCCCTTCCAAAAGAGATGCAGACACCAGACAGCCCCTAGATGCCAGTGCTCGGCTTTCCAATGCACAGCTCACACAGGTGGCAAGAGCATCCTGCAAACAACTTGCAATACACAGGATGTTTTTCCAGAATAGGCCTCTCTAGCCGGACTGTGCAATTTCAGTGTATTTCAGATTTTAATTTCTGAGATCAAATCAAAATTGATCCTGAATACAGGCAGATAGATAAACTGTAGCTACTGTAAACTTTTTAATTACCCCATTACTGGCTTTGAGCCACTCTTTGTGGATTGTGCCATCTTTCTGGCTCTTAAACACAGTGTTTGCACAGCTTTGGAGAACTCAGCTGGGCTTTTTTGGAGCTGATTTTTCTGCTCTGATTATGCAAAGAGGTAACAGGTGCTATGCTCCATTTCAGCAATTAAGATTGCTGGAGGCACAAACATCACCATCACTTGATCAGAGACTCATGCAGATACATGCAGGTTTGGCACAGCAGCCCTGCCTACACTGTCAGACATCTTTAACTCTGAATATCTGCCTTTTCAGAGTGCCTGTGTGACCTGACCTGTCGGGGACAAGGTTTGTGTCTTGTATTTCAGAAAAGCTGCTGTGGTGTTATAATGATGCTGTCAGAATCAATAAACAGACACAACATTCATGAGAGACATGGAGGCTTTATTGCTGTTGGCTTATCTGAGACCTTAACAGTAAATTGATTTTTCTAAAAAAAGGGATAAAGAAAAAATCATGTAATTGGTTATTAAAAGCTGGTTCAAGTAGGAATGCAGAGACGAAACAGAGATTAGGATACGCACAAACCCTGAACTGGTTGGCGCTGTACCAGTGTCTGAAAGGAGCAGACATAAATTGCTGGAAATAAAAGCAAAATAAAAGGAGGTAACTAGTGAAGTGATTTGTTACCAACCCTGGTGGATTTTTATGCAGAGTACTAGTTGGGTGTCTGTCCCTGCAGCCGTGCACCCTGAATTTGCAAAACTATCCTTGTGTCTGACCTACCTGCAGCCTGACAGAGACAGGTTTGTCAGTGTAGCAATGCTTGAGCCTGTGCTCCCCTCAAGCAGCTGTTTGTCAGTCCTGCTTTGTGACTGCAGCTCAGTCTGGAAGCCGAACTGCTTGCTCTTACTGGCTTTGCCTCTGCTCACAGAAGTGGGACTCTGGGAGACCTGGTACCAGAAAAGGGTGGTACCATAAAAAATGCTGAAGTTATCACTAGTTTCTCCTTCCACTGGGAAGAGATAAAAATCAATTGCTCAAGCTACACAAGAAAGAGGGAGCTGAAGAGGTATGTGGGGTTGACCTGCTGAGACAGAGGAGCAATCTGCAGAGGTCGGAGGCAAGTCCGTGGGGTGAGGTGCTAGTGGGGAGCATAGGGCCTGGTGGTCCAGAGAGACAGCAGCCTTGCTGGCAGAAATGCATCCTGCAGGGTATGGCTGCCTCTTTCACTGCACCATAGAAGGATGGCTTGGCCGTATTTCTAGAATACGAAGTGCTATATTGTGAGTTCATTCTTTGGTCATAGGAGGCCCTGTGCACAACAAGGAGTGGGAGGATAGGGGCTGCATACCCCACGTGAGAGCATCTGGAGGACTGGAGTCATGCAGCGAGAGGAGAAGGGCATTGTAATAGCCGGAGAAACCCACTGATGCCATTGTACACTGCTGTCTCACCAGACTCCCAGCCTTATGTAACTAAGCCTTCCTAAGTCTCCAGAGCCACATTTTTCCCCCTCTTGGCAGCAGGCTTCCACTGTGCCCTCCCCTGAACCCCACTGCTGTGTGCAGTATGACGGATAGAGCTCCAGTTGCGTCAGTTTGGGGGTTGTTGCTAGGCAGAACATGCAGCATTGTCCTTGAGGCTTCCAAATGCCATGTTTAACCCTGCCACGGCTGCAGCATGGCAAGAGATGGGGCCAGCTGGGGGAGGTGAGAAAATAACCTGTAGGTGCTTGGAGAGGGCCTGCAAAACTTCCAAAGGTTACTCATGTCAGGTTTCAGTCAAAAGAAGAGAGAAACTCTGCAGCCCTCAGCAGAAAGCAGTCCAAACAACTTCAATACAAGATGTTTCTCTGTGAAAGGGTTTTGAAAGGTGCTATTCCTTGTCCATAGGCTTGGGAGTGGTTGCAATGAGCAGTCTCAGCACTCTGGGGCTGAGGATCCTGGCTAGACCTTCTGGCTGCACTCCACCACCTTCCAACCTGTCTCCAGTCCTGAATCTTTGGCCCCCATTGTGGCCTCAGGAGTGCCCATTGCAGTACTGGGGTCAACAGCAGGTCATGGCTCCCCAGCAGTGTCACCCCATCCACAGCACTGAGGGAAGGGGTCACTCTTTGCACCTGGGGAGATACAGCCTTACTGCTGTTTGTGTAGTGAGCATGGGTTGAATGCAAGGTCCTTCCTCCTCCAACTCAGGTGCAGGTATAAACAGGTAAAAGTCACAGTGACCACTGGCCTCTGCAGTGAAGGCATCAGCAGTCTGTTTGCTCAAAGACTGGCAAGTCCCTCTTGTCCCCGAGGAACTCTTCCATCTCTGGCCCTTTGCTGCCATGGCAATAAAGGAAGACTTGGAGCAGCCCTTGGAAGGCAGGAAGAGTGCAGATGCCTCTCATTTATCCTAGCCATGCAGGCATTATGAGGCAGGAAGGCACAGGTTCACATCACTTAGCAAAAAAGGGCCTTCTGGTAATGATATCATCTGTGGTTTGCAGAACCATCAGAGAGGGAAGAATTGCATAGTTTCTGCTGGCTGCCGGAATTATGAGTTTACTTGGGTCTTGGGCAACCAAAAAAAAAAAAAAAAAAAAAAAAGGGAAAGGCAAAAAAACTCTCCAAACCAATGACAATTTGAGCTTCCTTTAATCCTTCAGGTCTTGGTACCTCCGAAACCCTGGCTAGGGTAGTGCTTTCCTCCCTTTAGCTTTCAGAGGAAGATGCCTCCCAATTGTAACGAAGCCACAAACTGGTGTTTGTCAGCTGGTGAACTGGGATCCCAGAATCTCTGAGGTCAGGACAGACCGAGGGCTTCCGAGGGCTTTACGGTCCATCAATCCACTCTCAGTGAATTACAAGGTATTAGTGCTGGAATACCTGGACTCTGCAGATTTGCCCCCAGCAGTGTTTGCAGACTGAGGAGAGTGGTGGCAAAGGATGGCAGCCCAGGCACTCTAGGAAGCCAAGCTGTGTCCTTAGGCTGCTCCCAGAAAGAGTTAATGCACAGCCATGTTCCAGGTGTTTGAAGTGACTACAATTGCAAAGGGGAGGAGAGGTCATTTTTGGGTGGGGAGAGCAGCCCTCTCTATGAGCCAATGGCTAAATGATTTAGTCTCAACGCCCAGTTTTGGGGATTATTTCATGGGCAAGAATTCACAGGACTTTCCTCTCAAGGGGATTTGTCCTGGATGAAAACCAGGGACTGGACCCCCAGACTTGTTGGTGTCTCCCTGTCTGTGCTGTAGAAGGTAAAGTGCTATGCTCTGGTGCCTTGCTTCTTTCCGGGGGGTAGTAGGGAGTTCTTCCCTGACTGCCTACATTGAATGTATCTATTGTGCCTGTGTCTGCAGCTCCCCGTTTCAGGAGAACCGTGTTGCAGGGCTCTGCTAGAATAGACTGTGTATTTGGGACACAGTCTGGCTGTTGAATTGAGATACATGGCTCATTTCTAGGCTCAGTTTTTTGTGCAGCCCTGCTATATATTTCTTCAACTGACTTTCTTCTGGTAGAAAGGAAACCCAGAAGGCTTCAACAGAAAAGCTGAAGTCTTGCTTTGTGACCCTGTTGGATCAGCCCGAGTTGCTATAAATGGCCTAATAAGGCACTGCTGGTAGAGTAACTGCAGCAGCATGGGACATCTCTAGGTGCAAACTTCACTGAAACAGTGAGAAATTTGTTCAGATAGCAAATCCTGCCTGAACTAGGCGACACTATAGCCCTTCTGGCTCAGTCTCTGCGGCAAGGAAGGGGAAGCTGTGCTGTATCTGTGAGTCTGGGGCTATGTAACTACCATCAGGAAAGGGCCACTGTTCACTGAATTGCTTTTCAGTGGAGCAGAGAAATAGGATAGAATAGAAAGCATAAGCAGTTTGTGGCAGGATTACAAGGTAGCGTGCCAGTATCAGCAAGAACGGACTTTAAGTCTCAGGAGGTCTGCCTGCTCTGTGCCCTATCCCTAACCTGCAGGTGGAAAGCCCTGAGTCATCAGCAGTTTGTAAGCTGGACTTTTCCTGCCTGGTCTAGCTCATGTTCTGGGTGTAACATGCTGGGATGTGTAAGTCACTTTTGTATCTATTTTTGGGTCTTGAAGGCAGCTGTTCCTCTGCTGTGCCTTGCTTGTTACTCAGCTTCAGGTGGGACTACAGGTGCTTTGCTTGGGGCAGTGCTGCCTCTTGGATTTCCCTCTTGGCCATACCAGTCTCGCTCCATTTCCTAAGCACTGCCTTTTGCTCTAGGCTTTCTGGGCTGGGCTGTTCTCTGCTGACAGAAGCAAGTGTCTAACCTCTGTCCTGCTGCTGCCCAGTGCATCCTGATAACACTGAAGAAGAACTACCTTTTTGGCATCTGATATTTGATTTATAGAGCTGCATTTCTGTCTGTAGACTAGAGGAACATTCTGGATATGGAAACACATAGTGGTCCGGGCCTTGTGTTTTCAGGTTGAGGTGTGCAAGTTGATAGCTGTGGGGGTAAAGTCCTTCTGTCAGTGGAATACTGAATCTGCAGTCAAGCAGTGACTACAACATGCTGCTAATTCTTGACTGCTGGCTTTAGTGGGGCTTTCTCCTTCTCAGCGCAGCAGGTCCATGCTAGGCAATGGTGGAGCTAACACAGAGAATTGCTTTTATCTTTCCCACTGTGTTGTTTTCTTACTTATGCATGGGGTTTCACTACATCCTGGCAGCAAATACAGCCCTACTTGCTGCAGCTGCTTTGTTCATAGGCAGTAGGTAGGGTCTACAGCTTTCAGAAGTTTTACTTATGGGCTGCATCCCCAAGTAGACAGATTCCTTGTTTCACATGTGTTAACTAAGCCCAGGAAATTCACCTTGCACTGACAGCTCTCACGATGGACTCGTACCTGATCCAAGTGAATGGCCATGGAGATCATGCCCCTATGCTGGATGTTCATCTCAAGAGCACTGGGAACACCATATCATCAGGGAAGGCGAAGGGTCGGAAGCCAAGATGGGCTGTCAGGGCTTCCGAAATGTCAAAGAAGACTTTCAATCCTGTCCGAGCCATCGTAGACAGCATGAAGGTGGAACCCAACCCAAAGAAAGCCATGATCTCCTTGTCCTTAGGTGAGCACAGTCCTGTGGCTGAAGCCACCGGGTATTTGGGTCAACTGTGTGGCTGGCAGATTGCACAAAGTTTGTGCGAACACCAAGGGACAGGTCAGACAACCACACAGCTCTGTGCCTGTCACAGGTCACTGAGAACTTTATTATTTTTTCAATCTTTGAAAAGGAGACCCAACGGTCTTCGGAAACCTTCCCACAAATGATGAGGTCACACGGGCTGTGAAGGAGGTTTTGGACTCAGGACAGTACAATGGTTATGCTCCATCTGTTGGTAAGTTGACAAAGCTCATCCCGTGAAAGTTGGATGAAGGCATGTGCCAGCTCCTACCCCACAGCAGGTATACGGAGCCAACTGACATCTTTCCCTTAGCAACCTACAGCTGTCCTCACCAATAGTCACATGAATACACAAGTATGTGTATCCCCCAGATACGCCTGTGCGCTCTTTCCTGCGTGGGCTGTGTGAGACCCAGAGCTCCTGCAGAAGCTGTTTGCTGCCCCAGCCATTGGGGCAGACAGGGTATCAAGAACCCAGAAGGGCTTGGGACTGTGTGTTCCTGCTGTGGGTTATAGCTAAGCTCCTTTCAGATCTGCCTTAGCCAGGACTCCCCTTGGGCTCCCTGACTTCACTGACACCATGAGCCTTGTTTGCAGTTAGTGCCAAAAGCATGCACAGAGCATAGATCATGCCTGCATCATGGGACCCTCCATGTGGTGACAGGGAGGGCTGCCCTGGTGCCATCACTAAAGAGTGAAAGCCATGTCATCACACTTGGCTTCCTTCTGGCTCAGGAAACGCCCTGGCTACCTTCCATTCTGCTCCTGTCAGTTCTGTCCCTAGGACATGCTGGGGCCAGAGCTTGCCTCCCTGCCCAAGGTTTGTCCCTGCTCTTGGCCATCCTGGCCCAGCCTTGGGGCTGCATGGTGCTTGGCCTGAGGCAGGAAAGTCTCTGCCACCCTGGGACACCACCAAACGGGCTTTCCCTGGCTGGGCAGCAGCTGTGAGCCTTGTACTGGTAAGAAGAAGGAAACAGTACTGGTAAGAAGAAGGAAATAATCTGTAAAAACCTCCCTTCCATGTTTGACTCCTCTTTCCTCAGGCTACCAATCCTGCCGGGAAGCTGTGGCTGCATACTACAACTGCCCGGAGGCACCACTGAAGGCCCAGGTACTGGTGCACAGCCAAGGTGCTCCCACTGCAGAGCAGACAAGGTGCTGCTGCCTGCAGACCATGGGGCATGGGGGCCCTACCCCAGCTCTCCCTCCCTGCCCAGTTACAGAACTAAAGGCTAGCCAAATCACCTTGTCCCAAGGTGGCCTCCTACTGCTCTCATCCCTTCCCTAAGCCCTTCACCTCCACCCTCCCCGGAAGGAGGTTGCGCTTTCCACCAGCTAAAGTCTTCGTGCTTTCAGCCAGGCTCAGGCACTGTCTTTTTTGGCTGAGAAGCTCTACCTGGCAGAGCTGAGCCTGGATGTTATGTCACTCCCGTGTGTCTGGAGTACTTCAGAGGGCTGTGCTTCCCACTGACCTCTCTGTGCTCTTTGCAGGATGTCATCTTAACGAGTGGCTGCAGCCAGGCCATAGAGCTTGCCTTGGCAGTGCTGGCCAATCCAGGCCAGAACATCCTGGTGCCACGGCCTGGCTTCTCCCTCTACAAGACTCTGGCATTGTCTATGGGGATAGAGGTCAAACTCTATAACCTCTTGGTAAGTGGTGGCAGGCCTGGAAGGGGCAGCCCGGACATGTCTCCTCTCAGAATTATGCTGGCCCTGCCTGGGAAGGGGGTGAAGGGGGCATGAGTAACCCTGGGTGCCCTGGCACACCTGACCTTGTGTGGCAAGTCCAGTTCCTCAGCTCTTACTTCCCCTTCTCTTCACTTCACTAGCCAGAGAAGGCCTGGGAAATTGATTTGGAGCACTTGGAGTCTTTGGTGGATGAGAAAACAGCTTGCCTCATTGTGAACAACCCATCGAACCCCTGTGGCTCTGTGTTCAGCAAGAGCCACCTCCAGGAGATCCTGGCAGGTGAGCCTGCATGTGTTTCTGGGGCCTGGGGCATGGCTGCAGTCTAGTGTCTGTCCCCATTGCTCATGTCTCAATCACTGCAGCACCATGGCCCAGGGCTTTGCTTCTGACTGACTCCACCTCAGGAATGAGGGCTTGCTCAGTGTGAATATGTTGCCTTATCTGGACAAGAACATGTGGAGCATGTGTCTTCCTCAAAAGCTCCGTGTGACTTAGACTGCTCATTTGTCCGCTCTGGCTCTGCAGGGGGAGTGCTCATAGGAGCCCTGTGCTTCCTGAGCCGGGTCCTGACAGGGAGGGCTGTGCTGCCAGTCCCCACCAGTTGGAGCAGAGCTAGGCTGAGTCAGGGCAGGGATTCCCAGTGGTCAGGCTCTCCAAATGAACAGTCTGTAGAAGGAAGATAGGGACCCTGTGCCCTGAGACAGAGATTCCTTCAGAGCCCGGCCAGGCCCTGCAGCAAAGGGCAAAGCTGTTCCCATGGAGGATGCAGGGTGGCCAGGCTGAACGCCTTCTCTCCCACAGTGGCATCAAGACAGTGTGTGCCCATCCTGGCTGATGAGATCTACGGAGATATGGTGAGTGTCAGTTGCAGTCCTTTGCACTCCCAATGCTACCTGTCCTTTTTGATGCACGTAATCCTTGGCCATGCCAGCCAGGTCTCTAGAGGTGAGGGACAGCTCCACTCCGCTGTGCCTGGGTCCATGCCTGGAGCTCCTACTCCTTTGGTGCACAGTTCTAGGGGAACCTCTCTTGTCCAGCTCCCTTCCTCTTCCCAAACGGCTTGCTTTTATGTGAGTGCACTTACCATGTTCATACTTTGAAGCTGTGAGTCTTCACCATTGATTTCTCATCGCTTCCCTGCATCCCTTCTTGTTAAACCTCATGCACACGCCCACAGTTCTCGCAGTAAGAGGCAGGGACAGCCCTAACACAGTCTCCTGTCATAGGTGTTTGCTGACTGCAAGTATGAACCCATTGCAACTCTCAGCACCAATGTGCCAATCTTGTCCTGTGGTGGCTTGGCAAAGCGATGGCTAGTCCCTGGCTGGCGGATGGGCTGGATCCTAATTCATGACAGGAGAGACATCTTCGGTAATGAGGTGAGAACCGCTGAGTGTTGCTGTCATGGCAACAAACGTGCAGAGTCTTCAGTATGTGGATCACCAGGTCTTTAACTGATACAGGCAGGTACTGCTCTTTTGCTCTCACGTGGGTGTCACCCAATTGTGCTTAAGTGCTTTTCTGCACCCCTAGGCTCTTCATGTCCCTTCCTTACTCCATCCACTCCCAGACATGGCCTTCTACCCACATCTACACTGTAACTCACTCTGTGTCTCTGCTGCTCATTAATATATGCCTCATCCTTTTTCTGGGCTTCTAACTTCTCAAATAGCTCCAGTGTGCACTGAAAGTACTGCATGGCTTATCCAGCATGTGGAGTCCATGTGTGGTGTCTATGTGCTCTTACATGGTTTCTCTTAAAAGTAGAACAAAGCACCTTGCAGTGCTGCCAGTACTTTATCTGGCTATTTTTCAGCTGTGTTACAAGGACAACCATCTACTGCAGTGACCTTTCCACCTAGAAGGCTCTCTGCAGAGGAAGAGGGAGAAGAGAGGACCAAATGAGTGAGCAGAAAAGCTAATGTTGATTGTCCTTACCTGGCTTTGAAAGTGTGGATTGTGGGCACAAACCTAAGGGAAATGCAAAGTTGTATTTGGAACAGCTCTGGCTTTATTTGTATTATCTATATTCCAGCCTGGTTTGAGTCAGGTTGGGAAGCTCCAAAGGTTGTCTCTGTTGGCATTTCAATCTGCAATGGAGGAACAGAGAATGACACTGTAAATAGTCTTCTAAACCTGGCATATAGTCAAGCAAATGTTCTTTAGCGCACTGTATGCTCACTGAAGAGAGGGGTGTGAACAGCTGTAGAAATACAGGAAGTGGGCCTTGGAGCTGTTCCTTTCCTTTAGGGAAACATCATCTAAGCTGCAAATATGATGTTTTCTCAGATCAGGGATGGCCTTCTAAGACTGAGTCAAAGGATCCTAGGACCCTGTACAATTGTCCAAGGAGCACTGGAGCGTATCTTGCACCGAACACCACCCGAGTTCTACCACAATACCCTAAGCATCCTCAAGGTAAACAGGCTGTAACAGATCAAGAAGGTCTGTTGGAGGGAGTCCTTTCTCTCTAGTTCATCATCATTCCCCTCCTCCCCCCCACGTGGAGGTGCAGTTTTGGCTGTGATTAGGGTGGCCCAACAAATCAAATTCCAGCAGGAGACATTGTAAAGGGCAGAAATACTGGCTGTGATAAGTTTCAGGCAGGCTAGCTTTGCAGCTGGAGCGGCTGACCCGGGGGATGGAGTTTGGCATTGACTTGCTGAGTTCAGCTCAGTAACACCTGCTGTACTCAAGGCCATGATCTGCCATGCTGTTTGCATTTGCTGTCCCTTTATTTGCAGTAGGCAAACCTGTTCATAGTCCCAGTCCAGAGTTTGGCTTCCATTCGTTGAGCTGCTTCCTGGAATTTCTCTTGTTTTGAAATTTCTCCTTTTTGCTTTTCAGTCCAATGCTGACCTTTGTTATGCTGCCTTATCAGCTATCCCTGGTCTTCAGCCTGTCAGGCCTGCCGGAGCCATGTACCTCATGGTAAGTGAGGATCGCCAACACTCACACTAGGTCTGGTTGCCAGAGCTAGTCAGTGTTTTGGATTGGTACTTGTCACCGGGTCTCTGTTACTGTGCATTTTCATATCTCCCTGTGCGGTAAACGCATCCCTTGGTCACTTTAGAAGGCCAGGACATGTTCACTGCTCACAGAGCAGAGGCCAGTACACTTCACCCACTTGCTCCTGCACAGAACTCCATGACTTGTACTTTGCAAGACAAGGCTGTTTTACCCAGATACGAAGCCAGCTGGCAACAGGAAGCCCCTATACAATGAGGCAGATTATCATACCTCCCATAGAAGATGCAGCCTTCTTCGTACTAGCATGCCTGTCTTCTGCCTGTGGTGTCGCCTCTTCTTTTGCCTTTTCCCATGCCTGTTTGCTTGAAAGTTTATAATGTGCTGAAATTTCCTTTTTCATCTCATCAAGCTCAATTGAGACATTTACGACACTTTAACACATTTTAATTTTTTTTATTTTTCCTTTTTATTGTTCTGTCTCATAATGTCTCCAGTTTTTCATTCACTCTTAAAATGTGGACTCAGAACTGGAGAATACTGCAGTATCTGTCTCACTCATTTCTATAGATAAATCCTTATCGCTTGACCCTATTTCCAGTTTTACCCAGAGCTACACAGGTCATTTTGCTTATGCTTTTTATGTAGAGGCACAGCTCTAAGATTCTTTCACACTTACTGTATTTCTGCAGTAGCTGACCATCTATTTCAAATTAAGTCATGTGGTTATTTTTGTTTTCTACTAGCTCTTTCAGAACTTCTGTTTGCAAATTATCTCTCAAATTATCTGTTTAAGAATATTTTCCTGAGATGTTTAAAATCATCTTTGGTTATAAAGGTCAGTCTGGATGGGGCCCTGATCAAGCTGATCTAGTGGGTGGCAGCCCTGCCCACAGTGGAGGCATTGGAACTAAATGAGCTTGAAGGTCCCTTTCAATCCAAAACCATTCTAGGATTCTGGCCATAAACAAATGGCCAGAATAGCACTGTCTTTTTGTGAGAGATGGACAGCTGCCTTCTTTCCAAATACGGAAAAGAAATACTTATTGAAGATTTTAGCATTTTCATGTCATTTTACCAATTATATCATCCTACAAGGATTTATTTTGCTCATGATATTCTAGACCTTGCTATATTTCTTTTTATTTTAAACCAAAGCATTAGGTTTTTTCTTGCATGACAGAATTATTAATGCATATTGGGTTCTCTACCAAGCTCTGTCTCAATGTCTTATTTATTCCTTTTCACTTCTGATTGGTTACTGTGTCTTTGCTATCAGGTGATTTTTTTACTGAAGCTGCATTTTTCTGAAATTCCAGCTTTAGGTAGTTAATGAAGGCTTTTTGAGAAGCCCAGTTTTCATTTACATGTTTCTGTCTTGCATCACAGGTAGCCCAAACCATGAGCAAAAATTGAGGGCAGACAGCTGCACTTGCCTGGGAAGTTGTTGGGCCATGTACGTAAACAAGGACACTATAGATGGTTTTGGTGGCCATAATTGCCATGTTACATCCCTCTGCTGCAGGTTGAGATTGAGATGGAGCATTTCCCGGAGTTTGAAAATGATGTGGAGTTCACTGAGCGACTCATCTCGGAGCAGTCTGTGTTCTGCTTGCCAGCCACGGTGAGCCTAACACTGAGAGCCCCAAGGAGCTGCAAGGCCAAAGCATGGTGGGAGAAGCTGTAGGGGTTTGCATCCCTCAGAGTGAGCTCTGAGGACAGGCTGAGAGTTGTGTATGCAAGTGTCCTTGGTCTGTAACAGTGTGTAGGAGCTGGCTGTCAGCTCCAACTGGTGTGTGTGGCAGTTTGTGGCTCACTAACAGCCCTCAGTCAGGCTACCGGGATCTTCACAGCTGCAGGCTTGCCCAGTATTTCTCAAGCTGGCAGAGCTGTATCCCTGAACTCCATATACCCCCACACCTCCCTGCTGAAGGTGCTCCCTCAGAGGACTGCTCCCAGCTATGTTCCTTTCCTCAGTCTGTTTCCAGTCCCCCACCCCTGTAGACACAGGGAAGGCTGAGAACATCTGTGCATTCACTTCCAACATTGGATATGGACAGGGCCTTAAATACTCTCCAGCCCTCTCCTTCTCTAACTCCTTTCAGCCCATTCCCTGCACAGTCTGGTCCGCATAGTTCACACAAAGTCCTCTGGCCTGTCACCCTCACAGCATCATGTCTACACAGATGGAGATGGGAGATTTGCTCGGAACAGGAAAAACAGTCTAAGGGAGCAAGAACCAAGCCCTGCTGTTCTACACTGACCATATTCATGTGCTGATGCAGCTCATGGTGCCAAGGCAGGGCTCTAAAACTGGCACTATCCCAGGTAATCTGCCATCTTCTTCTTTTCTCATTTCAGTGCTTTGAGTACCCAAACTTCTTCCGCGTAGTGATCACCGTGCCTGAGGAGATGATCTTGGAGGCCTGCAGTCGCATTCAGGAGTTCTGTGAGACGCACTACCAGGGTGCTGAGGGAGCCCAGGATCTGGAGTGTGACAAGTAGCTACAGCTGGCCCCCTGCCTCTGTCAGGCTAGACCTAGTATGAGGCAGCAGCCAGGCAGGCAAGGCTGCTTCCAGCCAGCCCCTCCTCTCCCTGCCTGTAAGCAGCCACTGTCCTGCTGCTTCACTTTTTGTGCTCCACAGACTCCTTAGCATTATGGGAAGAAGAAGCCACTTCTCTCTCCTCCTCCACTACAGCTTGCACATCCTCTTGCTTCCAGTCTCCTATGTCTCCATAGACTCAGCATCTGTGCCCTGTCTTGGTCTGTGCTGCCTGTGAACTAGCTGCAGGCAGGGGCAGAAGGCTGTTCCTGGGCCGGACCCTGTGGTAAAGGCCCTGTTGGCCTGTGGCTCCTGTGCTGGCCACACTTCCCCTTGGGGTCAGGAGAAGGCTGCTGTCTTGGAGGATAAGAGAAAAGCACCCACCTCTCACTTCCCTATGTTACCTTAGGAGGCCAGAGCTCTTTATACTGAGCCCTTTGTGTGATAAAGGGAGTAAGTTATTGTAACTTTTTTTATTAATAAAGATTCTGACATGGCAGTCCTGCACCGTCCTACTGTTGCGCTAGGTTGGGCTTGGTCACTGTATATGTCACCTTTGCTCACGCCATGGTGTTGCAGTGCCCCAGGCATGTCCCTGCCTGCCCAGGGCCATCCTGTGTGCCGGCACGGATATGGTGAGAGTGATTCAGACCCTCAAGGGAACCCACCAACCCTGAGAGCAGGATGGGCCCTGCAAGCTTGGCACAGACTGGAGCCAGCCCCTGCTGCCCTGATGATGCTGGCAGCTCGCTGTGGCAGCCTGTCCACTCCCCATGGAACAGTCCTGTCTCCACCTTCTCCTTGGCCCTCACAGCCTCCTCCACTGTGGACCCCAACAGAGCAGTGGGTGCTCTGCTTGCTGCTGCAGGGAGGTGACTGTCCCCAGGACTGGAGCCAGCCATGCCTAAATACTCATGGCTGGGGCAGCCACACATTTCCTGCTGTAGTGATGAGTCATGGGGTGGCACCCCATGGCTCATACTATACGTGGTGTTTTTGACATGCCAGCTGTACCAGGGTTACTGATTGCTGAATACATCAGCTCCATAAAGTGATAAGGAATTGGTGGCCTGTTGTCTGTTCATTCAGTGGAAATGGGAGGATGTAACGACTAGATGATAATGCCCATTGCAGCACGTGTTCTGGTGAGCTGCTCAGGAGCCATTTCTGGAACTGACAGAGGGGCAACTTGTGGAGTGCCTCACTTTGCCACTTTCAGCTCTGTTCACCTGTCCTCCCACAGAACTGGGATTCACAGGTCAATCCTGCCTTCCCGATGACAGGAAAAGTGAGCTAGCTCTAGATTACACACTGCTAGTCCTGCCAGGTTCTGTAGCTGTCCCATTGTCTCCCCTTACCTTGCCTAGTACAAAATCTGGGTACCGGTACTCCGTTAGAGGGGAGGTGTCTAAATGAGAAAGACAGCAGTGTATGAAAAGGTTTTTGACATGTCAGCTCAGTGTCCATGCTACATCTTTTCCTTTCAAAGAAAGCAATCCCAGAACAAAAAGAGAGGAAGCTGGGGCTATGGGTGAATGGTACACAGTTTCAGAGATTTCATGCCATTAGACCTTCAAACAGAGCTCAATAATCTGAGCTGCTTAAGACAAAACATTGATAAGTAACAAGCTGGGTGGTGCAGGAAGGGTCTGTTGGGCCAGGAGACCTTTACAACATGATGTTGCTGCATTGTTATGCCATCTTGAACCTACTACAGCTTTCAAGTTCCATCTGTTTCCTTCAACTCTTCTCCATGTACCTCAGGTTCTGTGGCTTTAATCCCCATTACTAATAAACAGATCCTGGTTTTAGAGAAAGCTGCTCCTTTGAGATTGCTCTTCCTTCAGGAGCCCCTTTCCTTTCAGAGTCCCCTTGGAGATGTCTGTTAACATGCAAATATTCTGCAATAGTTAGCACAATCCTGTTTCTTTTTAACCCAGCAGCATCTGACTGGGAAGGCTGAGAGAGACAGAGACAGAGGCATATATATACCTCATAAATCTCAGGATATTTAGATTTCTCAAAGCCACATCCTCCATTGTCATCTTTGGTAAACATAACACTGCCTTTTGACCACACCTAGGTTTTCCCTGATGCAATAGCAAACTAGCATTAAACCACAATTGTGCTGGTATCATTTTTCGGGTATTATACTTACAGATGCTTTGCGTCATAGTGTGGGTGTAGGCTAGAGCACCCTGCCAGCCATACAAACGGGCCTAAGGTGGACTTTGGAGGTACTTTGTGCCAAAGACGACCCCTTCAGCACTGAGACCAAGGAAGAAGTCAAGACACGGGTCTGAAGCTGCTCTTTGGGGATGCTCAGACAAGACCTGCAGAGCTGTAGCAGAACTGCCCCAGTGCCCTTGTAACTGATTGTGGGAAAATAAGGGAAGATGGGCAAGGAGGATTGTAAACACACTCAAGTGTCTTGCAGGTGAAGTGTAGAAAAACATATATTATACTAATTGTTGTTTAGCCTTGTGTGTTTGATAAGTGGTACATCTGTGTTTCGATAACATAGGCCTGTGCTAGACTTAGAACCACCCCACAGAACATGCTTAACATTCTGCTCTGCTGCGGTAAAGATCAAATCTCAGTGGTAAACTATGCCTGTACTAATCCCTGATATACATGTGAAAACATCAGGTTTGGTGATCCTTGAGCATGGACCAGGCTCCACAGTGCTGGAGCATCCATGTTTGTGTGCCTCTGCCTGGGTCCTGCTTTGAGGATCCCCTCCTAAGGTGAGGTAATGGAAATAAATTTACTCTGCTCTGCATTTCATCTGTGGTTTTGCGGTCGTTCCTGCATCCTGCCTATGCCGGCTCACACACAGATCCGCAGCCATCCTCCCTGTCTTAGCTGGGGAGCAACAGCGGTATACTCTGGCACAGGCTTGCAGTGTGCTTCTGCTCTTTTCTGTGCTGTCTGGACTGGCCATATTTAGGATTAGGGTGATCTACCTCAGGTATGGGGACCTAGGCAAGGAGGCAACCTCATGCCTAGTGCTCTTTTTGGGAAAGGAAGGAACTTCTCATCTTATGGGCAATGCAGGTGAAGTGTACTAGTCCTCAGCTTCCAAAGGGGCTGGCAGTAGGTTCAACCCCGACAGAGAAACCGGCACTGCAGGCAAGCTGGGCTAAATTGCACCTGCCAGCAATGAGACCATTAGCTCCCCCAGTTGCTTTAGGAACCTGGATGCAGCCCAGCTCCTGGCTCTGGCCTCACCCACTCCCTCTTCCAGTAGCCCTGCTTGCCTTCAGCAGGTCTGTAAACCAGAGGAGTTCCTGGCGGTCTTCCTGCCTTGGGTCCATGGCTTTTGGCTGCAAGAGCCTGTCTACACTAGCTTGCTCTCTACCATCATGTACAGCATGTAGCCATGCCGTCCACCTGCAGTGGGAAGATGTGGTTTTCACTGGTCTGGACCCAGGATGGTTGCAAAGAAGCAGTCTGCGGGATGATGCTGGAGGCCCTGGTGAACTGGAGCCCAGCCTCTCCGGGAGCTCAGGTAAGACTTGAGCATTGCATGGCAGCGGAACCCCAAGGGAAGGTGTCTGTGAAAGACTTTGCATGTGAGGCCTAGCACACAACCTTGTTCTCCCAGGATGTGCTGCTCTGTCAGCAGCCAAAGGAGCTGACCTCCTCTGGTGGCATTACCCACCAGAGGCGCATAGACGTTTCCACAAGCATGAGAAGTGGCCAGGGAGAGACCGTGAATGTAAGAGGAGGTGGCAGCAGTGGGCTGGGAGACAGTACTTACTTGAGGTGACTGGGAGGGATTTTGTAAACCTGAGTGTGAGAGTGTAGAGGAGCTCTGCAGGAGAAGGAAGGCTTAGCATGGTCAAAGTCATGCTATTGACAGGACAGCCACACAAGACATGTCCTCAGCAGGGTTTCAGTAGCTAGAAGGCACCTACCAAGCTAGCTAAGCTCAACAACTGGTCAGAACAAGGTTGAGGTTGTGGGTTCTATATTAGCCTTCAGCCTCTGTCCCCAGCACTGGGAGAGCCTCCCAAGGGGCAGAAGCACTGGGATCTTCCTCATGGTTTGGCTGTCTGGCATGGGCGCTAACAGTGCTGGGAGGCCAGATCTATACCAGCCCTTTGCTTTGTCATGTATTGTCTTTGGTTTCCTTATTTGTCTTGGGTCAGTGTTCCCTGAAGCTTTGCCAAAGCAAAGAGGTGTTGTCAGTAAGTCTGAATTACTTATTTCCTGGATGCCTGACAGAAGTAGCTGGTGCTAGCACAGGGTCTTCTGCATGCCAGTGTACCGCATGGGCTATGCATGCTTCAGGTCTGCTTGTTGCTATTGTTTCCCTCAGCTCTAAACTAGCTGTTCTGATCCAAGCTTCAGTTCCTGTGCTGATTTCCAGTTTTAGACTGCCTATGTATGTAAAGAAGGCAGAAGCTGACCAGGGAAATTAATTCAAAAGCTGAATAAATACTTTTTTTTTTTCTTACTATTTTTCCCCATTTCTGTAATGTGTTGGTAAAGTATTATGTGACCTCCTTCTTTCTCTCATGTTTTCTCACTTTCCTGGTTCCCCACCACTTGATATTAGAGTGCTGTATTACAATGAAGACATACAGGGAGCATGATGTTTGTTGTTCCGGAGCCAGAGGTGGTTTCCTCCTTCAAGTGTCACAATGTGCAGGTCTCAGGAAATACAGTGTGCCAGACCAGTTTGCCCTCCCAAATGCCCTTGAATCCAAGGAAGAGCACATTCTCCTCCCCTGCGCAACTGCTCATGCCACAAAGGATGCCTTGTGGAAAGCTCAGACAAAAAACTGGAACGTGGCTTCTACACAAGTGGAAAAATCTGCTCAACCCTTTGAAAAGATGACTGCACAGTAGTATTCAGTGCTGTCATAAAGCCTACCTATTGATGCCAAAGGATCAGCATATCTTGGGCAAACTACATACAGCTGGAACAGAAGTTTTGATACATCTCTTCATGCAACTGTTGGCCAGGGAGAAATAATGCTTCAGGAAGAGCCACTCAAGTGGTGTGGCCTTTACAAAGGTTTTCTAACACCTAATGACATACAGGTAAATCCTGTGTGTCAGTGCAGGGCATGGCAACACATACCGGAAGTCCAGGTTGCACTGAACATTGCACAGTTCTCCACAGGGCCCTACCTGGATCACTGCCAACTTCTCACCTTGTTTCCCAGCCCAGGGTTACCAGGGCTTGACCATCTGTGTTTGCAATGCAGCAAGTGAAAGGGAACACGACCTGCCCCATTCAGATTGTCCCTCCTGCTGGAAGGACCAGCCTCGCCCAGATTTTTTCTTTTGCTGTCTCCTGTACTCCACTTGCCCTGAGATCAGCAGTGAGTTCCTTGGGAATAGAGGACACCGCTAAGAGGTCTGTATCTCTCCAGACTGTGTGACAGACTCTATAAGATCTGGGATAGGAATGACCCAAAGCAACTGTCTCTGTGTGGAAGTATTTCTCTTGAGCCCAGTGCTGCCCTGTTTCACTACCTTACCTGGCACAGTCCCATTGCAGTTCCAGCACCCTTGTGAATCATTAACAGGCCAAGTCCAGCTGCTCCTTTCACAGCTTGTCCTTTCACACAGTTTTCTTTCCCAGCCCCCAGATGTTTAATTCAAGCAAGGTACAGACAAAGAAGAGTCAACAAGATTTTATGGGAATCTGCATCTGCTGACAACATGACAAGCAGCCAAAACAGTAGTAGGAAAATATGCTCTATCTCTGCACTCATGGTGGGCAACCTGGTCCTCCTTGCAACTTGTTTGTCCTTTGCTCTGACACTCTACAGACATCCCTGCTCTTGCTTTTACAGGCAGCAGTCTCTTTTGGGGCTTGCAACAGGAGTTAAAAGTATTTCTCGGTCTCCTTCATGAACTTTCTGGCCCTGCTCCTTTACTAGCAGCACCTGGGCATTTGCACCCCTGCAAGAAACTGCCATTCCCATACTTTTTGCTTAGTGCAGGGTGGAGTTTTCCAGTTTTAGGCTGGTCAAAGTAGGCGGGCAGTGTAGATCAGTCAGTCCTAGAGCTGTGATGTACACGAAGAGAACAGGAAGGGGCAGGCACAGGTGTAGGTAGGAGCTAAGTACATGCGTATATGAGACCCCAGCATGAAGGCAGAGTACCAGTTCGTGAATGCACAGTTGTTCGTGTGACTGCCTGGAGGTGTGTGTACCACAGCAGTGAACGTGTGTGAGGGCAACTTTGCTTGAATCAGGCCCGGTGGTGCTCCAAGAGGACTTGTTAAGGTGAGATTTTCAACCATTTTTGGTATCTAGTGTGGATGCTCTTGATGCCAGCAAATTGTGAAAATTTTCCGCAGACAGAAGCTGTGGGTCTGGCTAGAGGGTAGTTCCTGCTTCTCCAGGCTGTCTTCTCAGTGCCCCTGCTCAGCTTTTCCCACTAGTGACAGTCATGCCAGCTGCTCACCTCTGAATGGGCAGATGACTTCTAATTCTGCAGAAACGGACCAGGCCAAATTGAAGCAGCATTTGAAAAAACTATGAGCAACCATCAGTGCCATCAAAGACCAGTGACTGGGGCTTCTCTGGTGCTAGATCCTCTTTGCTATACTGCTGCCATTACAGCAGTGGGGAACCTGTACAGGTCTGGAGTACTCCCTCAGACTGGCAGAGCACTCAACATTAGTTTGCACAGCACAAGGTGTTTTTGGGCTGTAACTGTGTCTCACACCTGCCACAGACATGCACAAGTTCAGTAAACCTGTAATCTGGGGATACGGTGCCCAATGCTGAGTTTGTTTCATGGGTACATTTCCCTTGGGCTGCTTGCTGCTTTCTGGAATGCTCTTCCAAAGTCCCTGTGTGTTTCTGGAAAAGCATAAGACTCTTGCTTCTCCCCCCCCACCTCCGCTTTTTTTTTTTTTTTTTTTTTTTTTTTTTTTTTTTTTTTTTTGAGACTAGCTGCTCAGGCAGTATTTGCTGTGGGAGACTCTAACATGGTGACACTGGATTGTTGTATTTTTCGGTAGTTTCTAGTTTCTATATTGTATCCTTTGTACCCTGAGATTCTTCCAGTTCTTTCTGCTCTCAGCCAAATCTTGGTTCATCTCTGTTAACACACAGTAACAGTGTGCTTGTCTTGTTCTGCAGCTGAGATTGTCTCAATCATTCTGGGCTGATCTTTGCTTGGCAGCTCTGTGAGGGCTTCATATTTTCACTTTTGCAATATGAAATTAACTCAGCCACTAGTGACTCTGGATGTTTGCTGTAGAGCACACGTGGTTAAACTTGAGACCTTAGTTTAGAAACATCCCAGCTCCCATGATTGAGAAATACGGTGGTGAAAAATAAGGTTATATAATTAGTATTTCTCTCATATTAGGGAATGTATGATAGTATAGTATAGTATGATGCTGCTCTTTTATTACCCTTCATCAGGCACACAACTCATTTCAGTCCTTCTACCCTCTGTGGAACAGACTTGTGAGGGCAACAATTATCACTATTTCTTATGTAAGAGTGAAGAAGCTGTTGAAACTTTGGTCTCACATGAGGTCATTTCTATCAAAAGCAGCCACTATGTGAAATGTCTAAAACATCCAGCTATCCCACCCTGATTTGATTCAAGATAAAAGCTTGCTTTTGTTTCCTGAAAAAAACCTGATTCCATTCTCATAATCAGGCAACTCACATGTAGGTTTCCAAAGAAAGAACTATTTCTGTGGTTTTAAATCTGCCTGGGTATCTACATGCCATTGTTCATGTGTGCTCAACAAGAGTTTTTTCTCAATTAATAGCTTCTGGCTATATTCCAGGAACTCTGTCAGGAGCTAGAATAACAATATTAATGGTGCCAGATGGAAGTGATATCATCAAAGTTCATTTGGAAGCCAGGACTTTTGGTAAACACTGCTCGTATTCATTTGCAAGGAGGAAGCTGATATATCACTTACTTTTACAGCAGTCTTTGTTTGCAGCTCTTCTTAGGGTTGGTCCAAACAGCAACCTCATTCAGCTCCTTGTCAGACCTGAACACTAGGGGCCATTTGTGTAACCAAAAAAATCAGAGGGCTTCTTATCCAGGAGACCAGAATGATGTGGTCCCCCACTAAATGCACAGCCCCGTCCTTGCAAGACATTACTAAAGTAAAATTCATATTGTGGTAGCACCTATTGGCAACAACCAGGTTTACCCATTGGGTGGGGTATTGGCCTCAGTCTGAGAAATTATAATTGCTGCCTTATAAACCCTAAGCTCAACACAAATGCACAGCAGGTAGCTCAGATAAACAAGCCAGTTTATGTATATATGTTGGAGGCACAGATTAGTACTGTTCCTAGTTGATTGGCAGCAGTGACTTTACCTGAAAATCTAAAACATCAGTACTAGAGGAACTGAAATCCTGGGAGGAGGCAGCCCCATGCAAATTAGTCTGAAAGCTTTGCTGCAGAGGAAAACTTAGGCGGGGCATAAGGAGGAGGTTAGGGAAACTTTGGGAACATTCATAATGACTGTGGACCCAGATGACATGGCAAGCATGTAGCAGGGAAGCAGTGTCTGCATTGCAGCTGGTTGTCCTTTTATACCTCTGCTGCTTGAGTAGGGGGGCTGCTGCCCTGCATGGGCATGGCTGCTTGAGTCTCATGCAATTGTGATCTGCACAAAAGCAGTGTACACAGCTGTAAGGGCCTGGGCTCAGATGCTGCTCCGTCCAGGATTAACGTCTTGCCCTAAAGGCCCTGCTCTCTCTGTCCTGTCTTGCTGTGGATTTCCCTGGAAGGACTGACCATGACTAGGAACCAGAAAAGTTTTTCAATTTTAGTTCACCTTGGAAAATACAAAGCATCTGCTCTAGCAAGAGAGGTCTGCCTCCACTGTGGCACAGCTCAACTGCCAACTTGGCAGATGGTGATGGGGAGCACTCCATGCTGCCTGGGCTTCAGTGCTGCCCAAGGAGCCCGTTCCCCAGGGTCACCCATGCTGTGAACACCCAACCTGTATCTGAGGCACAGTCAGGCACCGCTGGGGGACAGGAGAGTGCACAAGACAGGAGTAATTGGAAAAGTGTGCTTTAATGTACTTTTAAAAAATTTAATTAATTCTCTCTGCCGCAGATCCCATCTTCAATGGTGCACTTCCTGCAGGTTCCTGTGCCAGCTGGTATTCAGGCTACGAATTGTCCCTGTGGCATTTTCATGCCATGTCCCCAATGGCATGAAAATTATTAGACATTTTCCAATAATTCAGTCATCCTCCACAGGCAGAAGAGAGGTTCAGTGTATGAAACAAGGAGCCAGCTTTGGGCAGACCTTTGAGTTCAACTAGCACATTCTATTGTACCTCTTCTCATAAAAGACCTATAGGATGAGTGGGGTTGGAGGGAGGGGTAGCAGCTGATGGTCTTCAAAAAAGGAGTTAGGCTAAGAAGGGGGTTAGTAGGGCAGGTAAGCAGTTAAGCCTGCCTACACAAAGATGGAAAAGATAAAGCCTTGTAGGTCTTTCTAGCAAAATTGCCTACAAAGCTTTGTCTGTGGAGGAGATATTGTGCTTGGATTTATTACAGTGCCAAGCTTCTTCCTTTGGTATGTGAAGTTTTGCCAGCGATGACAATAAATGTTTCCTGAAGTTTCAAAAGGAGTATAATCAAAACAAGTGGAAACCTACATGGTATGTTTACAGCATTTTGGCATAAAAATAATCGTAAATATTGGTCAGAGTAGGTGTTTAAAAATAACAACGTGGAACTGTTGAATTCTCCACAAAAAGCGAGGTTTGCATCTTTCCTTCATAAAAATTGCCAGGATCATTTGCAGGGATTATGTACCTGAAGTACACATTTGTGTGTACGCATTTACTTCAGTGCACTCAACTAGCTCTTAAACTTTGATAAAAGTGCAGATAAGCTTTTCGGTATCTCCAAAGACTACGTTAGAACGGCTTTACTGACAGTGATTTTGCTGCAGAAAACCTTCAGCCCTGCAGTACTTACATCTTTTGCAAAGACTCCTTGTGCGGTGGTTGTCACAGTGTCACTAGTAGTGTGGCAGCTTTCCAAAACCCTGTGCCTGCAAAGAGATGCACAGGAGCCTGATGCACCACCACATCCTGCCTTTTTCATCATCTTGTGACGCTGAACTTCCTCTGTCTCTGCAGGTCCCTTGCAATCATGGTGAAGTCTAGAAGAGTGCAGGTGCTCCTGATTCTGGTAGTTCTGTCCTTCCTTCTGATCCACTTCCTACCCTGCAGCAACAATGCCCACATGAAAGAAAAACCTTCTCCTGTCCACATCCTCATTCTCTCCTCCTGGCGGTCAGGATCTTCCTTCACTGGACAAATCTTCAGCCAGCACCCCAGTGTCTTCTACCTGATGGAACCTGCATGGCACGTTTGGGTTAAGATGTACCAGAACAATGCCAAAGTTTTACACATGGCAGTGCGGGACTTAGTCAGGTCGGTCTTTTTGTGTGACATGTCTGTGTTTGATGCTTACATGTCTAGCCAGAAGAAAAAGTCTGACTTATTTCAGTGGGAGACAAGCCGAGCCTTGTGCTCCCCACCTGCCTGCGACTCATTCAGTCGCAGTGACATAATCACGGCAGGCAATTGCAAAACAATCTGTGGCAAGTACCCATTCAGCAAGGTGGAGGAAGCTTGTAAAACCTATAGCCATGTTGCCATCAAGGAAGTTCGGTTCTTTGACCTGAAAGTTCTCTATCCCCTTCTCACTGATCCATCCCTGAACCTCAAAATCATTCACTTGGTACGTGATCCCCGGGCTGTGTTCAGGTCCCGAGAGAATACAATGGCAGACCTGAAACGTGACAGTAACATTGTTGTGGGGTCTCAGAAGACAAAGGGAGAAATGGGGCCCTACAACACAATGCAAGCAATCTGCAAAAGCCATGTTGAGATATACAAGGCAGGAAGTCAGGCCATTCCCAGTTTCCTGAAAGACCGGTACCTGCTGGTTCGCTATGAAGACATTGCCAGAGACCCGCTAGCAAGGGCTGCTCAGATGTACAGGTTTGCAGAACTCGATTTCACACCAGAGCTTCGGAAGTGGGTCCACAACATCACCCATGGGAAGGGTCATGGAGCACAGGCCTTTGATATTGGGTCAAGAGATGCGCTGAGAGTATCCCAGGCCTGGAGAAAGACACTTCCCTTCCAGAAAATAGAAAAAGTGCAAAATGTGTGCAAAGATGCAATGGATTTGCTGGGCTACCGGCTTGTTCAGTCTGAAGAAGAACAGAAAAATATGTCTCTGGATCTTTTGTTTGCCCAGAACTCCTCTGAGTATCAAATTTTGAAGGCAGAAAAGCTGGTATCTACACCTACTCTCTGAAGCCTGCAGAGTGCAGAACTGTTCACTAGAGCAAAAGAGGACAGAGGTGCAGGCATAGAAGTGTAAGAGTGTGTGCACTGATGTGCACGGATGCAAGGACAAGTAGTACAAGACCCCTGACTACATTCAGGAGAGCTCTCAGCAGCACAGGGTCACTCTCCAAGAGCCCTGGAGAATCAGCCACAACGGAGGCTAAAGGAATGCAAGTTTGTTTTCCAAATTAATTATGTTTAGGTTGGAGCATACAGAATGCCAAAGGAGTAGGACCAGATAGCAGAAGCTCAAACCCCCCACAGACCACAGCTGAAGACTAGGAAAACCACATGCAGCAGTTGCACTGCAAAGGAAGAGGAAATATAAAAAGAAGCTGAATAAAGAGAACAGTATTTGTCATGCTGCCATGCAGGATATGTAGTGCCAGAAAAGCTGCAAGGATGACCAGACTTTTTGTTTCTGGAAAGATGTTGGGTTTGGGGATTTTTGGGGTTTTTTTTTGAATGGTTGAGTTCTCAAGTCCAGTTTTCCTTTTGCACCATTCATGTGCCTCAGTATCCAGCCTTGGTGGCAAAGCTAGGGAAATGTTTGTGTTCACTTATTGTACAATGGGAAAATGGAATAAACCAGCTATTGTTGAAAAGAAAAACTCCTGGGTCTTCATGTGGGAAACCATTTCTGGGATTATGTGAATCCATTCATTTTTTAGCTGAAATAATTCTGTCTTCTAGCTTTCAAACCCAAGAACAGCTGTTTCCCTGGGAATTCCAACAGTCCACAGGCGTGACAGAAGAATTCACGCTAAGACTAAGATCTTAAAGACAAGGTAAGGACAGAGATTCCATTGGCACAAATACCAAAACCGGGAAGATAGGTTCATGGAGTGGATTGAAGAAGCCAAGAGACGATCAGGAAGTTATCCTACTGAAATACTTGGTGAGAGTATTTCTTGTCTTAGAGCACAAAAAAATGTTTAATGGACTGTGCCATTCTCCATTGTCTCCATTGGAGATGCCACTCTCCCACCTCCAATGCGAATGTATAGTTCAAACCTGAACAACAGACTTGTTTTCACCCGGTTTTAACAGCATTCCAGAAGACAAGGAGAAAAACTTGCTACCAGACTTGGGGAGGAGTGGAATGCCTACAGATACCTCTTTCTGAACATCCTCTTTCATGTGTAAACTACAGAGTCCCTTTAACACGCACCTACAGAACACTTGCTACCTTAGCAATATGGATATCGGTATTCCTAGAGCTAAATCCCTAATCCCTGATAAGGGCGGGTTGTTGTATTATGGAAATAATAGTCTTATTACTAGGGATCTTGTTGTTGAATGACAAAATCCATGCTGAGCATGCAGCACTGACATCATGGCACTAAGTTCACTGAAAGCAAGGTATCTTTCTTTCAATGTGTTTACGCAAACTTAGGGCAGGCAAGCTGACATAGAGAAGTGGGAGTTGTACTGTGCCAGAGAAGCACAGAGCCACTGTTTTTCTTTATAGTCCCTTTAAAATAGACCCTAGCATATCCAGTTAAAAGCAGCTAAAAGCCCATTCTTACTAAAGTTAAAGAGCTTCCTACTTTAAGTGCCAAGAAGCCTGATTCTTGAGCAAAAATAGAGTCTTTTCACAGCATTGTTAATTATCTCTCCATTAACCAATGTCAGCTTGAGTGGCTTAAGTTTTATTATGAATACTTGTTTTCAGTGGACTCAATCAATTCTGTGCATCACACGTTTACCTGAACACAAACCTTCAAGTGTTTCCAGTCAGTAAAAAAATGACGTGAAATACGATGCATTTCCTTAGTATACTTTTTCAAAAATTACTTTCACTTCTGCTTCCTAAGCTTAATCACACAAAATGCAGGATTGATTTCAGTATATCTTTATTACAGTGCTTTAGGAATGTTTCCTCAATACAACAATTTATAAGATTTTTCCTTTTTTCTGGGAACAGCAAAGTCTGCTGCCAGTCTGGTCACACAAAAATTTAAAGTTGTCTTAATGCGAGTAAAGATGACTTAAAATACTTTTTGGATGAGGAAAAAGAAAACCCAACAAAACTCCCCGAAAATCTCAAGATGCTGCTGACGACAGGTAAAACTGTGACTACATCCTTTGCATACACAATAAAGATCACAGAAGTCTGTTTAGAAACAAACATTAAGTTTACATTGTACAAGTTTAGAAGAGTAAACTCTGTTTTTATACCAATGAAATATAGGATGGAGAAGTCTCCAGTCAAAAGGACATTTAAAAGCTGACTCTGTGGTATTCCTGTCTGTTGCTCTTCAAACTGGTGCATACAATCAGTTTTTCACTGGTAACTCTAGTTATGAAAGGGCAGAAATTAATTGATTTTGATGAATGCTGGCTAACTCTAAAAGGAAGCAAACAGGAAATACCCAAATTCCAGACAACAGTTTGCAGACCCAGAATTTCCGGCTATAGAATTGTCTTTAACTCAAAGTCCTTGTATGTGCATTGCCTCTTTGCTTACTTTTCCAGGTATATAAATATTGCTGCTCTGGGCAATAAGAGAAAGAAACTTCTTTGAACTACAAAAAGAACCCTCCTGACCTTTTGTGATAGCACAGGAACCCCATATGAACATGGAAAATCAAACTGTCTCCAGCATGTTGAAAGGAGCATAACTGTGTTGTAGGTAAGACAAAGCACAGAAAACAAGGATTTTTTTCATGGGGAAAGGCAGAAGCAGAAGTAGAACCGTATGATACGGCGTCATCTCGGGGTCCTCCAGGTTTTAACCTGGTAAAAGAGACCTAGACCCATGTGCCTGCACAAGCAAGTGAATCTGTGGATAAGCAGTGCCTTTTAGGAGTTCGCAACACATGAAAGAGGGCAGCCTTGAGTAAACTGTGGTCTTTGTGTCTTAGTTCCTACACCTACTGAGCGCACCAAGTGCATATGGAAAGATTCTCAGCATCAGACAATGTCCACGCATCTCTGCAAAGGTAGAAAAACACTGCATGTGGACTCAGAAGTCTGCACTGTACGTTAGACTAATTGCCCCAATAAGACAAACTCACTCTTAAAATGTGTCACTTAGAATTATAAAAGGATATAGTAAATCTGACCATGTTATATTGCAGCTACTTAGTATGTTCCACCTCTCACCTTGAATTCTAGAACAACTTTGTTGAACAAGACCATTGCAACACTATGGTGCTGCTGAGATGTGTACACTGTCCAAGCCAGAATGGGAGTTTTCGGCTGCAAGAGGTGACAGGTCGCCTGATCATGAACCTGGTTATCAGCAATACTTGGATTTCAAATCGAGCCGGTAACATTTCTAATTTTAAAAAAATCTTATTACTTTATTTGCTGTGTTGTCTTGCACTCTCTCATTAAGTGCTTGTCTGGCTTCCACACGAATCTCAAATAACTGTTCAAAGTCTGAATAGCATGACTATGCCAACTAATTCTCACTTTTTCAGTCCAGTGAAACACTGCATAGTGCTGTTTTAGCATTTATTTGGTTACATCGGTTAACTCCTTGAATAATCAGTAGGTGTTGCAGTGGCTTCCTGAAACAGCAGTTTCATTATATCCTTATTTATTTTCAGTGTAATTTTAATTTGGCTTAAAATCAGCCATTTCCCAATTCACCTTAATTTTCTGAGTGCCACAAACTAAAAACCCAGAATGTTAACTCTTTAGAGAGGAAAAAAAAAATCTTTGCCTTTACCAGCCCATTTTATTTCATCAAAAGAATGAATTCCAGATTTTTAGGACTTACTTCAAATAATATTAAAATAAGTGACCAGAGCACAGTTTCAGGCCAGAAGTACCAAGTTTTTCAGATTGTGACTGTATCCTTGCAATGGTGTTCTCTCTCAAACACAACTTAGGTGATAGATACATAACCTCTGATTATTCTTTCTTAACTTTTATCTGCTACTTCAACTATTACTCATAGCCCTGAAAGCTGGTGTACTTTTCCCAACTAGAATATACAGCCTGGTACAAGTGTTACTTTGCTTGGATTAAAGCACCTCTTAAATCTGTAGGGATGCAAAACAGGCCTTTTAATTTAAAAAATTTTTTAAAAAATTACTTTAAAGCATTTCTGAAACTTCAGAACTTTCATCAAATTTTCCACTGCATTTCCAAAATGACAATTAAGTTCATGCAACCTACTAGATCAGTCATGTCCTCTTGCTAACTCTCCCTAAATACTATCCTCTTCGCTACATTTTCAGCTCCAAATTTTGCTATCAATTTATTTCTGACATGTTCATCATCCTTTTGCAATTCTAAGTCATCCTCTCTGCTCCATACAGGGTACCCATCCAAGCGCTGCCCTGTCTGCAGAAAGTATGAAGTAGCCTCCACGTCACCGCTGTTTTTCAGAAAGGCCTGTGTAACAGTGAACAGGTCCACAGCAAACTTCTCCATGAAGTGCTCCATAGTTTTTACTACTTGTTCCACCACACTGGAAGAAGAACAAGTGCTTTTTGGTCTTTCTTGCCTTTGTAATTTAATGTCAGGGAAAGCAGAGTCCTCTGGCCCAGTTTTCAGATCAGATGCTGTTTCTCCAGGGGATCTTCCCACTCCATCTTGTGTAGAAAGTTCTGCAACGTCTGAAGAATCGCTTTCTGACTAACAGTAAGAGAAGTGGAATCACCAATTAGACATGGTATTTTCTGGCAAGTCTTTTACCACTGCAACCAACCGCCTTTCATTCTGACTCTACAGTATATTAAAACCCCAGAAATTACTAGGCATAGTAAAAGTTAGTGACTGAAGTGAAGCCATGTCTGTTAATGGGGCTGTACACGATCACAGAAAAGCATGAACTATAAGGAAGAATTTGAACAAACTAAGCAGAAAAGGCAAAAGTAAGTGTTGAAGCAACTGCAGGAACGTTTTTTGCCTGAGGTGAAAGGATGGCTTCCAATTGCCAATACAGGTTTTAACCAGACAACCCCCATCACATAAACCTTCTCATGTTAACTCGGGCAGGGAATCAAGACAAAATGCACCAGCGAGGCACCATTTATCGCAAACCACGTAGGTGACAGCTCACAAGGAAGTTCCCGTTTAGCTACAGAAAGGATATCGCGGCGTAAACTCATTTCATGTGTTAATCGTGAGTTTCTATTTGTGCCGTCTGTGACACCGGGGAAGGCCTGCCCCGAGCCGCTCGCGTGCAGTGGCGGCTGTAGCAGCACTGCTGCTCCCCAGGCTGGCCCCGGTCGCTCACCTCCGTGCTTTCGAACTCCCGATTAGCTGCCGCGAACAGACCCCTGATCTGCGTGGGATCCTCCGTCGGCGGGGGCACTGCGGAAATACGCGGACATCGTCTGCCGGGCCTCAGCGGGGCCCGGACCCACGCTCGTTCCCGCCACCACGCCCCCTCGCAGCCCTCCCCTGCCGCTGTGGCCCCCGCTCACCGCAGAGCCGCGGCCGCAGGTGCCGCAGGTAGCGGTCACGCATGGCCTGCCAGCTGTGCCGCGTCAGGCCGCTCCGCTCCAGCTCTATCCATAGCGCGCGGCCGCTCACCCGCACCGTGCCCTGGCCGCGCACCGCCTGCAGCAGCGCCGCGTCCTCTGCCTCCGTGAAGGCCAGGCGGCCGCGGGCGGCCAGCAGGAAGGGCTCCAGCGGCAGTCGCTGGTTGCGCTCCACGCACTCTGTCACGTAGTCGGTTGAGACGGCCCCGTCGGGAGCCGCCTCGCCGGGCTGCGCCAGGAGCACGGCACCCGGCTCCTGCACCCGGCACAGCCGCCCGCCGCCCGCCAGCACTAGTGGCGCCACGCGCAGCTTGGCCAGGCCGGGCCGCAGGTAGAACCGCATAGGACGCCCATCATCCCACAGGAACAGCGATCGGGACCGCGCCGCCCCGGCCTGGCCGCCCGCCATCGCCGCCCCAGCTCCGCCCGCCGCCATCGCCGCGTGCGCAGGCGTGCAAGGGCGGAAGGGCGGTGGCAGTAGTGGGGAGATGGCGGCGGCGGCGGCGCGCGAGTGCGAGGCGGCGGAGACTGAGTCGCACCTCAGCAAAAAGTGAGGGTGCGCGGGTGGTCAGGTGGGGCCGGGCCGGGGAGGTGAAGTGTGTCCAGCTGACCTGGTGCGTGTCTCCGCCAAGGCACCCATCGGAGCGCCATGCTGAGCCCCGGCGCTGCGCGGCTCCGCAGCTGGGTCTGGAGGGCCGCGCCCGCGCTCCGATGGCAGCAGGCGCTTCATGACCAAAGCAGGTCGGTGCTTTGCGTCTGGCTTGACCTGCTTCTTTCCTTATGGAGTCCTGCAAGGTGGGGTCAGGAGCGCGGCAGGAGCCTGAGGGCCGTGGGGGAGTGGGCTGGACAGCGAAGGTGGTTTCGGGAACCCTACGTTATTTTGGGGGGAGTTTGCCTTGTTTCACTCAAACGCTGTGTGGGGCTGCTAGGTTCTTAGGATACCATGGAGTGCGGCAGGCCCTTGGGCACGTAGGCACGCGTCCTCATGGTCTGTCTAAACTATGTATAATTTCGCTTTCACTTTCTCTGAGTGGTTGTATCGTAGGGGATGAACTGAAGGAGTTCAAAGTAGAAAATGTTTAAACCTGTTTAGGAATTATTCTGACTATTGGGAAAAGTAAGAGAAGTGACAGGGTTATTTGTACAGTTAGATTTTGGCAGAATCCGCCAATCGTTGCCCTGTAGAAGTATCAGAGTACTTGCTGCATCCGGTTTCCTTCTCTTTTGCAGTGAGCTGAAGAGACGTTTAAAGGCTGAGAGAAAAACAGCTGAAAAAGAAGCAAAGCAGAAAGAGCAAAGTGAAAAGCATTCAAATAAGCCTTCCTTGACTTCTGAGGATAATGTTGGTGCTGATGAGGAGAGCTTGGATCCAAATGTGAGCATCTGGTCCCATGCTTATTAGATGTTCTGTGAATAAATCTTACTGACTTGCATTTGATTTTTTTATTCATGGGTAATTAAATGGCTAAAAGGGGAGAGATGTATATTCCTACATCAGGGAAGCTGCATTTCAGTTCAAAGCCTGTAGCATATTTTCAGATTCTAATAAAAGAATTTGATTTTGTTTGTTTCTGGTGACAGCAATACTACAAGATCCGTAGCCATGCAGTCCAACAGCTTAAGGGCTCCAGTGAAGATCCATATCCCCACAAGTTCCGTGTTGACTTATCTCTCTCAGATTTTATAGACAAGTACAGTCACCTGCAGCCAGGAGATCACCTGACAAATGTTGCAGTGAGAGTGGCAGGTAAAAGTTTGTCTGGGTTACAGGGAAATGTAAAGCCTTAGCTGCTTTTATTGATGGGTTGGTCTATTTTGGGTTTTGCTGATCTCTTACTCAGTCATGAAGTCTGTAGCAGTGTTAAACTATTCAGGGCATATCCTTCAGACTGAGTGGACCTGTGCAACTTCCCTTGCAACTACAAGATCAGATTGTAACATAGGCTCCAGGACCCAAAATTTTTATGGTCTTTCTAGTTTTCATTTTGAGACTTAACTGCTTCTCTTTCACAGTTAGTGAATAGTTCAGAGCTGATGATTTTAAGTGATAGTACTGTGGCTTTTGCCCCTGTATCCTTTCTGCTAGGGACTCTTCTCCTGATGTCTAGCATACTTCGATGTTTAGGTCGAATCCATGCAAAGCGTGCTGCTGGAGGGAAACTGATTTTCTATGATCTTCGTGGCGAAGGAGTCAAGTTGCAGGTCATGGCAAATTCCGGGTAAGCAGAGGTATTCCCAGTAGCATTCTAAACTGCACTGCGTTCTGGAGTCTAGATACCTGTATTTGAGTATTCTGTTTCATCTGTGGTTTGGCTTAGGCAGCCAAGTAGTGTTTTGTTTCAGATGTTGTGGTTGACTTCCTATTAAAATAACATATATATACACACACAATTTTTTTCTTTTTCTTTTTTTCATTTTTAAAAATCGTTTTTTAAATGGATTTTGTCTTGAAAGGCGCTTGAGGACAGTTTGGAATGTTGAATTTAAAACAAATGTGCTTATAGTTTATATTTGTTTTGTAATTACAGCCTCTACAAATCCGAGGAAGAGTATTTCCGTGTTAACAGCAAGCTGCGTCGTGGGGACATTATTGGTGTAGAGGGGAATCCTGGCAAAACAAGGAAAGGGGAACTGAGTATTATTCCTTATGAAATCACTCTGTTGTCTCCATGCCTGCACATGTTGCCTCATCTTCATTTTGGCCTCAAAGATAAGGTACTTGTCAGTCTTGGAGGCAATTTGACAGATGTTAGGATGGTTTGGGTTGGAAGGGACCTTAAAGATCATTAGTTCCAACACCCCCGCCATGGGCAAGAATGCCACAGTTAGGTCTGAATGGATGACCTTTGATACCTGCTGATATTATCAGTCAACAAAGGAATATTAGTTTTGTTTTGGTATTTTTTCCTTTGGCATGACATTTTATCTTGCTTGTTCTAAATATACATGTTCTTTTCAGGAAACCAGATATCGTCAGAGATACTTGGATTTAATTCTTAATGATTATGTGAGGCAGAAATTTATAACCCGTGCAAAGATCATCACTTATCTTCGTAGCTTTCTAGATGAGTTGGGCTTTCTTGAGGTAAGGCATCCGTGTTCACTTCTCTCTGTATACGGAATGTGTTTACAACTTCTCGGCTTCAAGGATGTTTTATATTCAGGCTCATGTACAAAGCACTTAACAGAACTGGCAATAAGTGCCTCAGCATAGTGTGTTTTATCAATTTAATGTAATGGGAGCAATTCCTTTCCTCTCTTCGTAAAGTTAAGGTTATTCATCAGTTGGTGAGGTTATGGCTTGGGAACCTTTTATCCAAACTACTGCTGTCCTTTCCATATTTCAGTAAATTAAGGTGGAAACAACATCTTTGAAATGCTGTTTTGCCTCTGGAGATAAAAGCCAATTTTACTTTCTGTAGGCAAAATTGGATTGTGTTGACCTAGGTGCAGGAAACTGCACTTGGCCGTGTTGAATTTAATTTTCTGCAGTGTAGAGAGAGGATTTTGTGATAATGCCACAGCGTTGTTCCTGGCTTTGATAACATGAACCCAGCAGGTTCACATTTGTAGTAAATATGAATGACTCTTCATATCAACAGATGAATTAAGTAATTTGTTATTACTGACTGTATGAAAAAAGTGCAGTTTTTTTCAGTGCACTTTAGTTCAGAATTGTTTCCATATACTGGAATGCCGAACAATAAGTGAAATACAGACTTTTCATCAAAACTAGCTGTTTTGGTTTGTTTGCTTGATTTATGCATTTCTGGTTTGGAAACAGATTTCATGAAAACAGGGCAATTGTTTTTGTTGTTACAGGTTGAAACTCCTATGATGAATGTAATTCCAGGCGGAGCTGTGGCAAAACCATTTATCACATACCACAATGAACTGGATATGAATTTATATATGAGAATTGCTCCAGAGCTTTACCATAAGGTAAAATGCAAGCCTTACTAAGCCTATATTCTTCAATCTATTTTAACAAAAGCAAATGTAGCTAAAATGAGGATTATTTTTGAAGAAAGGTGGACTTGTCTCGTGAATGAGATTTGTAAGGTTGTGTTGCAGTTGCATGTGTTTGGGCTCTCTTAGGTTCTTTTGAGAAAGTGTATTTACTAGAATTTAATTTTGTTTAGATGCTGGTGGTTGGTGGTCTGGATAGAGTATATGAAATTGGGCGTCAGTTCCGGAATGAAGGAATTGATTTGACTCACAACCCCGAGTTCACAACTTGTGAATTCTATATGGCTTATGCAGACTACCATGACTTAATGGAAATTACAGAGAAGTTGCTTTCAGGTGAAGTATGCAATATTATTAAAAAATGAGTAAGAATCTCTGGAAGAATTGGTTATTATGTAGCATACTATTCTTGTAAACCTCACGTTCCTTTTGTAGGGATGGTGAAACATATTACTGGGAGTTACAAGATCACTTACCATCCAGATGGTCAAGATGGACAGACCTATGAGATAGATTTTACTCCTCCCTTCCGGCGAATTAGCATGGTGTATGATCTGGAAAAGGTCCTAGGAGTGAAATTTCCATCAACTGAGTGTTTTGAAACTGAAGGTTAGATGCTGCGTATGAATGTCCTATAATTCTTCCGTAACAGAAAGTGGGCAAAAGGTCACAAGTTCTCAGGCTGCAGTCTGTCAGCTGCTTTTTTTGAAGTAGTACTAACACATGGGATTACTTTCCTCTGGTTTTGTTGGTTTACCTGAGTCCAGAAAGAAGCCTTCATTCCTTGCCATCTTTGGCAGGAGCTGACTCTTTTGCCTCTTCTGTTGTTGAATACATGTGAGAGGATATACTCAGGAGGCATGATGTAGGGAGTTCTTGATCTGTTGAAGAGATCCAGCTTTTTAGTTCTTATTCCTCTTTTGTGCGGTTGAGTTTACATGCCTGTAATTGTAGCTTGGGTGTATGATTATTTAGGCCTTTCTTAAAAATCTAATTATGTGCTATTTTATTCCCTGGTATTAACAGACATAAAGAAACTAGTTCATATACTTTAGAGTGATTGTTTTTCCCCCCAGTTCCCTCCTCTCTCGGCGCCACCGCCCCCAATTAATAACATCCAGCAGTTGTGTGGTGGTGTGCTTAATTGTTGTCAAATTTCTGAAGTATAAAATAACTGCTCTTTTACTGTAAACAATTAAAACCAAACACTATTTTTGTAGATTGACGTTTAAGCTCGTGTTTTCCATGATGTCTACCGTTGAGATCTTACAAGTCACTCTAAGAAACGTTGAAGGTTCTAGCAAGAACAAAAAATGGTTGCTGGGGTGGCTGGTCTAATTTTTGTCTGCAATTTCAGAAACTCGCAGGTTCTTTGATAACCTTTGTGTGGAGAGAAATGTTGAATGTCCGCCTCCCAGGACAACAGCCAGACTTCTTGACAAAGTAAGTAAAGGTGCTATTTTTATAATCCTAGTGTCTTTGAGGATCTCTGTATCAACAGAAGTCTCTTTGAAGAAAAAGTTTAGCTGCACCTAGAAAAACACGCTGCAATGCACTTCAGCTATTGCTGTATTACCGTGAGAAAACTTGCTGTGTCAAAATCTTCTTTTGTGTCATCTACACCAAAATGTAGTTTACTTATGTCTGCTTAACTTGAACAGTAGGGGATTTTAGTTGGATAACTGGTCTCTTGTGGTTAAAACAGATTTGCTTTATCTTAGGTCAGTTTTGTTTGTGAGATACGTGCATCTGTACGTAGCTGACCAAAAGCGTGGGAGTACCATATAGTTCTATCAGCTGTATTCCTTTGTACCCAAATATTGTCTGATAGCTGTTCTTTTGATGCTTTTCCTATGGGCCTTGCTATGCAAATTGACTTACTATACAGTTTTTGCTGTGTCGTTTTTCCTTACCTGACTGGGACACACTCCCTGTTGATGAAGACATTACCATGACCAGAAATACTTCAGAAGCTCTTCAGATTTTTCGTACCTTCTTCAGTAGTGTAGAGAGGAAATTAGGGTGCTTGGTGAAGGCAGTGCTAGGAAAGTGCATAATTGTACACTGCGTAATTGTTTCACTTTTGTTTTCCCAGTTAGTTGGTGGATTCCTGGAAGTCACTTGTATCAACGCAACATTGTTTTGGTTCTGTTGTCCCAGTTAGTTGGTGAATTCCTGGAAGTCACTTGTATCAACGCAACATTGTTTTGGTTCTGTTGTCCCAGTTAGTTGGTGAATTCCTGGAAGTCACTTGTATCAACCCTACATTCATCTGTGATCACCCACAGGTCATGAGTCCGCTTGCCAAATGGTAAGAGTATGACACATGGTCAGCGTGTAACTCAAATCTTCTACTTTATTAAAAAACAAAAGTTGCATATGTGAAAGCAGAGATTTTGATGTTGTGTACTAGTTCGTGAATTTTGACACAAACCAAGATAAACATTGGTTCCTGAGCTGTGAAACCCATCATCCAGGGAGGAAGTGTGTCGATGCTTAGTACTTTGAAGTTTTGAGAGCTGTTAGTGCTAAGGGTGAGCAATGCCCCTAAGTCACATACGTGCTGTTTGCTTCTGTAAGTATGTTTATTTTAAGGTATGTCTGTTTTGTCTTCTTCACACAGGCATCGCTCTCTTCCAGGACTAACAGAACGCTTTGAACTCTTTGTAATGAAGAAGGAAGTGTGCAATGCATACACGGAACTTAATGATCCTTTCCGGCAGCGTCAGCTTTTTGAGGATCAGGCCAAGGTATAGTGTCTTGCTGATAGTGAATATAATACAGGCATGTAAGCAAAGAGTACTTCCTATGTCTGTTCGAAATCTGTCAGTAGTACCTGCTGCTGAAAAGAGTTGTTACTACTTTGAACGAGTGTTTCTCACTGAAGTGAAAGCCTGTCATTAAAATTCAATTCCTTTTATAGTAACCTTGCTCTTTAACGTAAATGAGGTCAAACACTGCTGTTGATAGGGTTTTTTAGTGCAGCTTTGTTTTGGAATATCTTCCCTTTTATTCCACCCAAAATACTAATCTGGAAAAACCCAAATGTGCAAAACGTTTTCTGTGTCTTGCCCAGGTTGAAAGGTTTTTTTCCCCAGTTAAGTATTTATGTAGTCATACAACATTATACTTCTAGGTTCATGTCCAGTAAGAGTTTGAATGCTGTGTAAGAAGTAGCTTAATTTCCTGAACAGAGTTACTAATATTTTAAGTTGACTCACAGGTTACAGGTCCAGATTGGAAACTACTAGGCTTGCAAATTTATACTACTAGATTTCTCTACGTAAGCCTCCAAAAAGGAGTGACTGAAACTCATTTTGTTATTAATTTGGTGTACACATCCATGAGTGCATGCTTGGCCACACATGACTGAGGTCAAATGATGTTGTCTGCAGAAACAGAGTTCCTGATCTTCATATTCTTTCTAATGGCTTCACAGTGCCTGAGAGGTTTAAACAATTGTCAAAGCCAGGAAAATAGATTTATATTAACTAACTTGACAGTAAATTTCAGAATGTTCAGTCAGAATGAATAATACAGATGTCTTTAACTTTTGGTCTGTTGTACATATGCTTGCTGCAGTTCTCTCATGATTATAGCCAGACTTTGCAGACATATGATTATATGTATTGAACAAAACTTAGCCTCAAAATTTAATGTTAAGGTGGAGACTGAGATGAAGGATGACAGTTTGCATTTCAGGATTTCAGGGAGAAAAATTTGCCATAACAGTCTTTGCAGAGTCTTCTTGAACCTGTGAGCAAAAATGTTTGCTGTTGCTTTGACACTTACTTTTGGCATTTTCTGAATTTGAGATGGTTGGCTAATCTGTGTTTTAATTATTACGACTTTTGTCACTTGGAGACTGTCAGGGTCAGGTGCATTATTTACCGTCTCAGTGTAGGGTTTTTTAGTCTTTCTATGTGAGAGGAAAAAAACAGCCCCTAATCTTAGTTCATGGAGCAGCTACTGATGATTCAAGCAATTACGCTTTGTTGTTTCTGCAAACATTGAAAGGGGGGTTGCTACCAATAAAGAACCTTATAAGCCTTTGAAAGCAATTCATTCTACTGTCATCTGCTGCCATATGGCTCTGAAAGATGGCTTTTACTGAAGTGAAGAGCCTGTGCCTTTGCCAAGATAGGAAACTTGTAAGTCAGAAAGGAATTGAGTCTAGGGCTATTTTGGGAGCACCTGTACGAAGGATCTCCAGAGTTCTCTGTGTGCTGAAATTCCTTCATCTGTTACTCATTTGCACAGTTCTGTCGGGCGTGAATCAGTTTCATGGCTTCTACAAATCGCAGTATTCCTCCTTTTTGGTAGGGGTTAGCCAGAGTGGTACTGTCTAGCTCTGTACAACCCATGTTTTACTGTTAATCTCCTCATTTAGGCAAAAGCTGCAGGTGATGATGAAGCCATGTTTATTGATGAAAACTTCTGCACTGCACTGGAGTATGGTCTTCCTCCTACAGCTGGCTGGGGCATGGGAATTGATCGCTTGACCATGTTCCTTACAGATTCCAATAACATCAAGGTAAGTATTACCAGTGGCAGTGCTTTCCTACTGCTGGTTTTGTCAGGTAGCAGGGCATGGGATTCGGCAAAGCGGGCCGTCTCTTCGACGAAACCATTGCCAGACAATGCAGCTGTGTGAGATTTTTTAAGACGCAGAATCCCACCTGGGAAAAGCTGCTTTGCGCACTTGCTCAGCTCTGTGGGGCGCGGCTGACCAGCGGAGCCGGGGCTGGGGCAGCCCTCGCGAGATCTGCGCACGGGATGTGGCGTTGCCGGGCGGCGCGGCCGCTGACGCTAGCTCTGTTTGCAGGAGGTGCTGCTCTTCCCCGCCATGAAACCGGAGGACAACAAAAAGGAGGGGCAGCCCGCCGAGGGCACCTCTGTGTGAGGCTCCGGACCGCCGCGAGCACCTCCGCGTAAAGCCTGAGCGCGGCGAGGGCACCTCCGTTTGAGCTTCGGGACGGCGCATACCTTCAATAAAGGCAGCTTTCTCTGCACCCGTCTCTTGAGTCTTTGTGCGCTTGCGCAGGAGCTGCCGCTCCCGGCGGATGCCGCGCGCGAGAAGCAGCTGCGCGCGCGCGGGCAGCGGGGCGCTCCGCGAGCGGTGCGGCCGCGGAGGTTCGGTTGCCGCCGCCCTTCTTGGCGAGGAGCGGCGGCGCCGTTGGCCCGGCGGGCAGGGAGGGGCCTACAGGGACTGCGCCCGGGGTGGCGGGAGGTGCGCCCGAGCGCGGGCTGCCTCGGGTCTCGGCAAGGTGGAGGCCTCGCAGGGAGGCGGGTGGTGCCGGGCGCCTCAGGTGTGCTGCAGAGACCGCACCGGGACGGCGGCGTGATGCATGCGGTTGATTGCTACGTAGTGGGAGCCTTGGGAACTTAGCAGCCCCACCTGCTGCTGCACTTAAGGGCTTTAGCATTGCTTCATTTTTTCTTGAGATTCGGAAAAAGTGATTTGCTGTAAGTAGTCTTGAAAGGGGTGATGCAGTTTAGGTCTTGGTTATTGGAATCTGGTGCGGGAAAGTGTCATGCAGAAGTAGACGGTAGGGTTTGAAGAGATGGGGGTTTTTATTCAATTGTTGTGATGGAGCCCAATTCTGTGTAGAACCTGCACTTGCATCAAGAGCCATGTGGTCAGCTGATGAAATCGCTGGGCTATGTTACCTGCATTATAGGACCAGACTTCCTAAGCAGGGGAAACCAGATCCAAACAGAGAATGGACTTCCCTGGCAGCTGTTGTCAAAGTGGAATCTGCAGCCCAAATAGAGGGTCTTGTTAGTCCAGGAAACTTGCAGGGTAAGCATGAGTTGTGGGAATAGGGGTGGGAGGGAAGGGAGGGGGAGAGAGGAAGTTCTTGATGGCTTTCTTTTTACTTCCTTTCTTTAAGATGCTTTTAAAAAAAACATACACCCTTTCCTATTCCATTTCAGTCTCCACCCAAATTCTTTACTCTTTGTGATTGTAAAAGCTTTCACGACTTCTCTCTGGAAAGAGGTGGTTTTAGTGATATGCTGCTCTTCCCAGACTGTAAATAAGACATTGAAAGCCTGCGTTTGGCTGTTCAATATGTGGTGAAAGTCTAGGCAAGACCTGAATTCCTAGTATAAACTCTTGAAAAAGCATGTTTAACTTGATAGAATCCTAGAAAGGTTTGCTCTCCTTTAATGGGTTGTGTTACTGCATTTTGCATTTGTGTTAGTTTGTCATCATCTTCTTTTCCCTTAGTGGCACTTCAGTGTTGTCAGGCAGATTGTGTCCCATATATATTATTTCTTACGTGCCTGAGGAATGCTGTGGCAGTGTCTGCTGTATGCTGTCTGCCATATCAAGCCTGTGTTAGCATTCCTTCTATGCGGTCATAGACTTCCTAGCACTGGTCCTTCTGCCTACTGTATTCAGTTCTTGATCCGATACTGTTTCCTTTCTGTAATGCTGTATGGTCTGCCTCCCTGTACATTCCCTTCTACTCAATGTTCTGTGTGTTGTCATACCAGAATGACCGTATGAGAGCAATGCTTCTGGCAATAGTTAGAGGTGATCGTTTTTTCAGTTATCATTGTTTCTTTTTCAGTAACTAAGGAAGTTGTTGCTATGGGAACTGGAACAAAATGTATTGGCCAAAACAAAATGCGAAAAACTGGTAAGTATGGTGTAAAATTCAAGAACAGGCTACCTACGCTACCTTCTTTATTGCTGGTGTCATAGAATCAATGAAAATGTCCAAGGCATTCTGCTCAGACGTGTTCTGGATTGAAGCCAGAAGTGTAAGGCAGACCCTCCTTCATCAAGGAGAGAGGAGCTTAGGCAGCCACAGTGGCTGCCCTGAAGGTTTGCTGCACTTGCTGCCTTGAAGGTGAATGAACTTTTTATGTGTGGAAGTGTGTAGTTCAGGCCCTGAGTCTGCATACTCGAAGACTTAATAACTAAAAGCAAACAAAACATAAGCGAAGTAATTGTGCTTTGGTTACCTGTTGGAGTTTGGTTTTGTTGAGATCTGATGCAAGAGGTACCACTGCTAGTACTAACCAGCAGGGAGGTACTAACAGGACTTTTCTTCCTTACTGTGCATTTTGCAACCTGATAGTTTTAAGTGTTTGTACAATAAATGTATGGGATAGATATGTGACTTCTCCCAACTACCATTTCTTACTATGTATTGTAGGAGACTTTCCTTGCTCTGTGTGTCCATTTTTTAATTCATGATGTATCTGTCTCCTCGGCTAGGACAGGGAAGAAGCCCTAGTAATGATGAATGCTGAAAAGTGGCTAAGGGGGAAAAGTGTTCATGCGTATGTAGGTACAGGGTTTTCTACCTTCTTTAGACTTCAGAGGAGGACTAGACTGAGATAGGAGAAAGGGTTTTGCCTGTGTCTGGTTTAGGCTACTTCATGTTCTCTATAATGTCCTTCATTTTGAAATTAATTAGTGGAGCAAAAGAGAAGAAACTAGATTCTGTATCTTAGATTTTTTGGATGTTTCTTGTGATTTGGCCATCTCAGAAGAGTTTTAATACAGACATTTTTCTGACTGATTTAGGAAAACGATGATTAAACTGTTGTGCTCTTTACAGTCTCGATGTTAAGGATCGAAGTAGAAAATTGACTAGGAAAAAGTAACGCTAGTTTGTTTTGCCATTGTTTGTCTTCAGTGATGTCAAATTTAGAAAATATTCTCCTCTTATGACAACATTTATTTTTAAATTAACTTGGTGGTAGGTCATGTTAATGGTTATCTGTTAGACCACTTCTAAACTTTTAAAACTGGTAAAGATGATTTCTATCACGTGGCCTTTTACCCCTGAAATAAAAGATGATCTACAGCTCCTGTTCCTTTACATACCACAATAGGCAGATACTGTAGGAAAGCTGAAGATGAGATATATAAACTTAGTAATATCAGAATTGATTTTTGTTTGCAGGAAAAATAGTTTAAATTTTAGGACATAGTTCAAAAAGAAACTTCAACCAAAAGCTTAAGGAACACTTGAAATTTTCTGGCAGAACTTTTTTTGAGAATATGAAGATTTACCCTTGAAAACAAAAGTCAGGAAGATTTTGAAGGATGGTAATGTTTATTCAACTCAAAGGGTTTCCAATATGGGAAGAGTTAAAATTTGGTATTCAAACAAGTCTCTGACTTGCTGCAGACTGAGTATTTTTATCCTTCATTTGTGTAGGCCGTTGACCTCCTTTTGTGGTGATTGGAAGTTTAAGTACCTTGCAATACCCTAAAACCAATGGTAAACCTTCAGATACTAACAACTATGGAGAACTGGCCTATGTCAAATTCTATTTGCTTTGTCTTCTTTTTAGTAATGATTTAGTATTCACATTTGGGTTTTGCTTTAGGAGACATTCTGAATGACAGCCATGCTGAAATTGTGGCCAAGAGGAGCTTCCAGAGGTGAGGTGTGAATGAAGTTTACACAGTGCTGTAACAGTGCTGTTACTCAATGCCACCTGAGGTTGTTGTGATACAAATAGTTTTGACCTATTATTGAAATAGCCAAATTTTGCAGCTTCAGATATGAGAATGTAGTGAAAGACTGCATTACTTCTGTGTAGGCAACACTCTTTTTCCTGTTGTCAGCAGGATTTTAGCCTGATTTTTGTACTTCTAGGTAGTGTTAAGGCCCTTTGACAAAAGCTTCCTTCTTCCTTGTTCTTGTAGAGCCTCTGTATGAAGTTAGCATCTGATTTCATGTGACGTCAATGCAGATGTGATGACTACTAGTCAAGGATAGAATTTTTGCTTTTTCTCACATACCAGTCCTCTTGTTTACATGGGATAAACTGGTTCAGGGAACTGAGCCAGGAGAATCGTAATTCTGCAGAAATTAGTACATTTCTTGCAATTTGATGCCACTAAACTGAGTCTTGCAGGATCAGATGGGTTGCAGAGTTGGTAAAAACACACGCAGTGAGAGGAGAGGACCTTATCTATTCAGATCGAGATGGTTAACTCCACTGAATCCAACCCTGTGAGGTCTGTTATTAAAGTTCCAATGATGTGGTGTTTACATTTGTTACGTTGGATGCCATCTCTCTGTAAAAGCATAACTGATTGGCTCCTGATAGACTCCCATCAGGAAAGAACAGGCACTAGAGGGCATCTTAAGTTTTGTTGTGTTCTCATGCATCAAAAATGAAGTAAATGTTTCATGAAAACTTTCTACCTAACAGGTATCTTCTCCATCAGTTGTGGCTTGCAGCTTCCCGTCAGCAGTGTATCTTTAGTTCGGGAACTGAAACTGGGAAATGGAAACTCAAACCAAATATCGTGTTTATTTTCTTCTCCAGTCATACCCCGTGTGAGTATACTGGAGTGAACCAATTACATTGCTCCCACTTGCAGAATCTTTTCTGCCCCTTGTCTTTCTTTAGTCTCTCTTTGGTCTGCACTGAGAATGAGGCAGTAATTCATGTTACCAATACGTGCCTGAAGATGTACTTGACTGGTCCTCCACAGATAGATTTGGCATTTTGTCTCACTGGATGTGCTTCATGAGAACTCAGTAAATCTGATGTACTGCTCATTATGTAGTGGAATGTTTCACTTTAAACAATAATAGCTACTGTTTTCTTTTCCAGAGAATAACATACTTGTCAGAGGTCCTGTCATACTGCCTGGTTGCTTTGCTTTAAACATTATCTCCTTGGATTAAAATTTTAACGAAAAATTCTGACATTTACCACCATTCCTAAAAACAACCAAACAAAAGATACCCCGCACCCAACCGACAGCAACCCCCAACCCTGTGAAACAAACAAAGAAAAAAAACCCAAACAAGCACCAAAAAACCCCCAAACCGGCAAGCAAAAAAAAACCCCCAAAACCAAGCAAAAAAGAAAAACAGGGGAGAAGAGCCAACACTGACTCACACAAAACCCCCAACAAACCAAAACCACACTCCTGAAAAACAGGAAAAAAAGCCCCATTCATGAAACATCACTAGCTCCCCAACACAAAACTTCTTAGGGAATGTAATGGAATTTCTGTCACGGAAAACATTCTTTGTGTGTTTAAAAAAACCAGCACCACAAAGATGAAAATCTGTTGAGAAAATGAAGGAATGCTGCCTCTTGGTCTACCAATGTATTGGGCATCTTGATGTTACCATGTTCTCTCACTGGTGTATTCTTCAACTGCTAGTCTGTTACAGAGCAAAGGAGTCTTAAGAACTCTCAAAATACACCTCATCAGTACTTCATAGAGTGAGTTAGTTGCTCATACATTTTCATGGTTTTGAGTGCATTGCTGGAATATGCAATATTGTTTTTCTTCATTAGTGCATTTGAGATCAGAAATTACATCTTCAAATTTATTAGAATAATTTCATGACTTTCTTTTTCTCGCATTGTGAGAAATTTCTCACATGAATCACCTGGCCTGTCAGACTTGCTTTGCTTTGAACTGAGCTTCAGAATTTTGGTTCTGAGCGTGTTTCAGTGATACGGAGTAAAGTTTTCACCCTTACTTGACAGATTATTCTTTCATTCTTTTGAGGTTTGTATTGTTCAGTTAGATCAGGCTAGTTTTCCAGTGAGTCTTCAGCACTGCTTGTAGTCTGTCAAATGCCTTTGTTACCTTTTACTTTTTTTATAGCTTGTAAATTTTCTTTCTTGATTATTTCTCGCATAGAATGCAAAACTTGAAATGAAGCATATATTTGCTCAAATTTCATTGAGATTTGATTCAGCGTTGCACAGGCCAGTGTTGTTTCAAAAATGTGCTCTCATAGTTAAGTTTTCCTTAGTGCAGATCTGTGGAAGCTACTAGTAGTTGTAATATTACTGGTATGATGTATTCCAGTCACAAGATGTGTTTTTGGCCAATTTTATGTTATTTCTTTTATTCTAGGTGGAGATGCTTCTATTTTTCCAATCAGTGAACCAGAGAACCAGCTTTCTAAGCCAGTGACTGGAGGTCATGCAGCTGGACAATCAGCAGAATGTAGGAGTAACCATAATCACTTGTGTCCAGAAGATAAAAGGAAATCAGAGAAAATGGCAAGTAATCATATAATCAAGAGAATGAAAACTGATGATGGTGGTTGTTTTTCCATAATCACTGAAGACCTGGCTGTTCAGCATGAATCTGTGAAACGACAAGGCACCACAAATCAAAAGAGCTGTGAACGTTCTGCAGAGATGCAAACAGCTAATAAGGAGACTGGCTTAGTGAGACCAAAGTTAGTAGATGTTCACAGAACTGGAGCAAAGTGTGTACCTGGAGAGCTGGGTGATGCCCGAATACCTGGGCTAGGGTACCACTCTGTGGGATTATTACGAGTGAAGCCGGGTCGAGGAGACAGAACATGCTCTATGTCCTGCAGTGATAAACTGGCTCGCTGGAATGTGTTAGGGTGTCAAGGAGCTCTTCTGATGCATTTTCTGCAGTATCCAGTGTATCTGTCAGCAGTTATAGTGGGGAAGTGTCCATATAGCCGAGAAGCTATGAGGAGAGCAGTTATTGAAAGGTAAGTGCTCTCCTCAGAGGGTGTGTATGGAGACAGTGAGTTTTGGAAGACAATGTGTGTCATACAAATATTAGAACTTTAATAAGCTTTTGAGAATGTGTCTTGTAAGATCCTGATAGAGAATCTGTTAAAGTGTGAGCTGGATGAGCAGACACGTGGATTGAAAACTACCTGAATGACTGCGCTTAGAAGGTAGTGGTCTTTGGGCAAAGTGTAGTGAAAGGTGTAAGTAGCTATGTACCCCAGGGATCAATATTAGGTCAAACTTGTTTAGTATCTTCATTAATCAATCATCTGGATGATGGTGCAGGGTGTATGCCCAGACAGTTTGCTGAAGACTCAAGACTGAGGAGTTGGTGATAGGCCAGGGCATTGTGCTACCATCCAGACGGACCTCAACAAGCTGGAGAAAAGTAGGAACTTCGTGAAGTTCAGCAAGGGGAAGTGAAAACCTGTACCTGGGGAAGAACAGTCCCATGCACCGGTATGCGCTGGGGGATGCCCAGTTGGAAAGCAGCTTCACAGAAAAAGGACTAGGGGTTCCTGCTAGACCTGAAGTTGAAAATGAGGCAGCAGTGTGCTCTAGCAGCAAAGAAGGCTAATGGTGTCCTGGGCCACTTTAGGCAAACTATTGCAGCAGGTCCAGGAAGATGATCCTTCCCCTGGATTGACACTGGTGAGGCCACATCTGAAGGGCTGTGTCTAGTTCTGGGCCTCTCAGTACAAGAGGGACGTGGACATACTGGAGAGAGTCCAGCAAAGGGCCTCGAAGATGCATAATGGATTTTTAGCACCTCTCATATGAGAAGAGCTGGGACTACTCAGCCTGGCTGAGAAGGCTTGTGAAGAAGGCTGGAGAAGAGAAGGCTTGTGGGGATCTTGCCAATTTGTATACATACCTGAAGGGAGGTGGCAGAGAAAATGGAGCCAGGCAGTTTTCAGTGGTGTTGGTGATAGGACAAGAGGCAATGGGCTCAAACTGAAGCACGGGAGGTTCCCCTGGAACATCAGGAAACAGTTTTTTACTGTGAGAGTGATGGAGCACTGGCAGAGGTTGCCCAGGGGGGTTGTGGAGTCTCCCATCTTTGAGTTACTCAGAAGCAATCTGAGCAGGTGGCTGTAGGTGGCCCAGCTGGAGCAGAGGTGGTTGGACCAGATGGTCCCTACAAGAAGTCCCTTCCCACCTCAGTTGTTTTGGGATTTACTGAAGTGGTTGAGGACACCTGGTATGTGACAGCTTGTACGGGTCAGGTGGAAGAAGACAGTTGTGTTGCACTGGAGAGGCAAAGCTTATATGCATTTTCATGGTGGTAAAAGTTTGTCTATTTCTTTAATCTCAGTTACATCCAAGATCTGATCTTCCTCCCTGCTGTGAGTAGTAGAGCTCTCGTAACACAACCTGTCACCTCAGGGAGATGTACGTGAGAGATGAAGTGCACTGCTGCAAAATGAGGAAAGTCATCTGTTGTGCACTTGTCACACTTGGACACAAAAGAACCACACAGACACCTTGTTAGGAGAGAAGCAAGAAAGAAAGAGGGGGTCAGAGACCCCGAGCTTCATTATATATGTTCTTAGAAATCACCGTGGATTGGAGGGAGAAATTACCACCCCTCAATCACACTGGTCAAAGGGAAAATCCATTAAACGTCTCCGCCTAGGAGAATGGAATGAAAAACAATAAAGGAGGGTTAACAAAACATGGCTATGTTTACAGAAAGTGCGTGAGAAACTGTTACAGAAAATGAAAACATCGAAGAGCTGCAAACTCAGGGCAACATGCACTGGCCTTCTTTCTCCTCAGATTCTTCAGTTGATGAAAACTATCCCAGCAACAAGGATAGGAAGTGGGTATTTTTCTTACTTGGGAGGCTAAATCAGTAGAGACGAGTAGAGCAGTAGACAAGAATAAGTGGATTTGGGCAGAGTGAAGGGAAAGGAGAGTAAGAAGAAAAACAGGGAGCGCAACCATTCTTTTTAAGTGGCAGTTACTAGACCGGTTCATATGAAAGGTTTGGCTTTGTTTAGTAATCCTTTTGTCTACACCCCTGCATCCTTCTAGGATGATTATAAAAGAGGTCATAAGTCTGTTAATGGAGAAACTCTAGTTACATACCCGGTGGAGCTTTCTGTATAATCCCTTCCTCATTCTGTAACACGTAACAAGAACTTGCCTAGCCTTGTTAGGCTTAGTGCAGTCAGGCACTTTTTCAGAGTATTGCATCTGACAGTACGAATCTCAGTCTTAATTCCTGCTCCGTGTAAATGTTACGGTGATTAAACACATGCCATTTTTTCCTCGTACGATCCTAATGTCATTCAGTATGCAACGGTAATTTAAGGTAACAAAGGTAAGATTATACATAGAACTGTACGTATGTTTTGTGTGTTTTTAGGCTTTGATTAGAAACCTTTAGCTTCGTAAAACAATTGCCGATGTAATGCAGTTGACTATGTAAATACTTCATGATTTTTATTTTTCTTTGTGACTGCAGAAGTATATTGCAGTTGTTGTCCTGCATACTTCATTGATTATAATAGCTTTTAACTAGACCTTTTTGAAAACCAGTTCATTGTCGTTTTTTTAGGATGGACAAGGTCTTAATAAAGTAATGTGGCTTTGTTTATTTTTTTCAACAAATGCTTTTCTGAAGGGAAAAATGCCTCCAAACCTCCTTGTCTCACCTTTATAACTCACGTTCAATTCAGTTTCAATGTAAAATAAGTGTATTTTAGATAATGAAGGGGAATGGTGCAAAATAGTATTGTTTGGGAAGAACAGACTGAAAATCACTTGCATTTCTCCATGTTTACTTTAGGTGTCAGCACATCTCATCTCTACCAGATGGTTTTCTCACTCAGGAGGTTAAGCTGCTGCAATCAGATCTTCAATTTGAACATAGCCGTCAGGCAATTCAGGAAGCTCAAACTAACAGCAAAACAAAACTTGTTCCTTGTAGTGCAGGTGAGTTAATTTGGCCTAGTTGCGTAACTGCTTGCAAAAGTCCAGATATTAATGAGGTGGGTTTCGTTGTTTGGAATGGAACGTCATTCCTTGCCGGTATACTAGCGGCAAAGTATGAAAAGCAAGAAATTAATGTCAGGTCGTAACTTAATTGTTAATAATTAATAATATTTGGCTCAGCCTCTCGTTTCCAGTAGAGAGTTTTCAGACTGAATAAACACTTGGCTGATGCCATTAAGAATTTATAATCTAAACACAGACAGAAAATAACCAGGGGAAACAAAACTTAAGTCCAAGAAGAAAACAAAAGACTTCTTGTTTCAGTTAGTTTTGCATTCTCCTTGGTAATGAACAAAAGACTTGCCATGCTGAGTCATGTTTGTAATTGCTCCAAAAATCTGTGAATGAAGAAAGAATACAGAGTAGTATAGTGTAAAAGTTGAATTAATAGATATTTTGGGCATGGCATTTTTTGTTGTGGTGATGAATGAATATTTAAATCCCAATGTGATTTAGCAACATGGTCTCATTTGGAAAAAAAAATAAATAAAGGAACTGCCATTCTGTGTATGGCTAAGCAGTTTCTTTAAAATTGGACATGCCTGCCTTCTGCTGTTGCATACTTTTCATTCTGAACCAGAACTGGAAGTTTTTCTATTACAATAGAGCTAACGATAAAAAAGAATGGAGACAAAGGGTTCCTTAATGGAATTCACATTCGTTAAATTGGAGTTATTCACAAGTGCCAGGAAGGAAAATACTTAAATTCCATGAGATAGGAAGCAAATTTCATCACTGAAAAATAGTGCCAGTTAAGTTAGCAAAAAAGGCCTGAAAGCAGCTGTGACTAAATTCAGTTGTATGCCTTTCTTTCTGTATGCTTCTCAGGTCATCCCGTTAAGTAAAGATGAATGATGCCTTAGCATGCTTTTTTTATGCCAGGTGGTTTCTTTCCATGAAGGAATGAAAATCAGAATAAACTCTAAATTTAGGGCTGTTACACAGAGTATTGAAAGACACTTGGTAGGAACATTTCAGCTGTTACTTTAAGAAAATATGTGTTCTGTTTAGTGTTTTGAAGTTTGAGATAATTGTGAAAAAGTGAAAGAATGGAAGATGTTTTAATTTTTAAGTAACTTTGCATCTGCTTCTCAGAATCTGATATCCTCTAACTGGGTGATATTTAGATATTTCACATGTGGAGGGCTTAATACCAGTCATAAGGATCTAATGTTATTTCATGTTACACAGGGTTGTAATTTAGTAGAGTGATACAGCATTGTACTTAAATTACAGTGTAAGTACAATTGGCACGTAGAAGAGTACAACAAATGCAGCATACAGCTGAATTGTAATACAAGGGTGAGTAACATAAGCAGTCTTTGAGCGTCTTGAATAACAAGATGGTCTTTAGAGTGAATGCATGTGCAACTGTTCTGCCTGTTAGGAAGACAGAGAAGAGGGAGAATTTAGGAAACAGAAGTTGTCTCATGAAGAGCCTGCTGTTATGCTGTGGAGGGACAGATTGGACATGTCAGTTTCTGTTGACATGCTGCTGATGCTTTGCTCGTTACTTAGAAATTGTAAGGTATTGTATGCAGAGTTTCAGCATTAAGAAGTTTACAGTCTGAGAGGGTTACAAAGTTCCCAGACTTGGGGTGGAGTTTAAGGCTGTTGGCACTTGCTATCTCTTTCAACAAATTATTTTTGCCTACTAGCTAATGATGTTTTTCAAGTAAAGTCTACACAGTTATCGAACAGTTATCTACAGTTATCAAACATGAAACTGCTTAGAGTACACAATAAAATAATAGCAGACAATAAATTAAGAAGGAAAACATAGAGTGACTGGTGCAAGTAGTTTGGGACAGTATTTTCACAACCTGAGGTGAAAATAAGCCATCTTAACCTGGAAATTTCTTCATGCTTAGTCCGGACAGGATGCACAAAAGAAAGTAGCATCCCCCTAAGAAACGGAGAATTACAAAGCTGGAGGCCAAATATTTAGAGGCATGGACTGTTAAATGATCTAATTAAGATGAAAGCCCTGTGTGTGTGCGTGTGCACGTACGTGTGTGTTTTCATTTTTTTTAATTAAACATTCTTTTGGATCCTGGAATTCTGGCCCTAGAGAACCATGGTCCTCTTTCTAGTTTGAATTATTTTGGGGAGCAATACATGAACATACAGAATGAAAGGAACTGTTGGGTTCTGCTTTTGTGATAAGAGCATCTCCCTTGTTCATAAGAATTTCTTCTACAGCTATCAGTTGGAGTGCAGTCCCTGAGCAACCTCTGGATGTCACCTCAGACGGCTTCCGCCAGGGAACAACAAAGAAGGGGATTGGAAGCCATCAGAGCAGGTGTGAGAGTGTTGTAATATCTGGACACATGTTTTATTTGTTAGGTTACATGCCTTTGTCAGCTCATGTGATGTTGTCACAGTGGGAGGAAATATAGCGAGTGGTGAAGAAGGGGGAAGGTAAAGAGCAGGGGAAAAGGAAAAGTCGCCGTGTAAGGCAGAGAGGGCAGTTGGAATAATGAAAGTTAAATGAGAATTAACAAGTTTATCCTATTTCTTTGTCACTGTTGAGAGCATTGTAGATAATGGTGGTGAGGGACTGTGACCAGTTTTTATTAAATGGATGTTTACTGTTGAAAGAAACAGAATTTTTGCTTTGTATTTTTTTTGGTTGACGACTGTGAGGGAAATGTGTGCATTGCAAGTTCTCTTTCTAGAGATTTCTTTTTCTTTAATAGTCAAGCAAGCTGACGTGGATGTATGATCATTAGAAGTGTTGCTTTGAAACATGACTTTCTGCCTTAAAGTTTGAAAATGTGTTGGAATGCTGGCAGCACATTCCTAACACAAACATGTCACCTTTCCAACTGTCATCTTGGCACTGTGCTCTTTAAGAAATCCTCTATCAACAATCATAGTTTAAAGAAATAGTTACATACTTTTCTTGAGGTTGAGAGGAATTACTCATAAGCATCTGCAGACAAATTTCTCCATCTCTATGTTATCTTCATTTTAGGTGAGGTGGCCAAAATTATCATTGTTCTGTGGAAATTCAGCTTGAGGATTGGGGTTTGTCTTTTAGTTGTTAGTTGATTGTACTACAAGTTTTATCAATGGTCATATTGTTCATGTTTCGCAGACTTTTTGGGAGGATGATGACAATCCTGACAAGGGGTGAATAGCGTAATAAGTACAGCTTAGACAGTTCTTGTGGAGAATTTATTCGCATGCCTGCAAGTTGCACATTCTGAGCTTCTTGAAGTTATGCCTGATTTGAATGAAATTTATCTTGGTATACCCTAGTATTTCCAAATTTTCAGTGGAAAGAAAAGGACCAGGGACTTTGTGGTTTGTGACCGGTATTGGTGTGTGGGGTATGGCCAACACAGGTGACCTAGGTGACTTAGCACGTCTTTTAAGACAGGCTCTGTGTGCACTGCAGAATATTTATTCTCAATATGCGATACATAAGTATTCCAGAAGACATGTGAAAGATCAAACAAACCCACTAACCCCTTTTTGTCAGTAGGCTTAAATTTATTACATAGTATTTGTGCATCAGCTCTAAAACTTTAGAGTCATCTGCTAGCTGACAATTAGCACAAAAGTGTAAGATCTCAATTATTGTTAAAAGATCCTTCTCTCAACACGTGCTTGAAATTCACTAAAACTTTCAAAAGTTATTAGAGCCTACAAGACCGTGTGATTACAAATGTCTCGTTTCCGTAGGAAATCAGGATTAAAAACAACGTCAAGGAACACGTAAACTATTTACGCTTTTGAGATAAGCAGTCACAAAAGGAACTTTTATAATGAAAATAAGGAATTTACAGCCTTATTGGGAGTGGTGGTGCTTAATAATAAACAAGACTTGTATTTCTACATTCTTTTTCCTCTCCAGGAATCTCAGGGTGATTGCTGGGAAGTGTTGTTTGAGGTTTTCTTCCCCCTTTCAATATGCTAGATAACACTAAATACCAAGGAAGGTAAAACTGACTGACTAAAAGGAATTTGTAGGTAAATGTCTGGTATGTGCTTTTGTTAATGCTTAATTAACTAAACCACCAAAAACTACAATACGAACCTTTGACAGATTAACTTGAATATTAAATTTTAGAGCATGCCGTCATCACCAGTGGGGTTCAGCAGGGCTCTGTTTTAGGGCCAGTGCTTTCCAGCATCCTAATAAATTACTTGGATGCAGGACTCGAAGGTACACTAAGTTTGCTAGTGACACTAAATTGGGAGGAGCTGCTGACTCCCTTGAAAGAAGACAGGCCCTGCAGAAAGACCTCGACAAATTACAGGGTTGGGCAATCGCCAACCATATGAAGTTTAACAAAGACAAATGCCAGTTTCTGCACATGGCACAGGGTGACCCTGCATGTATGGACAGACTGGGGAACAAGAGGCTGGAAAGCAGGGCCATGGAAAGGGAGCTAGGGGTCCTGGTTGATGGCAAGTTGGATATGAGTCAGCAGTGCCCTGGCAACCAGGAGGGCCACTCGCATCCTGGGGGGCATCAGACCCAGCAGTGCTGGCCAGGTGAAGGAGGGGATTGTCCCGCTCTGCTCTGCACTGGTATGGCCTCACCTCCTGGGGGCAGTTCTGGGGACAGGAATATAAGAAGAAGATAAAGCTCTAAGTGTCCAAAGGCGGGGCCATCAGGATGATGAAGGGTCTGGAGGGGAAGCCCTGCAAGGAGCAGCTGAGGTCACTTGGTTTGTTCAGCCTGGAGAAGAGAAGACTGAGGGGAGACCACACAGCAGCGTACAATTTCCTTGTGAGGTGACGCACAGGAGCAGGCACTGTTCTCTGCTCTCTGGTGGCCAGTGATAGGGCCCAAGGGAATGGCTGGAGCTGTGTCAGGGGAGGCTTAGGCTGAATATTAGGAAAAGGTTCTTCACCCAGAGAGTGGTCAGGTGCTGGAACAGGCTCCCCAGGGCAGTGGTCACAGTGGTCCAAGTTCAAGGAGCATTTGGACAATGCTCTCAGGCACACGCTGGGATTCTTGGGGTTTTCCTGAGCCAGGGGTTGGACTCAATGATCCTTGTGGAGACTCTGTGATTCTATGCCATTTTTGATGTTCTTAAAATACATGCTAGCAATATAGCAAGATTTTTTTTTGATTGGTGTTTTTTTCAGTGCTTCTGGACAATCAGCTTGCACTCGTTGGAGAACTGAATCAGTCATTGTTAAGTATGCAAAGATAAATAGAGGAAATAGGTGGGCCATTTAAAACCAAACTACACTTTATAAGCAATGATTCTGGTCGCCGTCTCTTTGGGGAAATAGAAGGGCTCAAAGCTGACAGATGTATGTAGTGTCTTCCAAAGATTTTTCAAACTTTGACTCACTTTATTTTTTGATGAGCCTCTTTGCATTTAACTGCCCTGCAGCTGTTGCTGAATGTGTCCTCGTCACCATTGTGAAAAGGACAGTACTGTTCCAGATATTTAACAGGTTTTTTTCCATGTCACGTGGAAAGGTGACATGTTCATGTTAAGATTGTGCTGCCAGCATTTCAACATTTTCAAACTCTAAGGCAGAAAGTCATGTTTCAAAGGCTCCAAAAAAGCCTTTGGAGTCTTGTGCTTGTTTGATCTGTTCTGGGACTAGTCCTTTTGGCTAAATGTTACTGCAGTTGTGAGCCGATGACAGTGCAGTTTCATGCAGATAACAGTATGATATTAAAATGTTCTTTCTGCAGACTGGTGAGTGATGACTGGGAGAATGGGGACAATGCAGCTATTTGTCAATATAACATTTAAAACTAAGGGAAAAGGCAGGTGGGCCGCTTGGATGGGATAGGAAAAGTTAAACAATAGAGAAGTTTCTACATTCTTTGAGAAGTGAACGTAATGCTTTCTATCAAAAACATTTAGTTGGGATGTGCTGCTGTGAGCTGTAAGGTGGAGTGAATTTATGATTCTTTTTCCATCAGAATTTCTAATTTTTAAATTTTTTTATATCAGATCCAAGATCTGTAAAGTGGAACTCTTCCATCAATTCCAAAAGCTGGTGACAAGTATTTCACAAGAGGATCTACCAGACACTCTACGGTAAAGACATTATCATTGCATTTAGAAGAGTGAGTTTATCTTAATGAAACCGAAGAGTACTGTGATGATACAGTATCTGCTCATGGATCTCATTTTAGAGAAGTCCACAGTTAAACTTTCATACTTGAAAAATGTGGGAAGAGACACAAGATGAGTAAGTAGTATCTTTTTTGAAAACATGAGCTATTAGGTAGCTGCCTGCAGCTCTCTACCCTTCACGGTATTCAAACCCGGCATCCCAAAATTGTCGTGGAGTTATTGATATCTAGTTGGTGGTCAGTAATTCTATCAAATGCCATTTCTTTGATTCACAAGAAGGAAGAGTTAGAGTAAAAAAGCCCTTTCTTCTGTTTTTTTTTTTTTTAAGTCTAGGCTAAAATCAGTTTTCATCTTACTGTATGGTGGAGTAAGAGCTAATAAGGTGAGCTGGTGTATAGGGCTCTTTCTATAATGCATATGTTGCGTAAACAGAGACTTTCTGGAAAGAAGAGAAAGCAACGTTTGCCTGAGGAAGCCATAATTGGAATTTTCCTTTACATTATTAAAAAAAAGTTTGGTTTATCAGACTTGAGTTAATTACTTGCAGTAATCATCCAGTCTGGCGTAGCATTAGGTGCATTATGTATTTGGTGGTATACCATGAAGTAAAGCATAGCTTTACATGTACAGAAACTTAGTTCTCTTTTGCTTAGAGATTCTGGGAGATGTAGAAGGTTCCAAATCCATTGCCACAGAGGTTTATTGTATTTTAGACTTACTTCCAGATACAATTTCACCAGCTTTAGGATGCAGTTATCCCAACTCTTGAGCCAGTTTAACTGCTTGTAGCTGCTGATGGGGATGGTCCCACAGCAGTTCTCTGCTGCTAGTGTCTGTAGATTCCTCTTTTCTCCCTTGTATCAGTAGCACTTCTCCAATCTCTAGGTAATGTGGCTGAAAACAATTTCCTCGTATTCTGTGTTTTCTCTCAGACTAATGAATTTAATTGGCTCATGGAAATCTAAAACAGATAAAACCCATGCAAAGGAAGTAGGCGGCATCTGTGGCTGGAAGCAGGGGAGGTAGGCCATTTCAGCCTTTCATGGTACCAAGACAGTAGACCTGGATCTTTAATTAATGGATCTTGTTTGCTTTTGAGTTTTGTTGAATTAAAGGTTGCAGTTACCTTCTGTGTCTATAGAAGCATCTCATAACTGTTTCAAAGTTTTGATGTCAACATGAACCATGCTATTGCTGAGATGCTTTCAACCGATTCTACAAGTAGAGGTACACTTTGTCCTTAAATCAGTTTTACATATGAAATTTTTAGCCTCTTTTGGGTGGGAGTTTGTCCTCAGTTGTTTAGCCATCATAATTTCCTCAAAGCAGATTGTGAACTTGTGCATTTTTGGGTAGGTGACTCATTATGCTGATCATGTGCTGCTTACATAAAGTCACTTCACCTCAGGGCTTTTCTAGACCATTGGCTTTGTCATTTCCTTTGACTTTTTTGTCCTCTACTGTTTTTCTGTCTGGGCTTCTCCTGACAAAGTCCAGCTGATTTACAGATGCGGCATAGTTTTTATGCTGCACAAACTCTATCTACACAGTAGAGGTGCTAGTTCACTAGTCAGCTTGTGCAGCTGATTGCCTTTGAAGCCTTTGTTTTTTCTCCACTTAAAAAGCAAAATTAAGAAATGTCTTTGTGTTGCTGTTTCCTTCATCTTCCCTTTTCCTTTCTACACAGTATTCTGATGTTTTCATTTTTCTTTCCCCCTTAGAGTCTGTTTGAGTGAACTTCAGATAAGAAATCCTACACTCTCAAATTGTTTCCTCTAAACTTCTGTGCATTTAACTATTACCCAGTTTTGTATTTTCTTCGCATTCAAATGTATCTTGTTATCTCTTCCCACAGATGGTTGGCTCTAAAGCTGTGCTGTCACCCAGTTTCCTTTTTCCACTTTGACCCTAAGAGACCCTGACTCTTCTAGTCCATTTCTGTGTCTCTTGCCTCCCATCTTTTCTGCTCCATCAAGGAAAACTCATTCATGTAGTACTTTCAAATTTGCTGAACAGCTTGTTTTGTAGTTACAGGGTATATTAGGACAAGGGTTATTCTTCATGTAACCCTGCCTTCATCTACTGTTGCCCACTGTCAGACTTAAGAACCGGGAAATTTAAAACTTTACATGGAACTGATTCTGATGTTCTTTTGTTTTCTTTTTTATTTGTGTGTACATCTAAAGCTGCTTCTCCTGCTTTTTATGACTTTCTTATTCATTCTTCATTTCTCTCCAGAGGATCAGTGTGGGTGCTGTTAAATTTGAACAGGTAGACAGCCTACTGGGGCCAGAACTCTGCTGGCTCTTCTAAAAGGCAAGTTTAGGTATTTATAGTAGTATAGCTTATCTAAGATGTTAAGCATGACATTCATCGATTTGGGTCTTTTCAGGATTTAGTTTATTTGCTTTTGCATGAGACTGAGAAGGAGGTGCTGTTTGGCTGGCATGAGCTACTTCACCAAGAACCAGATAGTACTGTATTATGCTGTCCCACCTTCTTTCTTCCTTTGCGATGATTTTTATGATCTGTCTTCCGTTCCTTACTTAAATTCTCACTCATCTCTCTAGGCAGACTAACTCAAATGTTGTTTATTTATTACCTCTTGCTGCCACCTGTCATAACCTAATTTTCTTCTGTCGATTCCCTCTCACATATTATCGTTTTGAAATTACTGGTGCATAAATCCATCTCTTTTTTTTCTTTTCATGTTTTCCATGCTCACTGCCAAGGGAATGGTGACACACCATTGGACAGCATTGTGCTATTGCTAATCTGAATTGTTACGTAAAATCCTCTGCAGTATTGGTTGCAGATCACTGGATGGTAATGTGGCAGAGGAGGTTTTTTGCATTACTGGGGTTTTTTTCCCTGCTGTTATGAAAAAAACACGCCTTAGTCATCACGTGGGGAAGTGAACACCTTCTCTTGTCATACGGTGGCATCCACCATAGAGAGCCTCCAGGCATTGCTGTTTGTACAAGATGTGGCTGGCTGTATGGCCCTTTGAATCTAAGGGAGACTTTGTAAAATAAACCTGCCCTTTCTCGCTGGGCTTATTGAATGACAATGACTAATCCTCTTTTCTCTTAAATTGTAGTCAGGAGCCATCACAATTAAGATTGTAGTATTAGTCTTCCTTCCCGCTCAGTTCGCAGTATGGAGGATTCCAGTTCCAGTGCCACCTAATTGAAGATGGAGTGGGCTGTTGTACAGAGGAGTGCAAGGGCTTTCAGATGGCTCCAAGATTTTATGTAGGCTAAAGTATAGAACCTTCACATGTGCTTCACATTTAAGACTTTTTGCCCGTGAGAAACAAAAGGTGACTGCTAAATATTTCCTGCTGGTGTGACTGAGGAATTGTTGGTCTAATGAAAGTAACTGTCATTGGGAGCAGTGGCGGTGCAGTTTCACTGCTGTTTTTCAATTAAAAACAACCACAACACAATAAAAATGCATTTGGCAAGAATTTTGTAGCAATTTTCTAGTCCCTTTTCAATTTTCTGTTTAAAGTTTGTACATTAAACAATTCCTGTGAAGATCCTACCACTGCATAGAGGTCTGTGGGACAGTCTGAAAGTCTTTTATGTATTGCACATCACAGATGTTTGTTAGGTCTTTGCCAGAATGAAGAGCCTTTTATAAAATGGCATTTTCTGTGCATGAAAATATTTTGTCATCATAGTTATCTCAAGACTTGATTTTTTTTTAGTTACTCTTTTGAGCTTCAGCATCTTTTCCTCTGTGTGATTCAGTTTTTCCACCTCTTAGATGACATTGGCAAAAGCTGCAAAGCTCATTTTCCAATTTTTCAGTAATGTTTCGAAAATCTGGTCTCCTAAGCTAGAATGCAGCAATGCAATAACAATCTTCCAAATACTGCAGAACCTCAAATTACTGTAAAAAAACTTGCTGTATTTGAGTGGAGCTCACTCTGTGAGTTAGCTCACTCTGTGGCTTGTTCTTTATCTTCTTCAGAGTTGGTGTCAGTTATTGGCCTGCAATAACTGCATTTTTTCTGCAGCATTGAAGATATATAATCAGCCCATGTCTGGTTTCCTTGGTCTCCTTTTTATATTATGGGTTCACAACAGATTTTTGTATAGTGAAGGTCTGTGATCTTTTGCTCTCTTAGATGTGATTCATCAGTTTTTGTACGAGTAATGTTTTGGTTGATTCCTTATGTTTATGTCAATATTTTTAATGTATAATGCATCTGAAATCTCAAAAGTACATTATGGGTTGGATGTAGATGTTTGAAACTGAATTTGGAGTTAAAAGCAGGGTTTGTCAGTGAGAAGGAAGTACTGTTGCAATGTATTGCTTTTATTTGCAGGTTGCCTTGCTTGTGAGCCCATTCCTGCTCAGCCTTGCATATGGTTGAGCATGAGTGTTTTCAAGCATAATGGTGATTTGTGTGAGGTGTTTTCCAGGAGTGTAATACCTTTCCGAATGAAGTCTCGTCTCTGGCACACAGCTGTCAGAATCATTGTCTCTCTCTTGCACAGTAGTGTAGGAGCAAAATTGAAATAGTAAAGGGAAACATACAAGAAATGTAGTCAGGAAGACCTGGATAGACTGGAGATCCTGTGACTGTATTGAACTTTGTCTGGGGCAGCAAACTAGTGTTTGCTTCTGCCAAAAAAAGTCACAGGTTCTTCATTACTAATGCTCAGAGCCTAATGGCCCAACTAAATCTGAGATACAGTCAAACCACATGAGGTTTTTATGTAGACACAGTGTACTTGGAATTTGAAAGTATTTTCCCCACATATATGTTGAAAATTCCTCAGAAGCTTAATGCAGAAATTGAGCATGAATTAAATAAATCTATTTGATTTTGTCAGCTTCTTGAGGAAGCTGTTTAAAATACTGCTTTGTGTTGCATGCACTGTTAAATTACTGTACTGACGTCTGCTTGAAGAAGGAAATGCCAAGAGGCTGCGGTCACCTGCTTGCGTAGCTGCTATAGTGTGGTGATCATCCTGAGCTGCTCCTGTCTATCCTGCCTTTTTCCTAGCTATATTTCTCTTACTGTCTACTGTAAGAGTTTCCCAACAAAGGTCGATTGGAATAATGAAGGTTAGAAAAATCCCGTATGTGTTTTACTTAGATTGAATCAGACTGATAGATATGAGTTGAAGAGCCATTGATATGACAGCAGGTTCAGGAAAAAGAGTAACATTTAGCAAGGAAGAAAAGAAAATCAGGTGAGGGGGAGGTGAAGGTGTCATGGTTTTTTAACACTGGCCAAACGCCAGGCACCCGTGAAAGTCGCTCACTCGCCCTCCCCTGCTACAGCTGGGCAGAGGAGAGAAAAATTTAATGAAGGCTTCACGAGTTGAGATAAGGACCAGGAAAAAACACTCCAAGGGCAAAACAGGCTCAACTTAGGGGTACAAAGTGAATTTATTACTAACAAAGTCAGAGAAGGATAATGAGAAGTAAAATAAGCCCTTAAAACCACCTTTTCTTCCCCCAACCCCTCCCTTCTTCCCACCGACAGTGCAGGGAGACAGGGCGTGAGGGTTTTGGTCAGTTTGTCACCCGAGATTTCTTCCACTGCTCAGGGAGAGGAGTCCTTCCCCCGTGAGACCATGGGGTCCCTCCCACGGGGGACGGTTCACTGTGAACTCCTCCAGCGTGGTTCCAATCTCACGAGCAGCAGTCCTTCCAAAAGTGTTGCAGTGTGAGTCCCTCCCACAGGCAAACAGTCCTCCCAAAACTCCTGCAGCGTGGTTCACTCTTCCACGGGGCGCAATCCTCCAAGGACAGGCTGCTCCAGCCTGGAAGCAGGGCCCCCTCTCTCCACTGGGTCTCCCACTGGATCACAGCCTCCTCCCGGCATCCACCCACTCCGGTGTGGGCACCTCCACCAGGGGCTGCGGGTGGATCTCTGCATCCCCCGTGGATCCCCAGGGGCTGCAGGGGCGCACAGCTGCTTCACCGTGGTCTTCAGCACGGCCTGCAGAGGCATCTTGGCTCCGGGCCTGGAGCACCTCCTCCTCCTCCTCCTCCTCCTTCTTCACTGACCTTGGTGTCTCCATGTTNCGTGGTTCACTCTTCCACGGGGCGCAATCCTCCAAGGACAGGCTGCTCCAGCCTGGAAGCAGGGCCCCCTCTCTCCACTGGGTCTCCCACTGCATCACAGCCTCCTCCCGGCATCCACCCACTCCGGTGTGGGCACCTCCACCAGGGGCTGCGGGTGGATCTCTGCATCCCCCGTGGATCCCCAGGGGCTGCAGGGGCGCACAGCTGCTTCACCGTGGTCTTCAGCACGGCCTGCAGAGGCATCTTGGCTCCGGGCCTGGAGCACCTCCTCCTCCTCCTCCTCCTCCTTCTTCACTGACCTTGGTGTCTCCATGTTGTTTCCCTCACAGGTTTTCACCTCCTCCTCTTCTCTGGCTAGCAAAAAGAACCTGTGCCCCACTTTGCTTTGATTTTCTTCTTAAATATGTTATCACAGAGGCATTACCAACCTCTTTAATTGGCCCAGCCTTGGCCAGCGGCATGTCCATCTTCAGAGCCATCAGGGATTGGCTCTGCCAGACATGGCAGAAGCTTCCAGCAGCTTCTCACAGAAGCCACCTCTGTGGTCCCCCCACTACCAAAAACCACACCGTGCAAAACCAACACCAGTAGTAGTTTGTACTGTGTTTGCGATACAGGAGTACCTGGGAGAGGACGTGCTTGCCTATGGTAAGGTTTTGGGACCGGTTGTGGTGGGTTGGCTTGGACCCTTCTTGGACCTGGTTGTTTCCTGAATGCTGCTTATGCAGATAGTTCCTGGTCTTTTGCCTGTTGAGTGACGCTCCTAAACTATGATCCACTACTGATAATGTGGTTCCGTGACTATTCCACTGGCCAGGTGGGGGAGAGTTGTAGTAGGGCCCTTACATGGGACTTGTGAGAGCAGCTCAGAGGTTAGTTTCAGAGAGTATGATTAATGTGACAGAGGTGGAGAAAGCAAAATGGATTGGCTGTGACAAGAGTGCAGGGCAGGTTTAAGAGAGTATGTATCTCCCATATTCAGCAATGGCATAGACAGGTTCTTCACTCTTGCACGTTTCTGAACACAAGGTTTGAAGGATACATAATACGGCTTGCTTTGCATGTCCCAGTGTTTTAGAAATAAATTTATAGTAGAATGCTGAGTGCCTCAAACACAGCTTCTGATGGTCTGCTGTTATGGGGGTTTTTTGGGGACGATGGGTGATCATAATTGCCTTTGAGCATGAAAGCGTGTTTTAGAAGTTAGTGCAGTGGTTCTCAGATCTCTCAGATTAGGGTTTCTGTAGTAGTTTGGCTCTTCCTCTTTCTTGGTGAAGGTCATGTTGCCTATGACCTTCCCTTCATATTGGGTTTAATGTATAAACACTGCATACCACATGTGGCTGACAGGTTTTGGCAAAGGGAAATGAAAGAGGTTGGGAACGGAATGCAAGGAAAGGAAAAAAAATCTTGATGAAATTGTCCTAGAGGCACTTGTGTTCAGATACTCTAGACTGAACTTCCCTATTTTGAAAATCATTGGTGTAATGTGCTCAGAGTGTGACCAATTGCTCTGCTGAGATTGTGGGGAGTAGTTGCTACTTGAGGAAGGGGAATAACACCTAAACTGTTGAGTCTCTTTTGCTTTAGGGAAAGAAAAGAGATTATTTTCTCCTTTGTCTCATTCTTCCTCCTTAGTTTTGTGTTGGAAAAGAAAAACCGTCCAGTTCATTTTGTCCTTTTCCCTTCCAGCCAGTTTTCTAGCCCGCTAAGGCTACTTCCACCCAATTCAAAGCACCCCTAGCCACCTTCTCAGCTTTGCTTCAGCGGTTTTTGCTATCATGGAGGTTTTCTGTAACGTGTGGTCACGCAGCCAAACACAGACATTTCTAATGCTAGAAGAGTTGTTTTGCTTCCTTTTGTATGATTGCTGATGATGTCTAGCTTTAGAGTCTGGGCATCTCCAAGTCTCCCTAGAAGAGAATTTCACTAAGTAACATGAAAGGGTTCATGGGAGATCATCGGGTTCTTAGATGTTTGATTTCTTTTTTCATTTTGTGACCTCATATTCAATACAATCATAGAACTGTTTTCATTTTTGTGCATTTTCTGTCAGGATGAAGACTCTAAAAACCTACTGGGACTACAAGGAAGCTGCACTAAATTATCAAGAAGCCTGGAGAGTGCTGCGTAGCCAAGCTCTGCTGGGTTGGGTCAAGAATGCCAAGGAATACCTGCATTTCACATGAGAATCCATGTGACTATGTGAATCCAGGAATAAGCTGTGGTCCCCAGCAGATACCTCTGCAGTTCAAGAGCCAGAAAAAGATGCCCTGTAGTTTATGTGCTGTAAAGAGACAGGAGGGAAAAGGAAAGCAATTTAGAGAATACCTTATTTCGGCTGAGTTGAAGCCCCCTTTTTATTGAAATATAGAAAAGGATCATTGCTGACTCAAAATTCTGAGCTGCATGAAACAATATGCCTCCAAAAGAAAGGAAGCAGTGACGTGCTGTCTTTGTATCTGAAGATATGAGCTGCCAGCCATAGTCATTGCAGCGAAAGCAATATCAACTGAAATTGAAGCAATCCTGTGGAAAATTTTAGTGCTGCTTTTTTCTTCCACTTCTCATAATGCTGTGGTTGTTTTTCTTTTGCTGGAACAACCCTAATGTATAGTAAGTGAGACTTTTATAGCTCTTGGCTCTTCTTGTCTGGTGCCTGGGAGAATTTTCTGTGTCCCCCCAGCCCCATTGCTTCTAATTGGAAACACTAGTTCTGTTAAAGTGTCCTTTTTTTCTGGGAATCCTTCACATATGCTGCTATTTACTAAACATAGCCACAGATACTGCCGCAGCAGAAGCAAAAGCACCGGGTAGAAGTCTGTGTCGAATAATACCACTTACGGTATCCTGTGCATCTCAGTTTCAGGACTTTCAACTGCTTTGCTTCTGTAGGCAGAAAAGAGAACTCCTGAATTACTTGGTTCAAACCGGCCAATCCTGTGTAATTACACAGAAACATTTACCTATTTTTCAGTGTTTCAAGCACTGTCTATCTCCGTGCCTCTCTGTGGGAAATGGTCAATTAAAAGCAGAAATGCCTCAGCCATTTATGTCACTGTTCCCTGTGTTCATTAATAGCCTGGCAAAGGTGGAGATGCTCTGGGGAGCACTGAAAGTAGTCTCTGGCATGTCTCTTCTAGTCTCTTGTCATTATGCTTTATTACCAACTAACATCTGCATAGCAAGACAGTCAACATTGTGAGCAGTTGTGGGGAAAGCAGTGTGTAATCGTCTTTAAACCTTCTGGTCTCAGTTATTGCCTTGGGTGAGCAATTTCAGGACCGTGTAACTGCTACTGAGCACATTCTCCTTTTGTATTTTTCTCTTGTAAACCACAATTCATAAAATATTTGGTCAAGGCAGTGGCAGGATGAAAGAAGTGGATAATTTAGAACTTAAAAATTCTTCAGTGATTTTATTTTTTTTTTGTTCTTTGGTATCCTATAGTTTTGGACTTGAAAAATGGGCACAGCAGTTCTCCAAACAGCCTTTGCTGTCAACCTACTGAGCTACATATGGGACCAAACAGTACACCTCGCATTACAGTCTGAGAATTGATAGCAGCAAATTCTTTTTACTTCACACTTAGATTGATGAGTAAGAATAGTTCTCTTGTTGAAGAAATAACAACTTGAATTCTGTGTCTATATGCCCATTCTCTCAAATCCAGCACTAACATGCAGAAAGACCAGTTGTATTGGTGAGGGGGAAGTAATTTTATGTGTTTGTAGAGGGCAAGGGATTATGGAGATTAGAGACTTGCAGTAGTCATCAGAAGATAAAAAATGGCCAGATGCCATTGCACACGGGCAACAGGGTGAACTGCTGAAGACAAATGGTAGCAGTTACTGTCATTGAGCAAGTAGCATTCCAAGGGCAGAGTTCTGTAGCGTACCTAAAGAACTATCAGTGGATTTCCAGGTTCCTGAAATTTACCTTTGTTCTTCACTGAAATCTTGCAGAAACGATTAACTTACCATACCTAGTTTCCCATTGTTAATCAACAATGTCTGCCGGGAACCTGCTGACCAGACTGGAATGTTCCCATTTCCTATCCAGCTGCAATATTAAAATGGGTTACGTAAGACTAGTTCTGTAGTCTTGGCATCAGACTAGTTTTCAGATGAGCAGTTATATGGTTTAAATTCTTTCAACTCTTTTAAAATTTGAGCCTGGCTGTTAGGATTGTTGCTTGTAAGATTTTTTTGTGCATTTGCAAAATACTTGCGAACTGTAGACTGCTGCTTTTCTGTTACTTGTCAGGTTTAAAAGTAGTTTTTGAGGTGCTGAACACTGATGCTGACCTCACTTTTTGGATGGAGTTGAGGACATATTTAAGCCTAGAGCAAGTCAATGAATATGCAGAAAGGGAAGGAGCTGAAACAGAACGGCATTTAAAAGACGGAGGGGCTAAGCCTGTGGGATCTCATCCTCAACTGGATGGCATTTTTGTGATGGAAAATCTTTATTTAAATGCTGCATCTGTTAAATTCCAAAATGTCAGGAAATGCTGTTGGCAATACCATGAAACTGCTCTAAGAATCGGAAGGGAAAAATGCAGAGATAGGAAGGAACAGAGTCTCTGCTTTTTTAACAGGTAGCAAACTAAATTTGGATCATTGTCAGCAGGTCTTTGGAAGAATTGCTCCTGGAAAGTAACAGTTGACGTGTTCTGAGGCTGTATCCCTCCTTTGCGCTGGGATAGCTGACACCACGATAAACAAAGATAGGCAAGGCACGGGGAGGACAGCAGAATGTAGAGACTTTGCCACAGGAGAGCAGAGTTAGCAGGGAGGCAAGTAGCAGGAATGTGCCCACAGTGCATGTTTAATAAGGACAAGCAAACAATTGGCAGTGGGAGCAGCAGAGCATAAGAGGGCACCAAGATTCCGACCATATGTGTAAAATGAGCACATCTGTATTACCCAGATAAGTCCTTGCCTTTCCCAAACTTGTTTGGGGACCAACGGCTCCTAATTGCCCGGACAAAGAAACTGTAATCATTGAGTGGGATGTCTTTAACAGCATCACTGTTGGAGACGTCATTCTATTTTCAACCATAGTAAGAAGGCAGGACAGACTGCCTGCTTATCTTTAAGGAAGTCAAAACCAGAGCACAGAAACAAGTGGTTTTGTCTAAGGGTAGGAGTAATCAATCTGTTTGACCTTGAAGCTGCAGTTCCATGAGACAAGATGCTAGCTTTGGAAAAGCAAGGTTTTGATCTTCACAGTGTGCTTCCACTGCTCACCTTAACACAGGCTGGAAGGCTTACTGATCTCAGCACATTCTGAGTAAATTGAAGACTATTTAAATTACTGTATTTGTAGAAAAACAAACCATGAGCCCAAAACAAGGTGTAGCCTTTCACTAGGAGTTCAATGACCTCTGCAATAAATCCATTAAGCACTATAGGAAAGGAAGAGCTAGGGTTGTGCTGCTGAGGGCAGGAGAATTGTGTTGGCAAGGAGGAAAGAAAGGTGTTGGAGTTCTTTCTCTCAGAGTATCTGATAATGTCATAAGAGGGCTGCAGCAATGATAGGTACATTATATATACAATTAACATATATACATAATAAATACAGGTAGAAGCGAGATTATTTCTGAGGAAAGGCCATCTACATGGTCTAAATTTGGCCTGAATACTAAATATTTACTGAATACTAAATTCATGCAGTACCGGTTTAGTTGTATTGGAGATGACATTTCAATTTAGCGTAAAGGTAAGTGACATAGAGGTGTTGCTGTAGGAATAGTGATGTATTTCTTCATTTTTTGTTCAGTGCATAAATTGAAGGGTTAACAGAAAATGAGGATCATATGGGATCAAATGTTTTTTATAATTTTACAAGAGTGTACTATCTAAAGGGATGCATTTCACCTATGCATTTCAAAAGGAAACCTTCTGATGTTTTATTGCCATTTTAAGCGTACCTGCAGATGAAAAGTGAACTTACTGCTGTAGAATATTTATCCTTACATTCTCTGGAATTACTCACATGTCTGTGCTCCTAAATCTAAACTAATAAATACAGAGATGTTAAAGGGAGCAGTTACGTGGGGGTTTTAGGGGCTTATGAAGGGTAATCCAAAACCTCAATCATAACATCTTCCCTTGCTTTTAGATACATTTGTTTCCTAGCATGTAATTACCTTTAGCTAGCATTTTTAAGTTATATTTCTTACTCTTCTGCTAACAGCTAAGAAAAAATATTACTTGATAACTGCAGAAAAACTGTGAGGTTTCAGCATAAAGGAGACAGAATATCTTCCAGTAATAAAAGGTAATTTAAAAAATGACATATGAAACCACTTTTCTTCATTCTGATTCAAAAATTCTGTTAAGAGTAAACATTAATGTGTGGAAAGGGAGCTAGAGGTAATTCAGGACGGAAGCAGAGACAGAATGTTTCCTAAAGCAGCGGTATACAATGCAGCGCTATTCTGAATAATGAAAGGCTTACTGAGATCAACAGCGCATCTTCAGATGCAGTCACTGTGACAAGCCTCAATAATAGGGTAGTGTCAACATTTCACAAGCTCCGACCTTCATATTTTGGAGTCCTTCTGCCAATACTTGTGAATGACTGCAGTGCTAAACAATTAATGTATCTTCATGGGAATTTGGGTGAGTATGAATTTAAGTTTGGAAAGTGATAAATTTCCACTGTAACTGGAAACATTTTAAACACTCAATTCTTAGGCACCACGTAGTGTGAAAATGAGTTAAAACTTTTAATAGTAATCTAAACTGTATTTAGCGTTTCCTTGCTGGTTTAGGAAGGTCGAAGTCATGCTACTTTTTCAGCCCAGTGTTATCCTTTAATATCAGAGTGTGAACTCCAGCAGTGTGCAATTTTGTCGATTAGGTGGTTTTTCCACTCTCTCCCACACAATCCACAGGTTTGCCTCTTTGCCTGTAAACAGAAGTAGCTGTGTAATACAGTAGCTGTGAGAGATGGTAGCTCTGAAGCTATTGGTTTGGAAACCTACAAAGAGCTCCTTGTTTCTTCCTGGTATCATCAGGCACACACTAAAGTTTGAGAAGGTGTACAATGTCTAGTAAGTAATATAAGCAGCTGTGTAGCACTTAGTAAATGTGATGAATAACTTTCTGGCCAAAATGAAGGTCAAGAAATGACAGCACTGCCTGTTTGTGACAGGAATTTTTATTGTACTTGTTTGTTAATTGAGAAAGAGGAACATACTAGCTCAATTCAGCACGATCAGCATCTTGCTCCTGGCTTTGGATAAGCTAGCAAATCCAGTGTTCCCAATACTAATTTATTGTTTTTATTTTTCTTAAACTAACATCTCAAAACAGAATAAATGCGTGTTCTTCTCTTCATGTTTTAGTAGCTCAACTACTTTGCTTTCTTATTTAATCAATGTCATCAAATGTATGCCCCCAAAGAACTGAGGCTTTGGGAATTGATAGCCATGAGAAAAAAAAAATCACAAAACCAACAAAACTTTCTTTTTATAATTTAACGGTCTAATAAAACAAGATCTATCAATATATTAAGAAATAAATCCAGTTACAAATGCATGTATATAGAAGGAACTTCTGTGGATGTCAGAACAGAAAATGATCAGCTATTTACAAGATACACAGCAGGATGGTACAGTAGGCAAGACCCACCATTCAGAAACCGAATGTGTTCTCTCCACTGTAGGCAACATACAAGAATCCATCCTCATCCTTTTCCTTCTCATAAAGTTGTCCCATAGTTAAGCTTGAAGGGGAAAAAAAGAGAAATGATTTGTTTGGCTCATGCAACTTGCCAGTGTTAACAGTTAGAACCTCCTAGAAACAAGGATTAATGAAAGCTAAAACTTTTAAGTCTGTGTATAGGTTAAAATATGAAAGATGAGAATAAATGAAAAGCAGTTGATTCCTGAGTTAGAAAAATGATCCTGGACTCTCTGCAGAGTAAATTTTTTTTATTTCTTCACAAATGCCTTTGTCAGAATGCTTCCTTATTTTGTTGGAAATTGGTCTCTATTTTGAAAACAAAAAGAAATGCTAGCTATTACTTGGCTGGTCAACTGCTCCAACCATCTATCTACAGATGGTTGGAGCAGTTGACATCAGTCAGGTGCACAAATGATGCCCCCTCAGATCACCTTTCTCTGACTTCCCAAAACTGAGAAAAGGCTAATGAACTGAAAGATGGAGACTGGATGCGATGACAGGGAAAACAACGATGTCATTCATTCTGCCCAAGAGAGGAGCTAGGAAGATTTGTGAGCAGGACTTGAAATGGAAGATAACTGGTGAGTAGCAGATAAATCCCCAACCCTTGACATCCTTCTCTCCTCATAGAGAAGTTTATTACATAAACTCAGCCTATGAGATGAGCAGAGCCATGAGCAGATTGTGTTTTTGTTTATCTGCTAAGAAGTTTCCATTTTTACATTAATACTGAATTATCAAAGCCCTGTTTTTCTAGCTGAGATGTGGCATCTCATTATGAACATGTGAGAAGAGACAATGGATCTCTCTTTCCTGCGCCTAGCAGTTCTATAGTACCGTTATGAAGATGACATATAGGCATTTTCAGTACTCTTAGAAGAAAACAAGCAGAAAAGGATGGTTGTCATGGGTCCCTACTGTGTATCAGGTTACCTGGAGGGACTGTTTCTGTTACAACTAAGTATTAAGAATAATACCACATCTAAGGCATGTAATGACATACTATTTCCTTCAATGTTATTAAAGTATCTTGTGCAGAAGGTTATACTAGCTGCTTCTGCTATATTCCGTATGTAGCAGAAACCAATGAAGCTTATTCCTGTATAAAACCAATGTGACAAACCTTTCTATAGCAATTATTCTTTTTTTTTAATAGAAGAAAATAATTTTAAAAAAAGAACCAGCAACTAGTCTGTAATGTTATTTTGTAAACTGACAGGTTACTGGCTTTTTTCAGAATAATTTATGGCATTTGCTGTTGAGTATTTAATGTGCAACTTTTTGTTACACTGAGAATCGTTATTTTTTTGACATCGATGATGTACGTGTTCTTGCACTCAGCCAAGTGCAAGAACATTGTAACTGCAAAGCTCAGCTTTTTCCCATGGAAGTAAATCATAGTATATTTTTCAGCCACCTTTCCTTTCAGCGTAGCTCAAGAAATAAGACATTTATCAAACTCATGAGGAAAAACAACTTTTAGTGAGATTAAGATGTGACAAACACCTCCTAAAATCACCAAATGAGCCTCGAAGAGTGGTGTTACCCTCTAATACGCACAGGCTTGCTGAAATAATTCTGAATACCGAGTGAATAGCCTCTCACCTGGATTGTGGGACAGTCTTGTCTACAAAGAGGAATATTGCCTTCTCAGATGGCAGTTGAATCCTCTTCCTGATGATCCACATGAACTGGGCCACGGTGATGTCAGACGGAACTAAGTACTTCCTCTTGTCAATATCAACAATCTGAGATCCTGAGACCTTCTCCACTATGACCTGTAAAGTGCAGGTATGAAGGTCAGGCTGTTTAGGATTGGTGCGAACAGACAGCTTTGGTAGACCGCTTGCTTGTACAGGCTTATAGCGGTGAGCAGAGGGGATGAACAAAAAGGTTTCCTGACCGCAACCAAACCAGAGGTAGAACTAGCTCAGCACTGTGAAACCTGATTTTACGGCTGCATTGAAGTCTACATTCATATACACAGTGGTTCAAAACTTCCTGCACTTGGGTTTTTGGCGGTCATGGAGTAAAAAGGTGCATTATGCCTTAAAGAAACCTGTGACAGGAAAGTGCGCACATCATTTAACTTTTTTTACACTGATGATACGGAATTATGGCAATGTGGACCCAAAGTTGAAAATGAACCAGCAGCATGCCCTGGCCACAAGTAAGGCTAATGGTGTCCTGGACTGTATTAGGCAAAGGACCGTGAGGTGATCCTTCCCCTGTACTGGTACTGGTGAGGCTACCTTTGTATTCTGCTCAACTGACATTTAGAGTATCTTTCATCATTGCTTCGGAAATCAGAAATTGACTACAGGAAGGAAAGAAACAAAACCAAACAAAAATAAACAAACCAAACAAAAAGCAACAGGTACGGGGAAGGATGCTTATTGTGCTACAGAGGCTGGTTCTCGAAGGAAAAATACAGCAGGTCGGGAAATATGGTTTACAAGAGGTTCCAGGGTCTCCATTCCTTAGCTCTGCATTCCACTTAAAACATCAAGTTTGAAAAACACTTTTGACTATTAAATTGATACCAACGATTTCGTCTCAATGGTACACGGCTCAGTTTGAATCATGAAGCAGAAAACACATACTGGTCCAGACAAAATGTGCAGCAATTTGAGATTTAATTCCTGTATCTATCTGCACCTTGCTCTCCGTTCCTGATACGGCAGCGTGTCATTCTGACTCACGCTATGAGTTTCTATGTTTCTTTTTCCCCTAAGGTTATCAAGGATATTTTTGAAACGAATAAATGGATACTGTGGAGATGTATGGTCATTAAGGACACCACAGTCTACGTATGAGGGGATAATTAGTCAAGAGAGAACAGCAAGGATCATATCAGCTTGCCAGACTGCAGCTGGAGAAAATGTCGTGACTAGGTGCAACTGAGCAGCAGAAAAAGTCAATGGGAATAAAGATGCTTCTCTGGGCTGTGCTAATGGAGAAGTTACTTACCAAAAGGTGAGAGGCAGGATTGGCATTAAGTGGCACGTGGTCAGATGGGATGTGGGAAATTTTACACTCAAGCTTAAGTTGAGAATGTGGACATGTTGCTAGCTGTTACATAAGGATGTGAAGTGTGGTCTTTTCACAGACAAACATGGTAAAAGGGATTGTGGAGAGAAGAAGAGAGGTCATTCACTATTTAGCAGACTGGTAAGTATTAATGCAAAAAGGAGAGGTCACCACTTGCATTGGCTCTTCAAACAACAGGGTTTGCATGGGGAGATTCACCACGATGACTGGTGACAGGCGTGGAATACATGAGGGATATCATCTATCTCATTTAGCCAGGATGGAAGATGGTCAAGATTTCAAGAATCTTCATAATCTTTCTAAGGAACAGGCACAATCTCCAAGACAATGAAGGTGTTTGCTGGGATATAACTGCCTTTAGAAGAAAGCAGGACCGTGATGTATCATAAAAATCCCTGGAAAGCGTTTAGAAAGCTTATTTGTCACTATGCACTGGGGCAGAGGAGAAAATGTTGCAGTAGGTAGATGTGTTTGGGACTTCTTTAAAATATCTAAAGACACAAAAAGGAACATGAATTTACTTAGTAGGAACTCATCAGAGTGGGCAGGGTGGAAACAGTTTATCCACCTTTGCCTTTAAGTATTCTGTTGAAGCTGGCTTGGTTACTCACCGGGACACGGTCGGGGTATTTGGCTCGGATTTTTGCCGACTCGACACATCTGTGCTCTGTGAACAAAACTCATAATTAGTCATTGCATAGTAATAACATCGCCGGTGTCCTAGGCCGAGAGGACAGCGCCGGAAGGGCCGTGAGCCTGCGGGGATCGCGAGCATATCCCCGCCTCCGAGCGGGTCTCTAGCTTTTCGGGGAGACCGTCCCCGGGCATCGCACCACCCTTCGGCGAGGGCCGCCAGCCACTGTCCTCCCACAGACAAGACGACCGCCCGGGGAAGCCGACGGGGACAGATGGCGACACGAGAGACCGAGGGCAGCGGGGCCGCTGCCAGGCAGCGCCTGGCCCGGACCCACCCTTACCCAGCGCGTGGTCCTCCTTGAACATCCACTTCATGGTGCGGGCGGGCGGGCGGGGAGCGGAGCCAGAGGCGGCGAGGCC
>VZRS01010403.1:112517-133831 GCA_013398055.1 Ifrita kowaldi
GGGGGGGGGGGGGGGGGGGGGCGGTGGTGTCGGGCATTGAGGGCCTCTCCTCATGGCTGGCGTGGATCTGTTCTCGCATCCCGCCCTGTACACGCGCTACCGGGCTGGCTTCTGCTCCGCCGCGGCACTGGCGCTGTTGCTCATCACGGTGCTCACCTATGTGCCGCCGCTGCTGGTGGCCTACCGGAGCCACGGTGAGCGCCACTCGACCCCACGGGGCCTGGCCGTGCCCGGCGCAGGCCTGAAACCTCGTGCTGTTTCTGCCCTCAGGTTTCTGGCTGAAGCAAAACGCGTACCTGGAGCAACCCACTGTCCGTTTCCGGTACGAGGTTCTCTTCGTCGCCACCATCGGGTCCGGCCCGGGCAGCTTCTTGGCGTGGAGCACGTTCCCGGCGTTCAACAGGCTCCAGGAGGACCGGCTCCGAGTCCCGCTCCTGTCGGTAGGCCTGCCCGGGTCGGCCCGGCAACAGTGGCGAGAAGCGAGGCTGCCGAGTGGGGCCAGCGGACTGGCAGCCGGCTCAGGGCATGAGTGCTGCGGGCGCTTTTGAGCGGGTGGCCCGTCAGGCACTGCTGCCTTCAGGTCGCAGCAGCTTTATATATAACCTTGTGCCTCACGTCGGGATTTGCTGGATTTTTAACGAGTCCCGTTGCACTCCCGCTCAGTGTTACTGAATCGTAGCATTACTTAGATTGGGAAATGCCCCTAAGATCAAGTCCAGCCATTAACCAAACCCTACCGATTTTGCCACTAAACCATGTCTGCAGGCACCGCTGGTGGTTTGCGTGAGCACGTCAGTTTACTTTCATTAAATTAGTTGTGCCCTTCTCCAGTGGCCACATGGCTTATCACGTGAAGTTTACGGGGCTTGCTAGGTAGCCCCTAGATTTGGAAGCAGGTATGTGCCTTCAGAAGCACATAACCTCTGCCTTGCAGTCACTTTTCTTTCTGGGATTCCACAGTGGCAGTTATTCTTCTGTTTGCCTCGGTTATGAGCCCTGCTAGATTTGCAAGTAGCTGAAGTGCTGGACGCTGGCACACAAGCATAGCAAGCCTTGGCTCACAGCCACGAATCAGCATACAGAGGCCATTAGGAGGCATGCTGCAGTGGCAGGAGGCACAAGCCTGACCATCAGTCATATATTTGCACTGTGTCTTACAGAAGATCCTGAGGCGTGCTTTGTAGCATGCAGGGGAGACGATTGGAGTGCTGTAGGCAGAAGAGACCTTGAAGTAAACCTTCCCTCCCTGGAGGGGCATATGAGACGTTGTGTAACAGACAACAGTGTAGGCTTCTTGTTTGTCTCTAGCCCTCTGTCTATAAATAGTCAAGCAGCTTTTTATTGCATTCCTAACTATGCAGTTTATTTGCTTCCTTGGTATGTGCGTGCTGCAGTTGTGGAGGTCCCCCCGGGGTTTTACTTCTTCTGTTTTTCTTTCTGTTTCTAAACAGAAATTCCTGTCTTTAAAAAAAATTTGTTTAGATTAGAGAAGAAGACAAAAATCAAGATGGCAAAATGGATCAGCTGCATTTTAAATTGGAACTTCCACTGCAACCAACAGAGCACGTAGTTGGCGTTCAGCTGATTCTACTCTTTTCCTACCAGCTTTATGTGAGCATTTTTAGTTTTGCTTGTGATGTACAGACCCATTGTAATATTCCAGTAGTGGTTATACAAAACACGAAAAGAAACTTTCCGCATTTGAAATTATTTATTATTTGAAAATATTTATTTTACTAACAAATATTTAATTTTCTCCTCCTCTGCTGTGTCATTCCTAGTCTAGCTCTCTTGAGTATTTTCATACACTCTGTTAGAAATTAAAAAAAAAAAAAATTAAGCTCCATATTCTCTTGGGCTGTAGTGCAGCATACAGGACAGAAATGTACAACAGTGAGTATCAGTGTGGGTGGCACCTGGAAATAACTGGGAGTCCTGCAATAGGCAGAAGGATGTGCATTCCTACATCCTGCTGTGTCTTGACATAACCAGTTCGTTTTCTGAGGTGGAGAGCCAGGCTGCGGCAGCAGCCTAAAACTCCTTCGATTTGCTTAGCAGCTCTTGAAGCATCAGTAATCATCTGCCAGGATCTTCTGTGTCTTGTAACTGGGACGAGGAAGAAAGTCTTAGAGGAAGACAAGACAACACAATTCTGCTGCCATTGTACCTCAAGCGGCAGTGCAATCAATACCTAAAGCAAAGAGTAAAACGCCAGCGCGCAGAGAACCCAGGGATACGTCTGAAAGGAGCAATGACACAGAGCTGCGGTGGGTGCAGCCGCACGGACAAGAAGTTGTTTTCCTAGGGAGATTAGGCTGTTTCTCCTAGAGAGTCTTGCTGATTGCAGATGGACAAGTTTAGCAAGCACAGCTGTGTGGTGTAGAAAACATTCTTAAGCCTGAGGCCCAGAGTAAAGGCCCAACAGTCCTAAATTTGGGCTGAAGTATTTGGTCAGGTATTAGTATCACAGAGAGTTCTGATATTCACAACACTTTTTATTTTATAAATTTATTTATTTACTTATTTTATTTCCACTGTAATTGTGGACATTTTCCTTCAGATTGAGTGGTTGGTAAGAACTAAGGACCTACCTTCTTTATTTGGTCCTTGATTTTGATTGCTGAGTTTTTTAAAGTGTGTCTCCAATGAATGTGTTTAGTCACCTTGCTGCTTTTTACATGTTACGGCTAGTCACATCTTTCTGTCATTAGCCACAGGCTGTTGGACTTGACTGAATTTCCTGTAGAACTTTGTTGAGTTAATAAAGTTAGTTACCTAGTAACTAAGGTAGTTCACTTTTTTAAAAAATTGTATTTTTTATTTGGTGTTCCCTTGTTTACACTAATGTGGTGATCTGAAACTTGGGAATTATAGAAAAATCAAGTCCACGTAGAAGAATTTGTAGATACAAAGAGGTAGAAAAGTATGTTGTGTCCCCCCTCCTCCCTCTAAATTCTCCTTTTTTGCGTTCACTATTTCAGAGGATGTCAACGTTTGTTATGCAGAGCATGGCTTTTCTTCAGTTTTTTTCTCCTGTGCCAGGGTCTCAGCTCTATGTGAATGGAGACCTGAAACTGAACCAGAGGCAATTACTTAACCATTGTGGACTGGATACCAGATACAATGTGAGGAAACATTTTTCCCTTCCCCATCAATTCCCCCCCACCCCACCCTCTTAATCATCCTAGTATCACAGGTGACACCCTAATTATTTGTACTGCTGCACAGAGGGAACTGTAAGACTTTGGTGTTTCCTTGTTAGACTACAAGAGGGAAGAGGTTATTCTGCCAAGATGTTCAGTCTGATGTTTATGTTCGTTCCTTGAAGGGCATGGTTACTTTGTGTAAGAAGCTCAGTCTTGAAGACTGGACAAATAATTAAAGTGTCTCCTTGCTGTAACAGGTGTCTGTGGTCAATGGCACAAGTCCTTTTGCAAGTGACTATGATCTAGCAAACATCATTGCAGCGTATTGGGATAGAAATGGTAAGCCTGAATGTGTAGCTACAGGACAGTAGTAGTTAGCATATTGGCAACTGTTTTGTGAGGTATATGACTTTTGTATCAATACCTAAAAGCCCCCTCTTAACCTAGATGTTTTCTTTCTCCCTTTTAGTGACAACGGTCTTTTCAGATCCCAGCCCTGTTTGGATGACTGGAAGAGCAACAGATATGCCATTTATCATTAATGCCACCGTTCATTACCCAGTGGAAGTTATCTTATATCCTTCGAAAATGGCATAAACTGTGACATAACAAGGTTCTATTATTTGAGCCTCCGCCACATACAGGTCAAATGCAAACTGTTTTCTCTTAAATGTGTTGCTAAACTTTTTTTTTTGTTAGCTAAGCAAATGCTGCGGTTCTGGAGTTAATGAAATACCTATTTGTTCATTCCTTCAGATGGTTCTGCTTGCATAACCACTTTTTGTCTTTCTTTACTGGGAACCTCTGTTGCTTTTCAGCTTTGCTAAAAAGGCTTTTTAGGCAGTTTCTTAGCTATTCTCAGGGAATATTCGTAGTACACCTTGCTTTGGTTGTGCAGTACCTGCTGTCCCGATCTGTCACAGATGCCACTAGCAAAGCTTGATACTGTAGTCTGTGACCTAAAGCAAATCATTAGAAATCCATATGCAAGATCATCTCACCAAATAATAACTCCCACAGTGGGCGGTGGTTACATCTGTTCACGTGCAGACAGACCAGAATTTTATTTTCTTTTTTTTAACAAAATAATTCTTCGTTCATTAAGTTCTTTGCTCTTTTTCTTAGACAAGAACGAGCTTGCGTTTAGAAGAATCTGTATGGAGCACACTTCTTACAAGATTTGTTTACCTGCCTGAATATTAACAATAACTACTTCCTGATGACTCAGGCACAAAGCAGGTGCTTTACCCAGAATCGATTTAAATGTCTTCTAGGACAGACGTTCTCTCCAGCTTTTGTTACCTACCATGGTGAAGGCCTTTAGGTGTTTTCTGTGGCTCAGAGTTTAGTTATTGCAGTGGTAGCATCAGCAGCTTCTTCATTAACACTCCTTGACTTTCTTTAAATATCAGCCAGGATTTTGGGAAATTATTAAATTTGCCTGGATCCAGTACGTCAGCATCCTCCTTATCTTTCTTTGGGCGTTCGGTAGGATTAAGACATTTTTGTTCCAGAATCAGGTGTTGACAACAGTGCCAATATCACCAGTTCTGCCTGTATCTCCAGTACTGTCCTACAAACAGCACCAGTCCTGAAGAGATGCCTGAGAACACTTTATAGAAATGCAGTTCAAAAATAGTTACCCAATTTTATTCTCTATACACTTTTTACTTCAGAAGATCAGAATTTTGTAAGTATGTTCCAAGTATGCTCTGTGCTTCCGTTTTGAAATACATGTTCATTAATCTAATTTCTTTAGGAACAAAAGTGCTTTGGAACTGAAAATTTTTATATTTTTGGCAGTTCAAGAAGAGCCTAGTTACTTTTTTGCAACTGGAACGTGCCTCAAAAACCACCTGGAAAACTGAAAACAATATGCTAAAAGTAACATTAACTGTTTTCACTTCTTGTAAATCCATTCCCTGCAGTCTTAGAGTTCTGTCAAGAGTTATTTGTACATGCATTTATGTGCATTATGAAATGAAAAAAAAAGAAATGTGAAAAAATGCTTGGACGAGTTAAGGTCAGAGATGCACTTCTGTAACTGTGGCTATACATACTCAGCAATTTAATTATTGAGTTGGATGATGAATAAATTCAAGGTCGATGTGAGAAACCAGGTTGTGGGTGATAGTGTGTGCCAAGTCTGCACAACCATTTACTATTGGCATTATTACTGTAGCACCAGACCATTAATTGTGAATTGTGAATAGTAAAACAGAGAATCCTTGTATTTATTGAAAGAAAGAAAACTAGCAAAACATTCTACCAGAGAAGCTTCAGAGTTTCAAAGCAAGCGAACAATTACTTTCAAAACTTAAATAGCTTAGAACAGATAAAAATTATAATCACCTGGTATGCATTGAAAGACCGCGTCCCTCATTCTTGATGGTGGTGGTAGTAGGGAAGATTATTTTATTTTCTCTTTCTGGGCTTACCTTTTATGCCAGACAAGCTTTCAAGAGAAAACAACAAAATTTCCATTATGTTTTCAGTTTTATATTAAAGAACGAATTTTAGCAAAGCAGCGTAACAGCAGGACAATTTAAAACAATTCTAGATGCTAGAATTCTGCGAAAAATGTAAGTGTCATTGGTTCTCTTGAACCCTTAAGAAACGGTGCAGCTATGAAATACGAAAGAGCAGCTTAGCAGTATGCCAGCTTTTGGCCATCGTCCTCTAGAATTCAGCATCCTGGCAGTTGGGAGCTACCTTTTCCAGAAGTCTCCGGTTTGCTCTTGGATCTTTGAAGTCTCTATGTGGCAGCGTAGGGCTACTGGTAACTGGCTTCGTATCAGCATCTTCAGAGTTAAAGCAATTGTCTACTGCTTTTTAGTGTTTCGAGCCCCTACACAGCATGAACGAAGGGGCCCATGAGCTTGTTTGCCCAGTATCTCAAGCTGATGTACATTTGGTAAGCTCTCCCTCGCAGCAATGGTGCTTGCGTGACTGCATGAGTTAATTCAGTGAGTTCATTATGGTGAAGATGATCTTCACCAAATATGTAATCACTTTTTCAGACAAGTCAGTTCCCTGACTGAACTTGGTATGTGTCTGCACAAGCATTAAGGTGGACATGAGCAAGGGGTAGAAATCTCTGGAGAAACCACAGGACCGCAGTTTAAGGGGTTGAATGTTCTACCCCCACAAAAATGGAACGCGTAACAGCCTTCCTCCAAGCTGAACAGGAGCCTGTTTAAGGTAGCAACAAGAACATGGAAGAGACTAATGCTCGAAAGTCGTAGTACTGAGAGACTCCATTAATCCCTCTCCCACTTTTGTCTCCTGTTGCAGCCTTTCACATTAAGTTAAGGCAAGTGATGCTGCTCAGAGCAACAGTTCAGTGAATGCACGTGAAATAAGAACTGGAGATTAGGTCTAGTTCAGGAAAGACAGAGAAAAATGTCCTTAACGTTCTCTTTTCCTTTAGATGAACAAAGCTGGAAAAATCCTCTACAGTAATGTAAGCAAAGAACTATATACATTAAAAGGAGACAATCAAAAGAGTTATTTGCTTGCAGGTGGCATGTAATTGTTTAGTATGACCTGAAGCCATCCCTCCATTTCTTTTGAGAGAGGTATTTAATGACTGGGACTAATAACTGAATAAAAGGAGCCATAAAGGCAGATGTTACCACAGCAGGGAAAAAAAAAAAGCCCTGTGATCCTTCTGCTGTGGTCACTTCCTCGATCACTTTTTATACTGATCATAGTTCTCGGTTCATAGTTCTGACTCCTTTCTCAAGCTTGAAGAGACATTCTACTTCTGTAAGTAACCAAACAATAGAAAAAAGGCAAGATTTTGTAGCTTAAGAAACAAACTGAACTACATGGGAAAAATATATACCCGAGGATCCACTGCAACTAGCATTAAAAGAGGTTTAGGAAGGAAGATCCTTTCTCGGAAAGCTATCTGCAAGGACTCTTCCTTTAGCTTGCTAAGCAACGCAAAAAGCCAAAACCACTACCGTGCGCCACAGTGCTACTACACGGATATTCTCTGTATACGTATGACAGAGCAATCTAAATGCTCTTCATTGAGGAAGGACATGGCAGCTCGCTAGGATTAATCGAAGTTCTGTAAGAAGGAAAAAGAAAGCAGCTTTAAGTTAAAAGTCCTGTGCATAAATTGATGTGGGAATGGCCGTGTAAGAGCCGTGCTTCAGGAGTCTTTTAAGAAGTGGAACTAGGATAAAAGAAACCACCTCGCTGCGTGTTAACTCACCAAACAGCCCGTTTGCAGGGGGCATTATCCTCCGGTTCTACTCGCAGGAGGCGAGCGGGACGCGGCCGCGCCGAGCTCTGTGCTCATGGGGGTGCTGGGCCGAGGTGGAGGGAGGAGGAGGAGGCCGGGGGGAGGGGGCTGCTGCCACAGGAAGACCCCGCGGAGGAGAGGCCGCGGGGCCGCAGGCTGCTGCGGCGGCCAGGCGGTGGCCGGGCGCTTGCAGGATGCTCCTGGCTGGCCGCGGGGCGGGTGCCACAGCCCCGCCGGGCCGGTCCCACTCGAACGGTCGGACGCTAGGTGGCCGGTGCTGGGCGGGGCAGGCGAGCGGACCGCCTCTGCCAGGCTGCGCCTTTGCCCGGGGATGCTCCGGGAGCCGGGTGGGTCGGCTTCTTCCCGGGCTCCTCCCGCTGCCCCGGCGCCTCGGCCACGTCTGAAAGCAGCTCATTGTCTCTGTCGGCAGCTCGGAGCCGCGGCGGTGGCGCGAGGCGGCGAGAAGGTACGGGCAGGCTGGTGCGGGTGGGGGTGCGGTTATTCCACAGGATTGGAAATCCCGGTCAGACCTTTTTTTTCCGGTCTCAAACAACGGTGCTTTAAAAGGGATGTTTTCGAGCCGGTCTCACACCGCCGCTTGTGGCGGCGGAGTAGCGGTAATACCAATTCCGGCGGAACCGCTGTAGCACCGACAGAGGTAAAGCTGTTTAAAATCAGCCTCTTGGGGTTTTTTAGTGGTCGTCTTCTTCTCCTTCTTCTCCTTCTTCTTCTCCCTCCCTCCCTCCCCCCCCCTCNNCCCCCCCCCCTCTTTTTTTTTTTTTCTCTCTCTTTTTGTTTTTCCTTCCTTTTCCCTAGAGAACATGGCTGATTCAGGTTAAGGTGGTTTCGTTTGCTGGAGTTAGGTGGTGAAATAAGGTGCTTTAGAGAAACCTTCCAATCATTTCAGGAAATCCCTTCCCATTTTTCTTCTGTGTCCTGCCTCTCTTTCTAGCTGAAGGTGACATGCTGGTCGGAAGCATTTGTCATTATTTCTTAGTTGTAACAGTTGCTTCCGTGAGGCGCACAGGGCATACCTCAGCCCAATCGTCCTCGAACTGTTTGAATTTGAGGACGCTATTGTACCTGTGCAGACAGAGTCTCGTGTGAGCGAATAGCATTCAGTCACTGCGGGTATCTCTTTGTCACCCCAGTTCTGCACAGTAAAAATTCCTAACAAAAGTTGCAACTAAGCAGACCTAATTTCTTGAACACCGGTCATTCTAGTAGCTGAAAACACTTTGTGATCTTCAGCTGCAGTGCATGGATTAATAGGTGTTGTAGGCCTATGCTTTGACACTGCCATGTGCTTAGGCTGGACAACTTTATCTAACTCTAAAAAAATATTTTAAAGATCTCCCAAAGGAAACAGTACCTTTTAGAAAAAGAACTTCAGTGAACATGTAATTAAATCTATGGTGTGTTTCATTGTATTATAAAGTGCTTAAGTCTGATGATTTCCTGGAAACAACTCTTCAAATCTCATTTTTACTAGATTGTAAAAAGAAGTATATTTCCAAAAGCTAAATCAGCAGTATCACCTGAAATGCTAATATGTCACTGTTTTCCCCACGGACGAGTAGAGAAACGACACGAAGTCCAGGCTCAGGGATAAATGGAAGCGCTTTAATGGTCTCTTAGACAGCTTTTATATGTTAGTTTGCAAAAGTGTATTTATATGGCACAAAGTAATTGGTTTTTTGTCATCCCCCCCCTAATGGGATTGGTCAAGTTCTCAGGCACTCATCCCTGAGTGTTTTTCTAGTTAGAATCGTAACAATTCTGCAAAACGACCTGCAGGTGCAAGAAGTTTACAAAACCATAACATTGTTTTGAATTACTTGCATGGGAAAGACACAGCTCTCACAAAATGTTACAGAGAGCTGGAGAATTTCTCTGCAAAAACCTTTTCAGTATCCATACTAATATAATGTTATAATGCAGAATTACTACATTACATTTACTGTATTTTATTATTTTAGTTGCAGTTTCACTATTCTATTAAAAAGAAATTAGGCAGGCTTATCAGTTTCAACTATTTAGTATTGGAAAGACTTCTAACTTTTAGGACTACCAGTGATTATAGAAGGCACCCTCCAAACGAACTTTTTCTTTTCCCATTCGAATACCAATCTGCATATTGTTGTTGATACAGTAAGCTTTTGCCTTATGAAGATGTGTGATTTCTAGCTGCAGAAGAATACTGGAAAGTGATGTTTTGTCAGCGGGGTGATTTACTGCAAGAATTACTAGTAATATTGTTGTGTATTATTCTTTGACCAGCTTTGTCATGTTCCAGCATTTCACTTTTTTGAGTAGCAAACTATGTTTCTAATGTTAGCCCATAGAAGCTGTTTTGGTGGCGACTGCACTGGTGCAATGCCTTATAGGCGAAGTATGCAGTGAGTAAACACCACGAGGAAAAGTAGACCTTCAGGTGATCTTTGCTCTATTCATCATGCCATGAACAAACGTTTCCCTATTAATTCTTTAAAATGCATGATGACATTTACCATTATCATTCTTTTTACTGTCAATATTGCCGCATTTGGTGAATTTTAAGTACATAAGTGGTACTTATATTCGTTTCGTATGATTGCTCTGAAAGGTCAGCGTACAGGACAATCATTTTTGGGTAACAAAAGGTTGAGCACACAATGCAGCATTAGGTATTAATTTGTCAGTGGAAGAGATCAATCTGGGAAATCAACAAAATCATAGAATATTCTGAGTTGGAAGGGACCCACAATTGAGTACGTTATTTGAAGCTGAAGTAATTTCTGTGTAATCTGTAAGTTCTTTGACTTTGAAAATGCTGCATAGACTGTCGGAAATGAAAGTGTGCTGGAAATTTTGTTGGACAGAAAGTGGCCAGGGAAGACTTTGACAAAGACAGCTAAGATTCAGTTGCTCAGAAGTCATGGTAGGGAAGCAGGTATTTGTAGTACTTCACTCAAATGTTTATGCTTTAATTCAGCCTGGTTTTTCAGTCTTCCCACAACAGACCCAGACTTGTTTGTTCTAAGGGAGTCTTTCATCCCAGCCTTTTGTCCAAAGCTCAAAGAGAGCGTATTTCTTGACGGCTCTAATATGAGGCACTCTTTCTGTCCTTCTACAGCCTTTTTAGCATCCCAGAAAAAAATGAGCAATTTAATAGAAGGGTTTTTTTAGCTATAAAGTTAATTTTTGACTACTTTATTAAGTCTCTTCGGGTTGAATTCTGTGCTCAAAGGAAGTTACTAAGAAACTGTACTCCTTTCTGAGCTGACCCGAAAGATCTGATTACTCGATTCCAATGTCTTATGTAACAAATGAATAAAAGACCCTGGAAGCAAGAGCTAAGTGATCATCCATTGGACAATTTCTTTCTTTCTTTTCTGGCTTTCTGGGTCTGAAAAGTGCTCTCCTTAGAAAAGAGATCTTTTTGGTATTAATACTACCACCGACCGTATTTTTACCCCGCTTGGTAAAACTGGGTAGCTTTCCGTTATGTATCTAGTTTCTTGGCAAGCAATGGCAGATACTAGTGGCCCGGCAGCTCAGCAGTCTATCAGAGACAGTTTAAGTAGTGAAGAAAATGGTCGCTCTGTTGGCCAGTTTGTATAATTAATTTCCTTTGGATGATATGTGAGAATAGTTATTCTGGAACTGTCCCAGGGTTCATCTAGTCTAGGATCTTGTTTCCATTAGTAGCTGTTAGCAGGGGAGCCCAGTAACAGAGCTTGATTCAGGACTGTCAACTAAACCGTATATGCAGATGCTTTTCAGATCACATTTTGAACATTTACATTGCCCTGTGAAGAGATGATTGTGCCTGAAGAATTTGAGAGACTTCTGATTATTCTCTTTACCAGAGCTCTCCTTGAATCAATGGCATTGCAAAAGAAGTACTACTACTGTCACAGAAAAGGAATAACAGTGTAACCGTTAGTAAAATAATTTACTCTGAGGAATATTCATTATTTACAAAAGCACGTATCGTGATGCCACCGAGCGTTGCCATACTTCATGAGTCTCAGCTGAGAGATATGAGAGGTGTTGGAGTGCTGGCTGCTGCAACTGGATGCCCGTTACAGCCTGTTTTTCTGCCTGTTGTAGCTCCATTGCCGCTTGGGATCAGTCCGACTGCATGAGTCAATGAGGAGGTGCTTTCTAGAGTTTTGTCACTGAGATGGCAGCTGAAGTGGCAGTAATGCTAGAACATCTGGCCCCTCTGCTGCTTCTCCCTTTCCCCCATGTTTGTGGTTGGCAGGCCTGCTATAGTCGGGTAGGTGCAGCTACGAGGAAGCAGTTCTGTGGAGCAAAGCAGGAAAAAAGGAGGTGTAACAAACCCCAGTTTTGCTCTCCTGTGGGGATCTTGGGGTGGGCAGTTGGTGCCCTTGAGCTGTTGGTGGAGGAGGAGGGCACTAGCAGAAAGAGGCGAGGCAATGCAAAGCAAGTCACAGACCAGTGTTTCAGTGTGCAGTTTCAGTGTGCAGTTTTGGCATATTGCCTTTCTGTGCTGAAAGAGCGAGCTTGCCTAACAGCACCATCTGGTGAGTCCTGCGATGGAATAAATAGAGGATCAGAGGTAGGCTGTCTCGGAAGATCCCGTCCCTCGCATTTGGAATTGTAGAATCATTTAGGTTGGAAAAAACCTTTAAGATCATGAAGTCCAACTGTTAATCCAACAATGCCAAGTCCACAGCTAAGGCAATGATATAATGTAATCTATTCAGTAGATTTATAAATATGTGTATACATATATAGATCTTCAGCAACTCTATGAGAAGGTTATTCTACAGGCTATTCAACAGCTGCTTTCTGCCTCAGCTAAAGTTTGTCAAAAATCATGAAAGAGCTTGTTAGGTTGAAAAAAATTGTACTTTAAGGGAATGCAAGTTTAACCTGGGCTGAAATCGCCTTAACTGCAGAATGCAATTGCAAATGGTAAAGGGTTGTTTACATGAAAATAGAATTACACGTGCCCAACATGAGAAGTGCAGAAATAAAAGGCACTGTTTGCAGAGAAAGTGGTGTATTTGGCCTTATGCACACAAGAGAATACTCTTACAGATGCTATATTTTGTTGCGTAATTATGCTTTTTCTTCGGTGGGATCTAAAGGTGTATATATATCCCTTAGAAACACTTCAACTTTTCCAAAAGGGTAGAAACTTAATCTTAAATATAGAAAACGGGTATCTACTTAGTGTTTTACTCTGATATCGCACCTTTTCTTGCAGTTTTTGTCGTATTGAAGTGTAGGGAAATACTTCAGCTACAGTCATTTGATGTTATTTGTAGCGCTCGAGTCTGATTAGTTCAGACACATATTGTGGACTAATACTCACGTTATCTGTTTTTTCATTGGCACAGCGTCATCTGCGACAGTACTCGGGTGGGAATTGGAGCGAGGAGAGGTCCCAGAGACAGTCAAGGCAGAAGTGAATTGAAAAAAACAGCTTTTGGTTTTTATTCCTCAGTCCCCCACAGCCTGCTAATAACATCTAAAGAGCAGTTAGTGTTGCAGTTCTGCAGCATAATTAGAGTGGAGCAACAGTTCTGCGTATCTAGAGTAGAAGCACATGAATTCTTTAGAAAGCATAATTGAGTCTCTAAAAGCTACATAATGGGCGAGACTGCGAGGAGCTGCAGTATGCAATCTTAGTGTAGATAATGACTCACGACTTGCACTCAAGAAAAAGATCTGAGATAGTTATGTCTGGCTGACTTTCAGGCATAGAGTCTGTTTCAGGAAAAATCTTTCAAGTAGCAAATGCAACCGTACTTTGACTTCAGCTTAGATTCTTTCATCCCCTCTGTTTGGTGAAGTGTCAATGCAGGTTGCTGGATTGCTGGCAATCCTCACAGCATAGAGAAAGTTATAGTTGCTTCTGGAGATGTAATATGCAAAAATTCACTATTTGAACAAGGCAGATTTTATCTATGAAGAACGGCCAAGCTGAATTAAACCAAGGATTTATCTATCTGCTCTCGTGCCTGACAGTAGCAGGTAGTGGACTGCTAGGGAAAAAGTTAAGTAATACAGTAAGCCTTATTTCTCCTAGTGTGACACCGCAACACAGGCGTATACCACAGGCGATCCACAGTTTAGGGAATGGCTAAGCCGTGGGCTGCAGCCTCATTTTTGCCTTTAACAGTCCTTGGAAGGCTTTTCTTCCATTACTTACTTTAAATCAATGTAATTATTCGTTGAACTCTTGTATACTTTTGCTGCCACAGAATTTTGAAGCAGAGTTTCACATTTTAATATGCAGTGCACATAAAGGTTTTGTAATAAGTGATCATTTAATTCAATTCAATTTATGATGTCAAATGAGTGTGTATCTGTGTTCACTAGTCCGCCTGGTTTTCTTTCAAGAGTTCAGAGTATGTTGAAAAATGTATCTTTCACCGTAACAAGAAAAAAATTGTAATTGCAAATTGTAAATGCAGCTAGGTAGCAAATACGTATACGTAGAACTTTTGAGATGATCTGCGTATGGGAGGAGTCCTACTTTCCTAAAACCTTGCCTGCTAACATATACCGATTGCTTACGAGCGGAATCTGGACAAGTGAGAGCACAAAAGGGTAGGTGCCGAAAATCTCTAGTAAAAAGCCACGAGGAGTGCATGTGTCTTGAACTTTGCAAAGTAAAATAGAAATCCACTTGAGGTTGGCATGCCTAAGATTTTCTACGAGTTATATGCAGACAAATCTAACTCCCAAACTGGTAATTCCTTAAATGCGACCTCGGGGTATTCGGTCTTAGGGTGTACGCACTCCAGACCAAAGACACGTGTCAGCTGCTTTTTCATTTTATCATCTGTGGCCAGATGTGGCTTCAGGTTGTGAGTTTTCATCCATCTTCTGCCTTCTGCAGTTTGGAAAATAGAGGGTTGTGGACAAGCACCAACTGGTATAGCACAATACTGCCGCTGTAGGGTACAGCACTCATGTTAGATAAGATTATTTTTATTTCAGCATCCACAGTTACCAATGGTCACATCCACTCCTTTTAGGGGATAGAAATCCTTGTGATGTTAAATTGAAACTGAAATACGGTTCAGCGATTCGGACAGATTTTTTTTCTTTTCTTTTTCTGGGGCAATATTTACCAGTATTCAAGTTGAAGGCCGTGTGTATTTTGTAGTTTGTTGGTTTTTTTAATCCAAGGGTTGAGCTGCATCAACCCGAGGTTTTCTTCAACATCGAACATTTACTTATTTGCTTATTTCTGCAGTGATCTTACTGTTACACATTACTTCCTTTCAGTTTCCAACAGCTGTCACTTGCAGTGATCACCCTCCAGTGCAACTGATTAAAGAAGCAGCTAGTACCACATGCATACATGCACATTTGAAGAAACGTTTTACTAATGCAAGAGTTTGTATTGTGTGAGTTTTATCGTTATTGTGCACAGGAGCAATGGTTCACCGGTATTTCCCTTCTCTTTTTCAGCTTTTCTCATTGCCCTTCCTCGGTGAGAATGGCAAGGATTCGGATTCCTAGCACAATTGTTATAATTTTTGTTACAGTTCAGACTGGATTCCTACTCTTCATGTATGCCCGGTATAGTAGCTTCATGCTTCAGTCTGAGGAAAAACCATCACAAGTCCACATACTTATTCTCTCCTCTTGGCGGTCGGGATCTTCTTTTGTCGGTCAGCTTTTCAGCCAGCATCCCAGCGTCTTCTACCTGATGGAACCTGCATGGCACGTGTGGGTTACAATGTACCAGAACAGCGCCAAAGTCTTACACATGGCAGTGCGGGACCTAGTCAGGTCGGTTTTTCTGTGTGACATGTCCGTGTTTGATGCTTACATGCCTTGGAAAAGAAACTTGTCTGATCTTTTCCAGTGGGCAGCGAGTCGGGCTCTGTGTTCAGCTCCTGCTTGTGACTCTTTTCAACGTACTGACATAACGAGTGAAATGGCATGCAAGACTCTTTGTGGACGGTATCCATTCGGCAAGGTGGAGGAAGCCTGTAAAACTTACAGCCACGTTGTCATCAAGGAAGTTCGATTCTTTGACTTGAAGGTCTTATACCCCCTTCTCACTGATCCATCCCTGAATCTCAAAATTATTCACCTGGTCCGTGACCCCAGGGCAGTCGTTAAGTCACGGGAACAATCGGTCAAAGCGTTAGCCCGTGACAATGGAATTGTCTTGAGTACCAATGGCACTAAAGTGGAAGACAGCAAATACAAAGTAATGCAAGAGGTTTGTAGAAGTCACATTCAGATTTATGAAACAGCTACTCTAAAACCACCTAATTTTCTGAAAGATCGCTATTTAATGGTCCGTTTTGAAGATCTGGTAAGAGATCCATTATCAGAAATCTCAGAAATGTATAAATTCGCAGATCTTAGTTTGACTCCCAGGCTCAAAAGCTGGATCTATAATATCACACATGGACAGGGACCAGGGAAAAAAAAAGAAGCCTTCAAAATAACATCTCGAGATGCAGTTAGCGTTTCACAGGCCTGGAGAAATGTTCTTTCCTTTCAGAAAGTTAAGAAAATACAGGAAGTTTGCAAAGGTGCTATAAACATTCTTGGTTATCAGCTGGTGGATTCAGAAAAAGAACAAAGAGATCTGACACTGGATTTGGTGTTGCCAAGACGACAAAATCAATTCAGTTGGTCATCGTTTAATCCAAAGCACTGAGACATTTTTGAGAGATCTGGGGAGGTGGGACAGGGTAGATGTTTGAAAATTTCTCTACCGTGCAGCATATAGTATTTGGAAAATCCTTGGCTGATGACTTTAACTATCTTTTCGTCTACTCTTTTTCTGTTAATGTAAGAAGGTTTTTCTCCTGAGCTTTTTACATAAAAAGAAAAGACAGCAAGATACTTGTCAGCCTGTAAATGTGCTGCTCACAGCATTGTTTTAAGAATATAATTTAAGCACTTTCTATTAAAAGATGGATTCTCAAAGATGTCTTTGTTTATTAATGATAGTTCACTTCTTTTTTTCATGCTTTAGTTATTTAAGGATCATAATTCTTTATTTCTATATATGGAACAAAGTAGATACTAAATTCCTTCACTCGACTTTCTTCTTTTTCTTTAAAGTTGTTGTGCAGTTGTGTATTTTTTTTCAGACTTCTTTTGATGTTTTAACTTTTAACATATAAGTTTTCCAAAAGGTGGGGCAGCTGCAGCAGCTGTGTCGTAACGGGAACTTCATTTATTGATAGATTTCGTAGTGGTTTCCTTGGAATGGCAACATTTGCAATCAGATACTCGAATGTGATTTTTGCTTAGAGTGCAAATTCCAAAGAATATGAACAAACTTTCAGTGGAATCACCGTGGAAATAGCGTTTTGATGCTGTCCCTATTGTGTTCCAATACTGTGGCACAGAATAAGTGCACACCTGCTCCTGCAGCGCAATCCATACCGTTATCCTCTCTCTTCAAAACTACAAGTTGTTTATGAAGATCACTGAGAAATTTAGGATGCCTTGAAAATTTGCGTTTCGATTAGACTGCTGCATGGAAGCGATCGGTTCAATCAGCTTTGATAGCAGAGACAGATGCTCGCGTACGGTTAACATTCGGTATTTGCGCCCAAGAAACCCATGCGGGATCGGTGACGCTAAAAAACCGCACGTGTGCATGCGGGGGGGCGGGGGGATACGCAGTTGCGGCTCGGGGCTGTTACCGGCAGCGGGGTACTGCCGCTAAGAACGTGGCGCATACGCGATGACTTGTTGATTTTGAGACGTCGCTGGTGCCAGCTGCCGACTACACTTCGGAACTCCAGGTAAGAAACCCGCGGTAGCGCTTTCCGTGGCTGTGAGCTGTCTCACGCTGGTACCGGTAGCTGAAGGTGAGAGGGGAACGCGAGCGAAGTGGCGGGTCCAGGGAAAGCGCCGAGGGTGGCGACGGTGCCTGTAAGGGGCGGCTGGGCTGGCGGGGTCCGCGGCAGAGGCACCGAGTAGCGCGGACTGCCTACGGATGGAGCCGTGCAGGCGGCAGCGCCGTTCGGGAGCGGGCGGCGCGGGCTGCCCGAGGACGGCGCAGGGCGGGAGCGGGTGGCAGGGTCCGTCCGGAGCCGCGCTGGGGCGCGCGGAGCTACGTTGGGTACGCGGCGCGGTGCAGTCGCTGGCTCGGCGGGGGCGCAGAGCGGGGAAGGCGGCGTTTCACCGCACGCCGGGAGCTGCCGTCCAGCGGACGGGACGTGCTGTCGTCCATGTTTGTTCCCGGGGCATGCTGGGTGTTGTGGTCTTCCGTCGCTCGGCTGCCCGGCAATCCTGATCATAACGGATACGACGTTTTCCAGCTCCTCGGTTTCTCAGGTTTCCTTTACCACTGTGGACTCTTCTCACCTAGCTCATCTGTTTTAGGTAGTGCCACGTACAGCGTTCTGGTTGCTTAGTCCAAACCATGTCTCGCCCCTTCAAAAATTAATACAGCTGTTAGATGCTTATGAGTTATGCTTGCTCCTTAACAGGGTCGATACGGCTTATTGAATGAAGACATTCGTTTGCAGTTGTAGCATCCTCCATGAAATCTGCATCGGTAGATTTATGCTCAGTATAGCACATTTGGCGTGCTTCCATTTTGGCCCAGTGAAAACACCTTCCACAGCATGAGAAGATGTACATTGGTTTGAAATGGCAAAATGTGGGAGTAAATGACAGCGGAAAAGGTTTATTTCCTTTTTTTAAATTTTTTTGTTTGCATCACTCATCCCCATTATGCAGGAAAATTTCATTCCTATGCTCCTCTAACTGCGCTATTTTAAAGGTTGCGTGTACTCTGATTTAATCACCCTCAATTCAGCTACCTGTCACAGGAAAACATGCTTTGCGCTGTTAACTTAGAATTTTTTATTTGGGACAGCTAAACATAAATTTGCTGGAACACAACCATATGCTTTGAAATCCTTTTAATGACTGCAGTAATCTTTTTACAGGTAATTTTTCAGCCTCAGTCAAAGAAGTGTCCTGTTCAGTGGTTTTCCTGTCCTGAAAGAGAGGAGAAAAGGGAAGTTAATGCCACTGTGGAATCAAAGACTCCTGCATTTCATATTTCTGCTCTGATTGCTCACTATGGAGTTTTATCTATCAAAAATGAGAGGTGACACCAAATAAAAGTGCCCTTTTCCAGCATTTTTGTTCCAGGCATTAAAAGAATGCCCATGTGTCTTCTTGCAGTCTTTCCCTAATTTTAACAGAACCATTTTCATCCCAGACCCCACTCGTCAGTTGTTCGATCCTTTGGAACTGGATTTGGACAAAGGAAGGGACGCACCTGGATCGCAGGAAATCACGGAGAGAAAGCCCTCCAAAACTTGGCAGAGGAAAATGACAGGAAATTCACGAAGACAGATTCCTTATTTGCATGTTTGGATTTATTTTCTAAAGACTTCTCTGCGCTTGGATGCTCTTTGCACTTCGCTTTCTTTAAAAGAATGGATTTGCTGCTGAATACATATTTGATCAGGATAAGGTGGGACGGAGATGAACAGTCAGACGGGGAAGAGCCAGAGAGATGCAGGGCCTGGGAACGCCAGGGAGGGAGAAGAGAAGGACAGGGATTGTTTTCCTCATTTAAATCCATCGGTACCGTGAGCTTGGAAAACACACGGTNAGCATTCCCATCTCTTTTTGTAGCCCGAATAAAGGTTTGGAAAGCTGAGTTTCATGAGAACTGGTTCACATTTTGATTATCCTTAACTTGGAGTTTTCCTTGGCCCCAAGATCCAGGTGCGACCGGCTGCTTTCAGAGGGTTACCCGGGAGGTTACACCTGCACACGGAGCTGCTAGTCTGGAGGGGCCAGTGGAGGCATCCCGAGTGTCCCTCCAGGAACGACGGTCGGAGCATCCAGCAGGGGCTAAGGAGCAGCCAGATGCAGCCGAGCAGGCAGGGCAGCATCTGGGGTGCCAGGGGGAAACGTATTTCAGCTTTCCCCTTTTATCTTGTCAGTCCCTCCACAGTGCCCCCAGAAAAGAGAGGGGTTGTTAGGAGAAAAGGGGCTTAAATTGAGGGAAAAAGCTTCCTGTTCCATAATTGTCTGCATTCAAATTGAGAGGGAATCTCCTTCCCCTGCAATTTTAATGGCATCATTTGAAGGAAACCCTGCCTTTTTTATGCTGTTAGGAGTATCAATTGACAGGGAATCCACATTTTCCATTATTTTCTAGTTTAAATGGAAGGGCAAAACCTCAACTGTGCTATTTCATGGGTTTGAATTAGGGGTAACTCCCGCATGTTCAGCGTCCTAATGCTTAAATTGAGGGGGAAGCCCAGTTGTCCCTCCTTCTTAAGGGTTTGAACTGAGGGAAAAATTCCCCCTTTTCCCATCATTGGAGAGGTTTAAAGTGAGGAAACCCCCTCTCTTCCCAATATTTTAGGGGATTAAGTTAAAGGGGAGAAGCCATTTATTTGCCATCGCATCAGTCTAAGTGGAGGCAAACACCACCTCTTTCCTCATTTTAAGGGGGTCAGTTAAAGGAACCTCTCCCTTTTTGAGCATTTTAAGGATTTAAATGTGCATTTCACGGCACTTCTACCCATGTCCCGGTACCAAATATCTCATATGGGAGCCAGCCCGGCACGTACGTAACCCTAACGCCGGCTGGGGGTCTACTATTCTTTATAATGTATATAGCCCTCGTTAGAGGCCCCAGTGAGAGTTACACTATTCATATCGTTACTATTCTTCTCCACCCTGCTCAGTCACATGTGGAGTACTACTTAGCAATCATTAAGGAGCAATTATGCAAATTAACAACTAGTTATCCCACTTACCTACCTATGCTACCAAAATATGAAGCTTTATTTCTCACCCGGTCTCTGCCCTTTTGCTCGATGTAGTTGTAGTGAAAAAGAAGGTACCAACATTTCACTCAAGAGCTTTTTTTTCTCTATCTGGCCCTTTACTCCTCTTGAATCTAGAGGAGCCAAGCAGCTACAGCCCCTTTGAGAGCTTTTATACCTTGTGATAATTAACTCCTCCCTTTTCCCAGGCATCGTGGGAACGAGAGGCAGGCCCGGCCAGGGGTATATTAACCCTGGGCTTTGGCAAAGGGCATTAGTCCCTCCCTGGGATTCACAGGGGTAAGAGCTCTCCTCTCGTTTCAATGAAAGGGATGTTTCACCTTATCTTAGCCTTTTTTTCAGCAGATACTTTTGGCCTTTAAAGCAACAGAGGCTTTGAAGACACGATGAAGAAGATAGTAATGAACACGGAGTGTTTCAGCTCACAATTTTGGGTTGAGCATTCGGGGGGGGGTAAGGTGCTTTTGTAAATTTGATTTTCATTCTCTTTTTTTTTTTAGGAGCATTGTAACTTCTGGGCTGCGCTGAGTATGAAACTTCACATTTTTTTAGTGTATTCATCATATTGCAAAAGAGACCTGCCCCGTGTCAAAGATGACATCTGAAATTGAGGCTTCCGATAGGTAAGTTGTGGATTATGACCGGGAGAGGGATTGTGAGCAGGGTAACCGGCTTAGGAAGTGCCGGGAGGGGTTTTGAAGGCTGCACAGTGGGAAAAGGTGTCTATTAGGGGCCCCCTAAGGCTTTCCCTCAAGCACAGCAGATGTATTTACCTATCTTAAAACGCACAAATGCATCCACCATACTCACAGAAACACTATATAACTTTGTCCCTCGGTAACCCGGGTGTCCATTGAAATAATGGCCACAGCTTTTGACTCAAGGCAAAGCCAGAGACTCGAGGACCTAGATGCACTTAGGAGATGGTGAGTAGCTGAATTGTTAGGATTTGGCCTCTATGCCCCTAAACTTGCGCTTTGGTTTTGGTTTTCTTTATCTTGGCTGACTAAGGGGCTAACCCGGCTATCATGGAACCTTCCGAGATGGACTCATTTCGTGTCCGACGTGGATTCACACCGCCGGTCATCCGAAGATAAGTTGGGGGCTACAGCCTGGAGATGGGATGATAGCAGGGTA
>VZRS01010404.1:0-38406 GCA_013398055.1 Ifrita kowaldi
AGGCGGAGCTGGGCTGGCCGCAGCCCGAGCTGGGCTGGCCCCGGGACGCGCTGCGGGCGCGGCCGCAGCTGCTGCGAGCCTCCAGCATGCCCGACGCGCTGCCACCCGGCCAGAGCCCCCCCGCGGGATCCTCGCCCCTCCGGAGCCCTCCCCAGCACTGCCGCGACCAGGGCGGCTCCGAAAGCACCTCCCGGCCCGGCTCGGACAGCAGCGCGTTCACCCCGCCCCGGGAGATGAGCTCGGAGCAGGACGGCTCCTTAGGGCATCCCGGCGGGGTTCTGGCGGGGCTGGGCCCCGTGCAGCCCCCCTGGCAGAGCCAGCAGCTGCAGGTGGTGATGGAGAGCGGCGGCGAGGAGGGCGATGCCGCCGATGCCAGCGGCGGCTCCGACGTGGCCAGGGGTGAAGCAGCACCGGCGGCTGCCCTCCAGCTGGCAGAGGAGAACATGAACCCTGCAGAAGGGGGGCTAAGTGTGAGTGAGGTGGATCTGAATGTGCTGAAGGAAGGCGAGGAGATGGATGTCCGGGCTGGAGGGGACAAGGAGAGCGGTGTTCCGCAGGCTCCTGGCGCTGGAGAGCCCGGCGGAGTCGCGGTGCTGAAGCAGCAGATCGCTGACCTGGAGGAGCAGCTGGGCAAGAAGAAAGAGGAGCTGGAGCAGGTCAGGGCAGTGCTGGAGCAGCAGGATCATGAGATCCAGGAGAAGGAGAAAAGCATTAAGCTGCTGGCCAGCTCCAAAGCTCAGCTGGAAGAGCAGCTGTGCCAGGATAAGTCCAAAGAGGCCGAGCTGCGGTGGTGGCGGGGCAGTGGGGCCCTGCAGTGCCTCGATGCTGCGGTGAACACCGAGCTCTCACAGGTGCCAGGGCTCAGGCAGGCCCAGGACAAAGGCATCAACGTCAACATCCCGCTCTCCACCAGATCCGTCGGCTGCGGCGTCCACGGGGCAGACGACGTCCACGCACAGGCCGTGGAGCTGGGCGCGTGGAGGGAGCAGGGACTGGCGGGCGCTCGAGCAGAGGGACATTCTGGTGAGGCCGGCATGGAGGCTGGACTTCCTGCTCCGTGCTTCACCCAGCTGCAGATCCACGAGCAGCCCAGCGACGACAACCAGAACCACGGGAACAGCTGCGACTCCTTTGGCCCGGAGGCAGCCGGCAGCAAGGCAGGCTTTGGAGAAGATAAACCTCGGGAAGGGCTGGAAGAGGAAGGTGCCCCTGGCCACGAGGACCTCCCGGCTGTTGACCCCATTGGCCAATATGTGAAAAAGATCCAGGAGCTCCTGCAGGAGCAGTGGCTGTGTTTGGAGCACGGGTACCCCGAGCTAGCCAGCGCTATCAAGCAGCCGGCCTCCAAGCTCAGCTCCATCCAGAACCAACTGGTTAATTCCCTGAACTCCCTGCTCTCTGCCTACTCCTCGCAAGGGCCTGTGGACAAGGAGAATTCCAACACGCACTATCAACAGTTGGGTAAATAATATTGGCAGAGGCTTCGATGTGTCTGGGCCAAATCTTTTCCCATTTATTCCAGTGTGGAGCAGGGGGGATGTGGTGGAACAGTTGTTGTCAGTCAGATCAGGAACAGTCTCGCCTAAGCATGATGAGAAAGGCAAATCTCTGCACATCACAAGTTACGGATCTGACATGAAAAAAAGTGAACAAAATGATGTAGGAGCTCATAAAGCAGTGGCTCGTTTATATGCAGGATCAGCTTCCAAAAGCTGCTACACTGGTGGCTGTTCCATCAAATAAACATTCTTTTTATTTGGATTGCACATCTCAGTTTGCGGGAATACAGGGCTGGTGCTCATCTGGGGTAAATCAGCATGGATTTCTCCAGAACCCAAACCAGTCAAACTAACTGAGCAACCAGGCTGGGAAAAGACCTGTCCCCACTCACAGACCTTCATCTAAAATAATTTTAGCTTATGTGAAGATGGGAATCCAATGCCTGTTCATTGGGGGAGGGAGGGAGGGGACTTGCAAGTAGATAAGTGACTTACTCCTTATAAGCAATATATAGACACTATTCAAAATCCAATGGAAAAACTCATCCATGTAGTATTATAGCAGATTCATATAGGAAATTTCCAATACATTACTACTGGGAAAGAAAAAAACAACCCAAAACCAAAACAGTATTACAAAAGTAAAATCTACTTATATTCATAGGGCAAATACATAATTCCCAGTGACTTCCTTTATATTCCCAGTCACCTGGAGATGTTTGAGACCTGCATTTAAAGGTGGCAGGGCAGGTTCAGGTTGTGGCCAGCTGCATCTGTAGTTCTGCAAGACATCAAAAGACTCTCATAAGATGAAGTAAGATGCTTACAGTTATGATTTGTAGCTTGTTGCAAGAGATCGGGAATAATTATTGCTAATTATGGCACATCTGCTTAATTAATCTATTATTTTGTATTTTGGTAGAAAACTCTCCAACCACAAGTCTTAAATCCATCATGAAAAAGAAAGGTTATGGTTTCCATGCAGGAGGCAATGGGACCAAAAAGAATCTCCAGTTTGTTGGGGTAAATGGTGGGTAAGCATCCGTTCAGAAGATCAAACTGCCTTTTAACGTGGAATGTCCTCTGTATCGCTGGAGAAGTCATTCCTCTTCCCCCTCTTTTCCCCTCCAAACCTCCTGATTAAAAGGCCAGTTGAAATGGAGCCTCTTCTCTCCCTTCTTTAATCCAGCACTGATAACCTGTGAGTAGCCCCGTTGAGAAAAGGTGGTGGTGTGTTCAGAGCAGCAGGGGGCACGCTGGGGACTGACACTCTCTGCACACCCATCTCGTGGGGCTTCATCCAAAACCCAGCTGGAGAAGGTGGGAAGATTCCATGGGAGGATTCCCTGGGAAGATTCCCACTGACTTTGGTGGGTTTTGGAGGAGGCCAGCACTGCCTGGGTGGACACGCTGCCACTAACCTGCCCCCACGCTCCAGCAAAGCCAACAGCAGTTGGTTCAGGGCCTGAGAAGAGACTTTTTTGGTAAATAAGGAATTAACTTGGGGTGAAGGAGACTTTAGGTTGTGCTCCCCATTCCAGATGTGTCCAATATCTAACACTCCTTGCGAGCTAAGCAGAGGCAGCATCTCCTGCTGAGGTGTACGTGTGCTGGCATGAAGAGTGCAGGACACGTGTCGCTGTCCCTGGGCTGGGCAGACAGCTGTGTGTGCCAGCCTGGGTGCTGCTTTCTGCTCACATCCTGCTCCTCTGACTTCCCAGCTGCTGGGATCATCACGAGTTCCTCACTCTAGTTGTGTACAGCTGCTTCTACCAAATGGGTACGACTTGGAGGGAGTGGAGGAGTCTTGATTACTTTGAGGAAAGTTCTGGGGTCCGTCAGAGTGAAATGTTCTGTTTTGTGGAAGATGTTATTAATGCTTTTAGACAGCCAGAGGAGAGATCTCTGTCAGGGCTGCTGGAATGGTGGATTCAGCCCGTGCAAACACAGCTTTTGTCTCGTGCTCCTCGAGGTTGCCGACGCCACCAGTCCCTCCTTGCCACAGGGGCCATGCTGCTGGCGGCTCCCTGTCACCGTGCCAGCAGCTCCCAGCAGGGAGGCAGCTCTCAGCCCCTGCCTGGGCTGTGTGTGATGGACATCCCTCCAAACCCTGAAGTAACCCTGCCTGCTGCTCATTAACTGCTTCTGTCACACTCCTGCTGCTTACAGAGCCAAACAAAGACTAACCCCGACTATGGCTGTGGCTCAGACCTTTTAACTTGCTGCTTGTCACTCTGGGCTTCACCCAATGAGCCTTGCTCAGGCCCCATCAGGGGAAGGAGGGAGTAATATGTGGTGTCCTCAAATAGCTACGAGACGACGTCAAGCGAAGACACGAGCTGTGACGACAGCGCGTCCGATGGCAGCACCGAGACTGAGGCCGAGGGCAGAGCTGGTGACGTGGAGCCCGAGCAGGCTGGAAGGGAAAGCAAAGGGGCTTCCTCAGGGGAGACGTGTGAGGATGATGATGAGCAGGAGGCATCAGCAGGAGCAGCACCCTGCTCTCAGCACGAGGCTCACAGGTAACCAGGACACCGGGTGGTGACCGTGCCGTCCGTCGTGGCCGCAGGACACGGCGCTGCAGGGATGGGTTGGGACTTCTTCTGCTTGGTGGAACAGCAGTGCTGACCTCTGCAGACAGGGGAAAAGGCTTTAAAGAGCTAAATATTTTCTGAGTTACTACAGAATCTAATGGGGATTGATTCAGGCCCTACACTCCACACTGAGTCATGTCTGGCGAGTTAGCTCATTTCTCCCCTCTCATGGAAAGCTTTTTGGTAAAGTTCTTTGCAGATTCAGGAATAAGATTTTTTCCCCCTCACCTTAAGGATTTTTGTAATAGATGAAGTTGACCACACAAATCTGTGACTCTGGGCTTAAACCCTTACTTAAGTGCTTAACTTTGTACCTAAAATCTGTGTCAAGTCAATGGGACAATTTGTGCCCCAATAACTTAAGCACGTAAATAAGTGTTGAACATACTCCAGCCTAATCTGCCTGTGTTCCCCTACCTGGTTCAATACCTCCTGCAAGTCCTGCCCCATGGTGGATTTACAAAAGTCTTTTCCCTTTAGATGCAAGCCCTCTGAAGATTTCCTCGCCGCCTGCCAGTTCCTCAGTGAACACCTCCCAGAAATCAGGAGCACAAGCAACAAGCATCTGGTACAGATATTTCCCAATCCCATTTCAGACACGGTTCATGCTCTTTTCGCTTTAATAGATGAGATTATCCTGATGGCACATTGCAGGCTGTGCCCTGGACAGCTTGGTGAGGAGAGGGGGGTGAGGTGACATCTGAGTCAGTTCTAGAACAGCCAAAAAGAGAGGAAAAGGGGGGGGGGAAAAGGAAGATGAAGGCTTTGTCTGGTTACTCATCCAAGTTACCACAGGAAATTCCTTTCCCCCTCGAGTTACAGCAGCAATCACAAACCCACAAGCTAAGTGCTGGCTGGGTGGTGCCAGAGCACGCGGGGCCAGGAGCAGGGACAGTGACGGTGACACCTCGGTGTTTGCAGCGGCACGTCCTCGGCTCCGTCTCCCAGGAGTGGTTCCAGGTGTCCAGCCACAAGTCTTCCAGCCCGGAGGTGGTGGCAGCGTACCTGGAGGCGCTGGGGGACGTCCAGCCCCAGCTGCTGGAGGCGGTGGTGAACCTGCCCGACAGGAACGGCAACACAGCTCTGCACTACAGCGTGTCCCACTCCAACTTCCCGGTGGCAAAGCTCCTGCTGGACACGGGTAGGAACGGCCACTCTGTTGGGCAGGGGGTGGGAATGGCTCTTGCCACTGGGTTGTGGTCCCATGAGTGATGGCTACACGGGGAACAGGGGGACATGGACAGTCCCAGACATGGCAAACATCGAATGGGGTCCAGGGTCCTCCCGGGGAGCTCAGTCACGAGCTAAAGGAGGTAGCACAGAGGTGGGGCTGAGGACCACCAGCCACCTCCCTGCAAGGGACCCATCCAGGAGACAAACATGGAGGCAACATCCATCCAGGAGACAAACAGGGGCCCGAGGTCCATCCAAGGGACAAGTGTAGGGCCAAGGTCCGTCCAGAAGACAAACAGGGGCCCAAGATCCATCCAAAATACAAGGATAGGGCCGAGGTCCATCCAGGAGACCTGGCTGAGCTCAAGACCAGCATTCTCTCCCATAGCTCAGCCCTGGGCCCGTGGGTGTAGTCAGGGGTCCCAGCTGAGGCTCCTCAGGGACATTGAGCATCATTAATGCCCTCACACATCTTGAGGGCTTTGCAGCCTGACTTTGGGGATGGCTCAGGGTCCCTGTACCCAAAGGGATGTCCCTCATGGCCCCAGTCCAGGTGGGATGGGGTGGTTCCTCAGCTTCTTGCAGCAGCCAAAGCCACATCATGGCTTGGGGCAGGAGGATCAGATCCCTGAGAGCATAAGAAACCCCCCAGCACCGCAGAAAAATTCCCATGTTAAACTATTGAACTTTCAGCTCGTGTTGCAATGAAAGAACAAAAATCTCAGCTGAGCTTGTACAGGGCAAAAATGTGCTCGTGCTCCGAGAGAATAGAGGCACTTTGGCCTTTTCTCATGGGCCGGACAATCCATTAAATGTTTGGGAAATGGCAGATTATCATACACATCTATAACCCAATTGTTGCCGCAGAGGCGGAGGGAGGGAAGGGTTTGAGGCAGCTGGTTCCCCAGGGCGAGGCTGGCCCCGAGCCCTCACCCTCAGACACGGCTCATTCCTCGTGGTGGAGCTGGAAATGGGCTCTTTGAAGTGAAAAATGAGTGAAACGGGGCCAGGATGTTTTCCACGCCCGTTGGGTGATGGGCGTCTCTCTGCTGCTCCCTTGCCACTGGAGCCAAAGCAAACAGCCCACGGCTCCAACCAGCATGTGCTCGAGGCATTAATTATCCCCCTGTAATTTTTATTTGTTGTGGTCTTCAAAGTTAATTGAGTTGACCTCAACAGTTGTAATTAACCGTGGCACCAGGGGCCGTTTGTTTAATGCTGCGCCCAGAAGCCTGGATATGTAACACAGATAAATCCCCGTCCTATATCATTATGGAATAACTCCTGTTCCTGGGAATGTAACATGCCACACGTTGTATGACTCCCTCTCTCCTTTCTGTTCCCTCTGGGTGATCCACCACGGGCTGGATCCGTCCCCTCCAGGCGTGTGCTGCCTGGACCTGCAGAACCGCGCCGGCTACACGGCCGTGATGCTCACGCCACTGGCATCCCCTGAAACCCGCCAGGACATGGAGGTGGTGATGAGGCTGCTGAAGGAGGGGGATGTCAACCTGAGAGCCGCCCAGGTGCGTGACAGGAAGGAGCTGGGGGAATCATTTGGGTTCCCTACGCTCCATGGCAGCGCCAGGCTGAGACCCGGCAGCAGGTAGCGGGTTGGAGCTGCCGCTTCCCAAATGTTCCCAAAGCAACCTCAGCCAAGCTGCAGCGTGGCCACTCACCAGCTTCCTGGGAAGGGGTGTGACAGCTGGGGGGAATGGAGACACTGAAAAAGCCTGAACATTGCTCAAACAAGTTTTTGTGAGGTAAAAATCAGAAGTGGCACCATGGAGGAGCAGTGGGGGGTGAACCCCAGGGCATGGGAGCCCCAGGCTTGCTGGTGAGCTCCATCAGAGCCACATATTTTGTTCTCAGGGATGAGAGTGCCCTCATCCATCTCTGCTCCCAAACTGCTCTAAAAGTTAGTCCAGATCTGAGTTAAACTGCCCAGGAGGGTTTGGGGGAGCCACATTTGGGGGCAGCTGGGCAGTTTGGCCATGCTGCTGCAAGGGCCTTCCACAAGTGAACGTGTGTCTCTCACAACACCTGCTGAGGAGCCCCAGTGTGATTTAATAACAACATGCAATAGGGTGCAATGTTAATAGGAATTCTTATCATAGATGTACCATGCAATAATAATGTGCAACGTTGTGATACGTGGTTATGGGATGTGGGTTAGTGGTGGGCTTGGCAGTGCTGGGTTAATGGCTGGACTCCGTGATCCCAGAGGGCTTTGCCAATCTAAATGATTTTATGATTCTATAAATGCATTATTATTATTATTATTATCATCATCTCTGGCAGCCTGAGTGAGCAGAGCTGTGGGAGGAGGTGGGCAGGGCATGCTCAGCTGTTGTGCTTTTGATGGGAAACCCTTCCTTCTCGGACCAGGGCAAAAGAGAGCAGAGGAGGCTGCTGTTCTGCAAAGNAAGGTTTTAACTCAACTCTTGTGCTTTGGCTTCCCTCTGGGCCTGAGTCCAGAGGAGCTCTCATTCCAACACTCAGCCTGTCCCTGTGACCCCGCAGGGAGGCCAGACCGCGCTGATGCTGGGGGTCAGCCACGAGCGGGACGACATGGTGCGAGCCCTGCTGTCCTGCCAGGCCGATGTCAACCTGCAGGACGAGGAGGGGAGCACGGCCCTGATGGTGGCCTGTCGCCAGGGCAACGCCGACATCGTCCGGCTGCTCTTGGCCCAGCCCGGCTGCCAGGTCACGCTGACCGACAAGGTGAGGCTCCAGCACCAGGACAACCTCACTGTGCCCGGTGGGGAAACTCAGCTGGGATCATGTGCTCCAGGCAGCAATCCCAGAGGGGTGGGTTTTAAGTGAAGAAGTGCAATTTCAGTCCATTTTTTAGTCAGAGAATCGCTGTTAGGAGGGTACCCCTGGTTTTGGTGCAGATGGGGTGGCTGTGACAGCATCCTCCGTCCCAGCCATAGACTGGGCAGGAGCTCTGGTGTAATCCTAAAAAAAACCGAGATGAAATCCTGGACATGTGGAATCAGCAGAGCTTCAGCTCCGAGAAATTAGCAACAATTAACTCCTCCCTGAGAACGAAGCCTCTCCGTGGGGACGCGTGGGACGGGGCCGGGCTGGGAGCGGCACGGCCGCTGGAAATTCCTCCTGCTGGGCCACAGGGCTGCGTTTGGAATGATGGAACTGTTTTCTAATTAAACTATAATTCTATCTGAGACGTGCAGGAGGGCACCGGGGCCAGGCACAGGCACAGCTGGGCTGTGTTTGGTGCGGCCGAGGCCCGAAGGGAGGTTTGCGGGACGGTGACTCGCTGTAAAGCAGGGAGGAAGGAGAGGGAGGGAGGTTTTGGGGATGGAGCCGGCATTCAGGCAGTGATGTCTCACCTCCTCTGTCCTGCAGGGCGGTAACTCGGCGCTGTCGCTGGCACACGGGGACATCGCTGCTCTCCTGCGAGCCCACATCGAGCTCAGCCCGTCCCTCTCGGTGTGACCCGGCGGGGAGAAGCCAGGACGGGGAGCTGGGAGCAAACAGCTCCTCCCTGAGCAGGGCCACAGGGGAGCAAAACCTCCCTGCATTATCTCAGTAATGTTCCCTGTGTCTCATTCTCCTCATTCATCCCACTCACGCCCCTGATCTGCGCCCAGTGCCACAAACAACTCCAGACTCTCCCATCCGCCCCTCCCGGTGTAGATTTGGCAGGTGAGCAGTCAAAAGGAATGAGAAAAGCACATTAGAACAGCAACACTTAGTCTTTTGCAACCTGAGGTTATGGGTTTCCTTTTAATCGACTACTTAACTGTATCTCATTTAACTTGTAAGTTTGTGTCCTAATATTTATTATCAGCTCTTCTGTAAGTAGTGGCAGGCAGCGATTACTCAGTGTATGTAACAACAAACACAAGCTGGATGGATTATGGAGAGCACAAAATCCTATTTATGTTTGCTTATGCGGGTCTGATCTAAGAATTAAAAATTAATGCTCTAGGAAAATATTTGAGTGTGCCAGACCCAAACACACAGACATTGTTTTGCCTGGATTTGGAATTACCATATGGCTCTTATTTTTCCCTAATTAAGTTTGAGCTAACGGGGAAGCTCAGCCCACTGACAGGCTCTGCATCGCGGCAGGGCGGAGCAGGGCATTCCAAGCACTGGAAGATCCCGGCAGATTCCCATCACAGGGTGTGTTAATGCTGTCCCAGAGCTCTGTGGAGTGGCTTTGCTGGTGTTGTTTTTTTGGACCAGTGTGTGCTCCCTGCTTTCCCTCTGCTCCATTTTAATATTCCCAAACTCCTCCTGTAAAGCCAAGCTGTGATTCAGCTGCTGGAATTGGGTCTCCCCCACCATGGGGCAGCCACAGGGTCCAGCATCACCTCAGATCAGGGTTTCCTCTTAAATCCCTGTGCTTCTGACAGAGAGGGAGACAGGGCTCAGGCCCCGCTTTTCCAAGCATCCTTATTTTGCTGCATCAGGACCCACTGGATGCTCTCCCTTGGCTTTGGTGGAGCTGGTGTGTGGCAAACCCAGATCTCCCTGATTACCTAATTACTCCTTTTTTTTTTTGTTGTTTTTTCTGTAACTCAGCAGAAGTATATTCCAGACCACTTTGGTTGTTGTTAAGTCAGTTCACATCCTGACAAAATGTCTCTTGAGCTGCCTGAGCCCCCATCCTTGCAGGGAGGGGAGAACAGCCCTGACCTCTGTTTTCCATGGAAATCTGCCATCTGCTCAATTTTCTTTCCTTTCTTCACATTTTCAGCCCAGAGCATTCACTATCTCAGACTTCTATCTGCCTTTTTTTTTTTTATCTATATCCCAAAATGCAGTTGCCTCCTTTATGTACAAATAAACTGAATTAAACCTGGCCCTGCGTGTGCTGCTGTCCCCGTGGCTGTGGCTTTTCTGGGGTGCCTTCACACACCTGCCCAGCACCAAATCAGCCGTTTTTGAGGTGTTTCTTCAGATCAGTGACCCCCCACCTGCCCCATCCCCAGGGAGATCCCTGCACAGACATGGCAAAAGGGGATATTTTTTGCAGGAATTCCCCCAGTTTGTGTACAAAAGCCAGCACAGGCATCTCTGCCAGGCCCCAGCTGCAAACAAAAAGAGCCATAACACCATTTTGTGGCAGTTTTCACTGAGTTTCTTTTCCTGACAGCTCTGGATCCATGCCTGCAGAGAGGAATTTCACTCTGACTCCTGCTGCTTCCCTGAGGAAGGGGAAAGTTCTGGCTTCAGCAGCATAAATGAGGGAGATTTTCTGCTGAGGATCAGGGTGGCTGTGGGAAGTGCCTGCCTCCTTCTCGATTTGGGGACAGGGAAGTTGTTTCTGGGGTGTGCTGCAGCTCTGCAGAGAGGCACCACAGACTTTGCTGCCTTCCCCTGCCCCCCTCCAACCCCCCTTTCCCTCCTGTTTCCATCCCTGCAGCCCAGGCTGGTTAACTGCATCCCCAGCATGTTTATTTTCATTCCTTTGCCTCATATTTCCTCTTTGCCCCTCAAACCATCTCCCCAGGGACGAGCAGCTCCCACGGGGTGATCCCCTGGAGCAGCTCCTCTGCTCATGGGGACCCTGAGGGATCACGGGTGGGTTGATGCTGGCCCTGGCATTGCCCAGTGCCCAAAATCCTGCTGTCAAATTACCAATATTGCACAAAAAATCATCTGTGGGATCTCAGTGCCAGAGAGAGCCAGAGCCAGCCTTAATTTATATATTCCAATATCACTGTAGAGATCAAACTAAATATAGGCAAGGAGAAACACACCCCCGGCGCGAGCACTGCGCAGGACAAATGGAGACAATTAAGTCACAGCAAGGAAAGGAATTAATCTAATGATCTTTACAGGCTCAGCATCCAGCAGCCCCTCAGCTATGAAGGGAAAGAATGACAAGGAGCTTGGCTGAACATGATTTTTCCACTCTCCTTATGGGCATTTCCAGTGTATCCCTTTCTTCTGCTGTGAGAGGGGAGGAGAGGGGACTCTGAGGGTCTCACCTGAAGCACCTCAGTGGTCAGGGAGAACTGTGTCACTCAGTCATCCTCAGTATCAACAGGATGAGAGCTGGGGATGTTCACCTGGCAGGAGAAGGCTCCTAGGAGACTTCAGAGCCCCTTCCAGGGCCTAAAAGGGCTCCAAAAGAGATGGAGAGGGACTGGGGACAAGGAATGGAGGGACAGGACACAGGGAATGGCTTCCCACTGCCAGAGGTCTGGGCTAGATTAGAGATCAGGGATAAATTCTTCCCTGTGAGGGTGGGCAGGCCCTGGCACAGGATGCCCAGAGCAGCTGTGGCTGCCCCTGGATCCCTGGCAGTGCCCAAGGCCAGGCTGGAACAACCTGGGATAGTGGAAGGTGTCCCTGCCCATGGCAGGGGGATGGAACTGGATGGACTGTTAAGGTCCCTTCCAACCCAAACCATTCCAGGATCCATCCACCAAAGAAAAACATCTCCTTTTGACATGGTTATCACCCAGAGCCTGCCCCATCAGCAGCTTGGACGGTGTCAGTGCAGAATTTAATATCCTTAGCAGAGATAAATGTCTCAGCAGCAAAGGCAGATTTATCTGCTGCATGGGCAGCGTGTCAGGCACAGCGACTGCTCCTCTGCTTTGGGGTCTGTGGGGCCAAGCTGGCCCTTGTTCTGTCCCCACAGCTCAGTGTGGAAGGGCCAATCTGTCCTATTTTTGCCAGGATGGAAGGCAGCTAGCAGCAGGAGTGAGATGGGCCGTGATTTCCTTCCCTAGAAACCTCCTGTCACTGCACCCAGGTGTGTCCTTTTTGCAGCCCCTGTTCACAGGAAGGAGCCAGCTCCCAGTTTGGGAGTTTGTCTTTCCCGGGCTGGGCTGAGAAGATGGAGCATCCTCAGAGCATCGCTGGGGGCAGCTCCTGTGGCTGGGCCTCCAGCCCTGGGCTGCAGGCTGCAGAAATGCAATATTTTGTCGACTGCTCCATCTAGTGCCATTTCAGCAGAAAGAGCATCCGGAGCACAACACTTGGAGCCGTGCTGGGCCCTGGGCAGCTTTTCCTGCCTGGTGTCTGCAGTGGTTCCATGAGGATGTGCCAGGACCCAGCCCTGGTCCAGTGCTTACCTTGCAGACCCAGAACCAGGGATCTTTATCCCGTTTTTCTCATCCTTCTCAAAATGGGACTGTAAAGCCTTAATGGAAACATCTGTCCTAGAAAACATAACATTCCTTATGAGCTTTTCAACTGTTTAGGAATCCCTTAGCTTGGTCAGGCTTGGAGCAACCTGGGATAGAGGAAGGTGTCCCTGCCCATGGCAGAGGGTGGGATGGGATGAGCCTTAAGGTCTGCCCCAACCCAAACCATTCTGGGATTCTAAATAAAGACAGAATAATGAGTTCATGCTACCACTGCTTATTTTTCCTTTTTCTGCAGGAATTAGGGAGTAAACTCTGCTTGGGAAGGTAGCAGAGCCCTCAGAGCCCACTTGGAAAAGGCTAAAAGCAAAGTCAGGGTGATCCTTGCTCCTTTTCCACCGGGGATGCTGCAGAACACAGATCTCTCTGATTTGCTGCCATCCTGGAAGGTGCAGCTATCACAGGAATGTGCATGTTAGGGAACAAACCCTGCTAAGAGGGGTAACAGTGACCATGCCAGTGTTGAACCAGGGCATCCACCCACCCCAATTCCAGACACAGACGTGTGAAGCCGTGGAGAAAGGTGATAATGGAATTATGCATCAGCGCTCGGCACAACTGTAAAAACGGATGTGTTATACATGTGTGACATTAAATTAATTCATCCCAAATCTTCCAGGCAGAGGGACATTAACTGCTCCATCCTGGCATAATCACATTACCTCCACAGGCTCTGTGGATATCACACTTCCAGGGTGGTAATCACCATGGGATTAATTACAGGGAATTTAGGGGCACTACAATGATTCCTCATGAGCAGGATAATGAGGTGGAGTCCCTCATCCCCCCAGGCTGACCTGCTGTCCCCACCAGCCCACCCAACACCACCACGTCATAACCTGGTTATGAGTTGGCCAAGAAATGCCAACAGCCCTGAGATGGCTCCTGATGATGTCAGAGATGTCCTTGATGCTGTCACTGCCAGCTGCAGGTTATTCCACGTCTCTCCAGGTGAGGAAGCTGATGGAGGGACTGTGAACAGCACACGGCCCTTCTAAAGCAAAGGCTCTGACAGCTGAGTCCTCAAACCAAGGCAGGAGAATCCTTAGGACAAAAGGAAGCGGAGGAAAAGTTGTGCCAGAGGAGGTTTAGACGGGATATCAGGGCAACATCTCACGCAATAGCTTTTAATTCTGACCTACATTAAAATACAGAATAAAACAAATGCACAACTACTTACGCAACCGAGCTTTATTTAGAACTTTTGAAGTCATAAAACGTCTCGTTTTACTGATGTACGTAAACATACAACCAGGAGGTTTAATTGCTTTTTCCCTTGCGCAGAAATAAAGTTCTAAACAAACCAGAACACCTCCACCCAGACAAGCACGATGCCAACTGAATTCTCTGCCTTGGTCCTGCACGTGGAGCGTGGTCACTGGTTCATCAATTCGTTGCAATATGATTTTTTGGCAGTAAAATACTCAAACACACGAAGTGCAAATTACAAGAAGCAGAAAATGTTCTCTCTCCTTCTGAGCAACGAGAAGTGCAAAATGTCTCAGCCCATAAATTCTATTATTTATGTCTATGAACTGCATGTGCAGCACAGGCTAATAAATAGCCGTGTACAACTTCATTGATTAAATGTGGCAACATCTCAGAGTGGGAATGCAGCGGCTATAAAAACACAGGACAGAGGAATCATTCCCTTTGGTTGATAAATTCCACACACTGTTGCTGAGGGCACCTCCTCACATCTCACCTCCAACTCCTGCATGCCTTGAATACTTGTGCAACCCAAGCAGTTTGTTCAGAATTCTCTGGTTTTCTACATCTGGAGCTATTCCTGTGCGTCTGCAACCAGGATTCCACTCACACCTCTCTTGGCAAATCAAACAGGACACTGGGAATCCACTGAAAATGAGAAGTCTCTTCCAGGCACTATTAAGGGAATACCCACCAATGGTTCCAGCAGGCTAAATGCACTTTGTGATTACCTAAAGTTATGGAAAACTTTCTAAGGAAATAAGGAAAACCCTTCTCCATGAGAACTAATCGCAGCATTCTTGTCTCACTGTAGTTCACCTCGCTTCAGGACCTGTTCCTGTATGCAAAATGGGGAAAATTCCACTAAATGACATAGAAAAACTGTACCTTTAACACCCCCCTGTACTGCAGATCTTGAACCTTCTTTCCATTTAATTCCTGGAATTTTTCACACAAAATGAGCAGCCAATTCTGACCCCGCCCTCCCCTTTCATTTCTCCTGGCTACACCATCATTATAAATTATGCCAAATAGTCCAAATCAGACTGGGCTGCTTCCTCCAAACCCCTCCTGCTCCTCTGGATAGCAAGATTAACCCACAATGCCTTGCACTGCCAGGAATCCGCCTGCCAAATTGATCTGCTAAATCACCAAGGCCACGCTCACATAATCACAGCGGGATGGCTGGGACATGGAATGAAGCTGCGAACTTCTGGCTGAACGTTCCTGCACTCCCACCTCCACAGTGGAGTGGGACTGGCATTGGGAAGGCTCCTTGTGGGCTTCAGACCCCAAAAAATTGGCTGGGGGTTTCAACTGAGCTGCCCAGCTCGCTGGAGGGGGCTGAGAAACATCATCCCAAACTGCTGCAGCTGGCTGTGGGAGATCATCCCAGCACTGCCTGGTAGTGCCCAACGTTACCCAAAATTGACTCTGGCAGCCCCAAGAGAGGAGCATCCTCCCTGCTCCATGAAAGCCTCTTCCTTGCACTACCGGATCCTGGGGAGACTCCTGGAAATGTAACTGAGTTTGCTGGGTAGGATGAACCCCACCGAGCCGCAGGGACTGCTCACCATCATTCCTGGAACTACAGGATCACATTCCCGAAGCAAACTTTTTGTCTTCGTTGAAGTTTCAGGATGAACAATTATGCTGCAGCTTGGCACGACAACAACTGCCTTTGTATGCGGCATGCCTGGCATATATCAGCACATTTCTTCTTAAAAAATGTAATTAGAATAGAATGAGCTACGCTGTTGCTGTTCATGCTGCCTAAATATCTGAAAAGGCTCAAACATTTTAAAAGCCTAAAAAAATAAATTTCCCTCTCCCCTCGTTTATTTTTCATGCTAAAGGCTGCAAATTGACACATCACAGTAATTACCTCTGACTAACTTCCACAGACCTACCCAAAGAGATAAACATGAGAAGTTCACATTTGACTATCAGACTTACTGTGCCGAGCACAAATAATTTCCCAGAGGAGAATTTGATATTTCATCATTTGGAACAGTGGTAATTTAATTACATTGCTAATGTTTTCTGGCATACTTGAAAGAACAATTAGCATAAGTAAATCATGAGTGAGATGACAAGTCACTCGGCATTTATTTCTGCTCATCAGATGAGATCAGTTGATGATCTGAATTCTCTTTTGTGTGCGAATCGATTCCAGGTTCAGCAGTCGCAACCGGGGTTCAGACCAGCGGGGACAAACCGACGCATTCAATAAAGCAGAACGAATCTTGTCCTTTGAAGTTCCTTAATTAAACTTGTCCAGAGAAACCTCCAAAGCCACCAGAAGTCGTGGAGGGCGGGGAGAAAAGCTGACAAACGTGGGAGGCTGAATGAAGCTGGAGACGCGCGCTGCGCGGCCTGGCAGCGGCGGGAACGCTGACCCACGTTTGCCGGGCTCTGCTGGGGGCTGGGCAGTGTTTGACAGCTCTACTGATGGCCTAAAAGAACTCTGTTTGTCTCTGGGATGCTCAGGACAGCACTGTCAGTGTCACCGTGCCCCTCTGGCGCTTCAGGATGGCCACGGCCTGCTCGTGGGTGACGCCTTCCAGGGCCTCCCCGTTGACGGCCACGATCTGGTCCCCGCGCTTCAGCCGTCCGTCGTCGGCCGCCGCGCCCTGCAACGGCAAACCGGGGATCAGCCGTGGCACCCCGGGCCTCCTGGGACCCGGAATGCTGCCTGGGATGAGGGATGGAGCACTGGGAATCCCTCATGGCCGGGAGAAATGGCAGTGCTGAGCTTCCCCCTGAGTGCCTCGACCATCGCCCGGCGCTCCCCACCCTGCCAGGGTACACCCCCAGGAGGACAGGGAATTGGATCTTCCCTCAGAAAAGGCAGGGAAAGACTGGCTCTGGATTTTATGATCATGGAGAGGCTTGTTAAAGTAGCATTTAAATGTACTCCATGCCCCAGGGCACAGAAACAGCTAAAAAACTGGGGAGGGAGAGGGAACTACCTGGGTACTGCCCTGGACCCCAGAGAGAGCTGAAGAAATGGCCTCAAGTCGTTTAGATTGAACATCAGGATCATTTTGTTCAACAAAAGGTGCCAAGCATTGGAGCAGACTGCCCAGTGCAATCCCCATCCCCAGAGGGATTTAAAAGCTATGTGGATGTGGCATTTAGGGACATTGGTTGGCAGTGCTGGGGGAATGGCTGGACTCAGTGATCTCAGAAGGTTTTTCCAACCTAAAATGTTCTATGACAGTCCTGAAAAGCTTCCAGAGAGCCTTAGAAATGGCTCTTCTCCTCCAGAGGCCTCAGTGAAGTTCTTTCAGCTAAATCCCAAGCCCTGCCTGCCCAGACGCTGGCTCACAGTGTCTCTTTCTGCCCCATCAGTGACTGCAGGAACTTTAGGTTCCATTTAGGGTTTCTCAGCTGTGCTCTCGTGTAGAAACTCGTAACCCTAAGCACCAGCTGAAAGGGACAATATTTTAATAATTGAAAATTTAAAAAAGGCCAGATATTTATGGTTTGAGCCCCGGGATAGCAGGAGCAGGAGACATGACTTCTATTCTACCTTCAAAGTTTTCTCAACTACATCATCTACCCTGCCACAAGTGACACCAAGTAGGCACAGGGCAAGCAACTGCATGTGGCTGACTTCAAAACTATTTTATGGAAAGTATCCCTAATTCCCACCGTTCTTCTTCCCTCCCCTTCCATTTCCACAACTCCCCTGATGTGGCCGTGCCTGACATGTCTTGCTGGCCCACACTGAGCTCATTTCTAGCAGGGGATGGGTGGGAAAAGGGGCATTTCTCCCTCCTCCATATGCTGTACTATGATTCTTCCCCAGCCTCAAAGGCTGTACCTGGCAGGGATCCCCAATCCCCCCAGACACTCCGGGCTGGGATCAGAGAAGGGCTGATTCCTGATTTTTCACCAGGATACAGCACCTCTGCAACTGCCTCCCTATTGCACAGTGGGAAAAAGGATGCCTTCGACAGCTCCTGGAAATCTGGAGATTTACAGATAGAAAACTGCCTTATAAATATTTTAATGTACAAACCCAAGTTTCCCAAGTACACAGAGCAATTTTGCTGAGACAAAGTGTCTTGTTGCAGCCATCAGTAATATGAAATATAAACTGAGAAGCCAGCTATGAGTTCTGGGTCCCCTAACTCACAGCAACGTACTCAGACAGTACATTTTGCTTTCTGCTACATAATATATTATCCAAGCCCAATCTTAGGTTTATTTTTAAAGATAATACAGAAAAAAGGGGAGAAAACAAAAAAAAAAGATACCTTGGCAAATATAGTCTTGACATAAATGGGCAGGTCTCCATGGGGACTTCCATACCCCCCTACAATACTAAATCCCAGTCCATCAGAGCCTTTCTCCAAAGTAATAATCTTAGGTTGAGGTGCTCTGGAAACACAATAAATATCACTTAGATAAGCAATGTCTGTCTCTGGGGACTTTATGCAGAAGGAACACTTACAGAGGCATTTATCTATCATGAGTTTTTTCACACAGTCACAAACCATGACCCTGGCACTGGAAAGTTCCTGCAAAGCCCAGAGTTCAAAGGCTGCTCCCGTGTGCTCCAGCTCCTCACTTGGAAGAATTTATTTTTAATTGTTGTATTATTCTATTATACCCACATCCCTGTGCTCATAACTTCAGAGCTCATCACTTTGAGGCTGAACTCTTTGGGGGTTTTCTCTGCCTACACTGAGCAAAGGAAGATATTTTTTTTGTGGAGTTTAGGCCACTCATGTGAATTTATCCATCTCAAATTTGAAATTAGTAATTTCTATGTATGTAGAAAGAACTGTTGTGGACAGAAGGTGGTCAGGTATTGGCACAGCTGCCCAGGGCAGGGGTGGGATTTAAATCCCATCCCTGGAGGGTTTTAAAAGCTGTGTGGATGTGGCACTTGGGGACACAGTGGGGTCAGTGGTGGCCTTGGCAGTTGGACTTGATAATCTGAGAGGGCTTTTCCAACCTAAACCATTCCACGATTCTGTGAAAGCCATTTGGCTTCTTCCACCTATCTAAGGGTGCAGCCCAAGCTGAATAATATCTGTGCATTTTTTAGGACCTACCTAATTCTGCTTCACATTTTCACTTCTAAATTTCCCTGCTGCTTTGATATGAAAAAAAGAATACAAATCCTTTTGTAGAGCAAGCAGTTCTCCTTTGAGAGCAGCAATAAAACCAGCATCTCACATTGTAAGACCACAGAATGCAGCACAAATAGCTCAACTTTTACACTCAACCCCCCTGAGGTAGGGCAGCAACTTCTTAAAATAAATAGAATGAACCACAGAATGAAAATGAAGAACATAATGAAGATGATGAGCTGATATTGAGACCAAATGAATTTCAGAATGGTAATTGGGATGCTACAGTGTGAAAAGCCCATGATGGAGAATGATGCATGGCAGGGCTGGATCTCCAACTTCCACCACCACACACAAGTGCTGCAAGCAGGAATTATTTTCATTGGATTTTTTCAAATTGTAAAGCTAAAAAGATTGAAAAGACAAAGTCCTGGGACTTGTATGTTGTGAAAGGTGTTTTTAACACCTCTGGCTTCAGTCTGCCAATACCAAATTATTTCAAATTGCTACGATCAGAACTCCTTCCAGACGAGGAAGCCAATGGACAAGGGCAGAACTATCCTGTCAGCACAACATTAGGGAAGAAAGGGGATATTTTTCCTTGAAAAACACCCAGAAATAGTCCTTGGAAACACCTTTTGTGCTTATTTACTCAAGCAATTTCTGTCAGCAGGCGAAGACAGACACGAGCCCATCATCAGCTTGGGGAAGGAAGGTCACAGAGTTTTCATTTTAAAGGTGATGGAAAATTAGAGAGAGAAGCAATGGGAGAGACCTCCTTGCACCCTTTCCCCTGCCCAGAAATCCCCCCCAGCTCTGCAGGAGAGCAGGAACTCACTCGGGATCCTCGGCGGGATGCTCGGAGGGCGCGTTCAGGCTGCAGCCCGTGGACATGCTCTCCAGCTGGCTGGCAATGGCACTGATGTTGGTGTCAGCCACCACCTGGGCGAGGGAGATGCAAGGAAACACCATCTGGAAAATCAGTTGTTGACTTTTTTCCCCAAGCAAGTTTTAAAACCAGGTTCTACTCTCTTGAATCTCCCACTAATTCCACCCTTTCAGGTAAGAGCAGCCACCTTTCTGGGGGTCAGTGCAAACTCTGCTCTGAAGCTTCCTCTTGCCCTCACAAGACCATCACACGGGCACTGAGCAAAGGGGAGGAGTCTTTCTGGATAATCCAGAGAAAAAGGCTACTTTTCCAAGGAAATAGAGTCAACACAAGGAGTCCAGGACGGGTCTTGAAGGAAACCACCATAACCTTTAAGAGAACACCAAGATCCAAAAGACTATGAGGCAAATACCGTGAAATAGCTCAGACTGGTTTGTTTGATGAGTAGGGAACAAATTAATGCTTGGTTTTGATTTTTCTGAATTTTTAGCATGGTCAAACAAACTGGATTGTTAAACGTCCCAGTTCTGGGTCCTCTGTTATTCTGAAACCATCCTGAAGGATGCTCTGAGGGCTGGAGCACCTTTCTGTGGAAACAGGCTGGGAGAGCTGGGGGTGTTCACCTGCACAAGAGAAGGCTCCAGGGAGAGCCAGAACCCCTTCCAGGGCCTAAAGGGGCTCCAGGAGAGCTGGAGAGGGACTGGGGAGAAAGGGATGGAGGGACAGGACACAGGGAATGGCTTCCCACTGCCAGAGGGCAGGGCTGGATGGGATATTGGGAAGGAATTACTTCTGTGAGAGTAGTGAGGGCCTTGGCACTAACTTTATTTTTTTTTCATTGATGCTGATTTTTGATTTGCTGTTTAATTTTTTCTGGAAAATTTTCAAAGAAACACCAAACAAAGTGGTTTGGATTTGAAGTATTTACAGCTGAAAGGACATCAATTTCCCAACAAGTACACGCTGTGGTTATCCCCTAACTCCATCTCCCTCTGAGGAGATATTCTTCTCTGCCTGACGTTTACTGCAGCACGGGAGTTCAGCTCAGACACAGTGAAAAACAGCCAGGAAGCCTAATTCCAGTATTTCCTCTAGCTGTGGCCTTATTTTATCAAAGTGAGCAGGTACTTCTTCCACTCACTGCTGTGAACACGGCTTTTCAAAGTAAAAAACGTGTTCTATAAATCTGTTTTAAATGAGTGCTCACAATTCTTCCATAGCAATATTTCCCTCTTCCCAATCAGCTGGAGCCAAGAGGGTGATAGAGCCAAGAGGTTTCCATGCAAATTTTGCATCCCAGGACTTGGGTTCCAGGATGCCCCAAAGGAAGGGGTCCAGCAGATGAGAGCAGCACCTGGCTCAGCCAGCAAAGACCCCACCAAGGTTCCCTTCCTGTGGCATCAGGGTAAGGAATTCCAGCCAGGATTTGTCGTGGGGTGTTTTTTTTGTCATTCAATAAAACAAAAATAAATCTATATTCAAAAATCTTCAGCTGGCAGCAAGAATGCATCAGAGTTCAACAACCTTGTAAAAAAGCTCCCCCTTATCTCATTACTACACCTGCAGAAAAGAAATTAAATTAAACCAAGGCATCAAAACAGCTGAGAGGGATGATTGTTCCCCTGAGACCTTAATCTCCCATTTGCAAACAGCATTTACAAACTCCTTCCCAGGACGTTCCCATAATAAGCCTTTCCACCCCACTGCACATGATTATCTGACCTCTCAGAGCAGCTTGCCATGAAGTGGTCTACCCTGATAATAAATAGAATTACTTAATGGCACATCAGCCATGATCATCACAGAGATAGGATTGTTCCATTTGGATTGTTTGGATAAAAAAAGAGCAGTCTGGTGGTGGAGAGGTGCCTGTGGTTGGTGGGGAAGGGAACCATCACCACGCTTTGAGACCACTCCAGGTGTTAAAATACAACATCCCACCTTCCTAGAACAGATTTTTGTAGAGGAGAGCAGACTCTACTCCATCCCAATAAACTTGTATAATCTGCAAAGAGCATCAAGCTCATTTTAATGAGACAGAATGCTCAGGGAGCCAAAATGGGGAAGAAAAACAGCCAAACCCAAAGACACTGCCAGAAGCAGCTCTTTGACCCAGTGGCATTCCTAGAAGAACCTCTTTCTTTGTGTGAGCGACCCAATGACAGAGTGCTCCATCAGGAATGTTTTTAAATCCATGATGAAGTGCAATATTGAGCTGTATTACAGCTTTCAAGATGAGCAATTTTGGGTTCTGCATCAAGCTTTTCATTTTCTATTCAGGGAATACCGTTGACATGAGAAGTGAAATTACTCAACGTTACTAACAATATGATAACTATAATTTAACAGAGAATCCTCAGCTGGTGTAAATCTGTGTATTTCCTCTGACTTCAATGGAACTACACAAAACACCATCTGCTCTGGAACTGGCTCATCACTCACTGGGTCAGCAGTTCATGGACACACAAAACAAAGAATAAGCAAGTCTAAAACTAAGTTTATTATCATTTCATTGCCTCTTTTTTCCCTTTTGTCTTTTTCCCCCCCCGTTTTTTATAGTCACCATTGTGTCATAATACAAGCAAGGAGCTTGCAAAAATCCCTCAGGATGTGTTCCAATCCAAAATGCTGGGATGATAGAGAGAGTTAAGAGTAGATTTTAGTGGTGTCTTCAGCTTGTTTTCCAATTGTTGCAATAATTCTGCAAACGAGTAGAATTCTGAATTCTCTCTGGCAAGTATTTTCCCCATTTCTTCGTGTAAACATAAAAATAAACTATGGATCAATGCAGTGGCAGGAAGAAATTAGAAGCAATGTGGCAGAAATGCCCCTTTTAGCTACCAGAAAAACACAGCAGTGACAGCACTGTTTTCTCTCCTGAGTGTTTTTATCCTTTACCTGTGGAATAATCAATTCCAGGCAGCACTGCCTTAGTGATGATGCCATCATTTCTCCTAAATTCTGCTACAATTTCTTTCAAGGACAAGGAAACCACCCTGTGGGTCTCTGTCTCGTTACATCACAAGCACACACACACACATTTTCTTGTTCCTAGTTAACTTCCAATTAAAAAAAAAAACCCCACAACTTGGAAGCTTGTTGATCTATCACGTGTGGCAACAAGTCATTTTGTTCTCTTTGTTATGCTTTTATAGAACCATGCTCACAGCCTGCATGAATGGCAATGAAGAATTTTTGAATGGAAATGATTTCTTGCTCTCGTTCTGTGTAATTCCCACCAGCAAAGCACCCTGCAATTCTGTGATGCTTTGTGCCAGGGATGCTCAGGGATTTTTTTTTTTTCACTCCTGAATGCCATTTATCTACCCTGATGCAGCTGCATGTTCAATTTATCACCATACCTGCAGGATAATGCTCCCATAAGCATTCTTTAGTAGATTAACTGCATCTGCATGAGACAGCCCATCCAAAGGTTGCCCATTAATGCTGACAATCCGATCTCCAACCTGAAAGTACAACAGGAATGGAAAATTACCAGCATTAGGGAAAATTAAAATTAAGAATGCTTAAAATTCCTGGTGAACTTGGCACTGCACAGTCATGCTTCTCTTTTGCAGGATCCCTTTTGTGAGGATTCTGCACTGCCAGTGATCATTTCTCATTCTTCAGAGCAAGGACAATACAGATTTTTTTACCACTAACAAAACGATCAGAGAAACAAAGATGGGTTGTATTTTACTCTTTCTATTTGCAAGCAGAGAGAGAGGGAGATTTTCACTGCTGTTCTCCCATCCAGAAAGGATTCATTTGTGTCTGAATGTGCAGACAAGTTCATATTCTTCCAGACCATGTAAGCACGTGCTGAGTGTTGTATAGGAGAGTAGGAACTTCTAATATTAATCCAATTAACCTGGATGATTTCTTCTTCCTACACACAAAAATGACCCCGACCCTGCTATTGTTTAATTCCATTAGAGACAAGGCATGAATGTAGCAGCATGTCCTAATGAATCTCATGAGCCAAAGCATGTGGATCTGCATAATAAGTTCTTTTCAACCCTTAGGATTCCTTGCAACTCTCTCCAAAACTGGAAGTGTTCACCACGGCCATCCCTGGAAACCCCCATGTGCTGTGGGTCTGATACAAGTGCCCTATTTTGCATTTTACAGGTGCCTTAAGAGCAAACAGCTCATTTCTCATCTGGTTTCTGCCTCATTTGAGCTCTAAATGATGCCCAGCCTGGAGTTCCCAAAATACCTGTGGTTTCCAGAGAGCCTCTTGCTGCCCTGCCTGGGTCTGGATGAACAGAGACATTCCAAGACCACTGCAAATGCATTTAAGCTCTTTCTCTTAATATCACTTTTCCAATATGGGCAGCAATCACCATTATTCCCAGGATGGGAAGAGAAGGGCAGATTTGGTTTTCGGGGTGGTTTTTGTTTGTTTGTTTTGCTTTTACATAAAAAGAGGCAGAGTAATCTGTGAGAGATTATCAGTGGCAGCAAACATGGAAGTGCTTGAGGCTTCAAGGGACTCGGAGGGGAGATGAAACAGGGAATATTGAGGACCCCAGCACTCACTCTGAGCCTTTGTGTCCGAGCAGCCACTCCGCTGGCCTGGATCATAGCGATGAAGATGGGAATGTCTCCCAAGGGACTGCCCTTCCCTCCTGCTATGCTGACACCCAGGGCATCATTTGGGCCCTGAAACAAAGCAAAACCAAACATCTGCAGCTGGGGCAACTCACTGAGGTCCGTGTTCAGGGTATGGCAATGACTGACTCCTTTGATTTGTGGAACAGGGAGAAAATGGGTTTGACACATACATTTCCTCACCCAAAGCACAGGCACACATCCAACATCCGACTGCAAACACAAATAATGCAGTTTGACTTGTGAGAAATGCTGCAAAAATGAACAACTTCGGTGACAGGAGTCGGCTTTATGAATGGATAGAAAATAACTCACTGACCCTCGTTATCTCCACAGTCCTTGGGCTCATATCGGCTCCTCCTAATAAAGAAGCAAACAATTAGCTTCTGTAATTAAGAGATAATATAATTAAGAGATAACACTGTCAGGTGACAACGGTCCCTTGCTGCCTAGGCAGAGTTATCACCATGCAGGAGTGGAGCCTCCCTGTGCCAAGGCAGGCAGTGCTGCTCACGTGAGGAGGAGGAGGAGGAGGAAGGATGAATGGGGTGCAATCCCTCCAGCTCTCAATGTCACCATGACTCCCACTGTAGCCCAGCCACAATCTGTGCAACAGCAGCACTCTACCAGCCTGGAGAGCAGCCCTATTGTGCCTTCACTCAATTAAAGATTGGCTTATTATTCCTCAATCACAGCGGCCCTGCACAAAGGGCTCCGGGAATTCCAGGGATTTCCTCTTCCCGTTTGTTGGTAGATAATGGACAGGCAAGAAGTCAGGCTGGTGTGGATCCAGTCACAGGGCATTCAAAAGTACTCAAAATATTGGAAAAGGGGAGGAAAAGGGGAAAGAAAAGGGGAAGGGAATAAGGATGAGAGAGAGTGGAAGGAAAAGGAGAAGGGAATAAGGGTGAGAGGGGAAGGAAAGTGGGGAAGAAAAGGGGAAAGAAAAGGGCAAGGAAAAGGGGAAGGGAATAAAGGTGAGAGGGAAAGGAAAGGGGGAAGAGGAAAGGGGAAAGGAGAAAGGGGAAGAGGAAAAGGGAAAAGAGAAGGGGGAAACTGGGAAAGGGGAGAGAGGAGACAAGAATGGAAAGTAAAGGAAACAGGAAAAAGGAAAAAGGAAAAAGGGAAAAGGAAAAGGAAGACTTCAGAGGCATTGTTCAAACTGCAACTTTTTCAGCCCAACAAGCTGATGGTGTAGTGAGGTCCCAGGCTCTGCTGCACCCACCCCTAACTGTATCAGCTTTAATGAAACTATTTTAAGAGCCTTTCTGAAGGCTGGCAGAATTAGTCTCTTCCAAAATTCCACGATTGTTACCCCCCCAACACCAGCACTCCCCACATCCATGCAGGTGTGCCTGTGCAGGAGGACCAGGACAGCTGAGGTCTGTGGCACTGGGAAGCTCAGCCCTGGGGACCCCAAATCAGGGTCAGGACATGCCCTCCCAGTGCTGCAGGGCCTGTCCACACAGCACAGGGAAGGCTGCCCAAAAGCCACCAGGCTCCTCCAGTGCCTGCAAACTGGCAGAAGAAATGGTCTTCTCCTCCTGCTCATGGTCAGATGTAAGCAAAGATTCCCAGCTCCTGGAGCAACTCTCCCCAGGCAGGTCATGGATTTAACACTCTCTAAACCTGCAAATTGCAAACTGGGCATTGTGACTTTCTCATTACAAAACACCCCTTCACGCACTCAAGAGCAGCAAAGATATAAATGAAGTGGTGGCAGCTTTATTCCCTGAGAAAACTGCTCCTAATGCGAGAACCATGCCTGTGCTAAGCCTCTGACAAGGGTGTGAGGGAATAGCAGGGCACAGAAATTCTGCACTGAAAACAGAGGAGCCATTACTCCTCCAGCAGACATAAAAATAATGTCATCTGCTGGAAAGTGCTCGGGTCTTAAAAACATCCGTGGGGCGTCTTCTGGGAGGCTGGGCAGGAAAACCAGACTCAAGTGCTCAGTTTGGCTTTTAGAGCAGCCCAAATACAAAGTGAATCACACTCAGCTGTTCTGACAGCTGCCTGCTCTGTACCTGAGTTTCTCTAGGGAGTGTCTGCTGAGGATCTTTTTGTGCTGACAAAGCTCTGCAAGGTGGAGAGGACGGGAGCAAGCGCAGGGTGGAAGTGGCTGTGGACACTCTGTTGGCTTGCCTGAAGGTAAAAAGAAATGAAAAACCCGTGAGTCAAACCCAAAAGTGAACTTTCAACCAGGCCCTGCGACAGATGGGCGCAGCTGTGCTCCGTGCCAGCCACTCTGGAAATGCCACATTGGCCACGCAAGTGCAAACCCCTCTGGGAGGGCAAACCGACCAAAATCTGCCCCCATGGAGGTGAAGTCACCATCCCTGGAGGGATTTAACAGATGTGTGGACGTGGCACTTGGGACAGGGGTTAGTGGTGGGCTTGGCAGTGCTGGGGAATGGTTGGATTTGATGGTCTCGGAGGGATTTTCCAGCCTCAGTGGTTCTGTGGTGCTGCTCACAGTACTACAGACCCTGTTGTGCACACTTCTGTGTTGCTCAGGTCAGCTCTGGACAGTGTTCCCCTCTCTCAGTTGCTCCCAGGGTGTCTCCACACCTCAGGAGAAGGGGGAATTATGTATGAGGCACCCAGGAGGACACCAAACAGCTGCTCTCTCACACGAGGAGGGGATAACAGGGACACCCAACCTGTCCCCTGGCAGGAATCTTTGTTGTTTTAGCTGAACACACTGTAATTGCCCCTGCTCCTTCTCTCTGCCCAAGAACCTCCTCCCATTTCCAGAAGAATGTGGAAGCTGACACAGGGAGAGCCTCCAAAGGGAGCTGCTCGCTCCTGCTGCCCTTTCCATTCCCCTCCTTTTCCCTCTCTCCTTATCTGGCTTTTATCTTCAGACTCTGCCCCTCGAGGAAAGTTAATTATCAATTTAGGACGTGCATCTGAACAACAGGTTCCACTGAGGGCCAGACCTTTCCAACTGGGCTGCCTTGTTCAAAACAAAGACCTGGTCCACCTTTGTCCATGCACAGCAGAGATTTCTGCCCCCAAAGGCCTCAGTTGGTGACTCAAAAGCCCTGACACATTTATCCCACTGGCCAGTGTGCAGCTGTCAGTGACAAACACCAGGCCCAGCACAATTTCCACCCCTGGGTGCCAACTCATGGCCCAGTTAACAACATTTGCAACGCACGTGAAAGAAACCCCTGTCCTGCACCACAAGGCCTCGATTTCCACTGCTCAGGGGATGCAGTGGACCCAGGAAAAAGCCAAGTGAGGACAAAAGTTCTGGGTGCTCTTGGCCAGCACCTTCTAAAGCAGTGCTTGCAGTTGTGCAAATCATTCAAGCTGATTTGCTGCATCATCTGCCAAGATTTTTATAGCTCTTGGAAGGGTTTTGGTGAGAAACATTTATTCAGTTTTCAAAATCACCAAGTGGCTTTGGAGCAGTGAGATGAAGGCTCTCAAACGACTCTGCATCAAGGAGATTAGGATTTCTTAAAAAGAAATGCAGGAATTACCAGGTTCCTGAAAAAGCCTCTTAGGCTACAAAAAAGGGGGATGATGTCATTTGATCTGAATTTTCACCAAGATACTGTGGCATTTTGCTTCCCTTTCCACTTGAGCTTTACGTGGTCAAACCAGGTGGATAATTTTTAGCTGTCACTTTTTGATTACCCTGCTCTTGCTTAAGCTTCATGTTGATACAATGGCCAAAACAAAATGTAGCACTCGACTGCTGACTTAATGCAATCAGTGCAGTTTCCCTCTGCCACTTCATTTCTCCTTGCCTGCTGCAACACTGCAGATGTTTCTCCAAAGCTTTTTAAAGCTGGGCTTAACCCAGCTGTTCCCACATGGCTTTAGCCCTTCCTGGTACCTCACCACCTCCAGCCAGCCTGGATCACTGCTGGCCTTTAGGAAGTGAAGGAATCACGCCATGCTGCAATAATTTTGGCACGTTTTTGGGTTGTTCATGGACAGGCCTCTTACAGACCTCCTTAAAAACATTCCTGCTTTAACTCACATCTCCCCTAAGCCTCCTATGGCTCCTCCTCTCTGTTCCCAAAAAACAAACCCCTCTTTTAGCAGTGCTGGATGCCCTCATGTGCAGCTCCCCCATGGCAGAAAGGGGCCAGAACCCCCCAGAGCATCACCGTGCTGTGATCCCTCTCTCAGAGACATTGGCACCTTCAATGTAATGGCAAAGCAGTCGATTTTCAGAAGGAAAACCCACTGAGAAGAAGTTTTCTAAGTCACTGTGCCTTGTTTCTGTCCCTGCAATCCTCCAGGTTGGACACCAAGGACTGGGGGGCACAGGGAGAGGGGAAAGGCCCTGCTCCGATTGAAACATGGATTGTTGTCCTCGCTTCAGGTAAAAAGCAAGTGAAGCAGGAAATTGCTCAGTGTTTTCTTGGAGAGGAAAGCAGCTCTCCTGTGGTTGTGCTGTGAGATAGGCAGAGATACAGCTCGGCTTCATCAGCTCACTTTGATGGACAAAACAGCTGCAGAAAATACATTCAAGTGGTTTTTGCAGGTCTGAAAACTAAAAATATCTGGGCATCATCATTTGAGAAAGATTTTACAGATTTTTGGTGTGTCTTGGGAAGACATTCCAACAATAAATACAGCACCCAGCTCTTCTGCTCAATCAGCATTTCAGCTGCAGTTCAGCACAGAAAATTACGGGGATAAAATATTTTGTTCCCCACCCTCAGCAGTGTCTGCGGAAGGATGAGCTTCATCTGCACATCTGTGCACCATCCCTGGGCTCTGCCCTTCACAGCTCCACTTTAAACAGAGGAATTTCCCACTAACCTGACTGTTTTGGGATGTTTTCCGTGATGACAGCCATGACCCAGCTCTCAATCTCCCAAGTTCAAGATGCACCAGGCCTTGGGCACACTTGGGGAAAAAAAAAACAACCCACAATGTACAATTTAAGTAGACATATAATATTTCATGCTCTCCTGGAGAGAATTATGTTTATATTCAGCACCACAAGTCCGTGAAGAAAGCCACAAGGAATGCTCAAAACATGAACATTTGTATTTAGACAATACAAAAAGTGGATTTAGGCTTGTCCTGAATGTTTCTCCTGGTTGCTGAATTTAGTATGGATCTCCCCCTTGCACACTGATGGCCAATTTACTCAGGAAAAACAAACAAAAAGCCCCAAACTCTTTAGCAGACATTTGAAAAACCCTTCAGAGGAAAAATGCTGCAGAAAAGGGTGAATTTAATCCATATGGATCCAACTTAACAAAATACCCTCGTACCTCCGATTCCCAATTCTTAAATAGGTAAACTTTTGGCAAAGTACCAACCCTGAATGGAAAAAGCAAGGAAATAATTAACCTTTCCCTTCAAGAATGAAAGAAATCGTGCAGAAACACTGGTGGGGATGGCAGGGGGAAAGCCCTGGAACCAGATGCAGCTTGGAATAGAAATGGGTCTTCAGCATCCACAGGCACTCGTGGCCATCCCACCCCTGCCCTCTCCCCCAGCCTGGTCTGCCATGGAAAAAGGCAACTTCTCCCGGAATTTCAGAGTAAAATCACTCCTGGAAGATGGAAAGCTGTGCAGGAACAGATTTAAGCTGTCATTTTATCTCTGCAGGTCAGTACAGCAAAGCCAAAGATTTATTTCAGTTCTGGTCTGTGTTGCCTCTCCCGTCCCCAAGTATTTTTGTAACACATGAGATACACAACTGCATTTTCAAATAAATGCCTAAATACTAAATGTGTCTTTGTGTTCCTGCTTCATATCATCCAATTCCTAGAAATACACGGAGAAGAGACTTTAAATGAACCTCCCAGTTATTTCAAATGAAATTCTTGTCTTGGTAATCAGCTGGAGCTGTCCTGTGTATGGTAAATAGCACTTCAGGATAATTACCTTGCACAGTGTCAGCAACTGCAATTCAATATCTCAAAATGTATTCTGTACTCACCTTAAGTATAGTGGCAACAGTCTCTTGTGAGGCATTTCTCATATCCTCCCCATTTACAGACAAAATCTGATCTCCTTGAATTAATCTTCCATCTAGGTCTGCAGCTCCTCCTTTAACAATGTCAGAGATAAACACTCCACTTCCATTTCTAACAATGCAAGAAGCATATGGCTAATTACACAATCCAATATTCTTTGGGAGACCAATTTAGATTACTTGCATTTAAGAGACATTAAAAGAAACCTGTGAGCAGAGCAAGAACCAGTTTCACACCCCATTCAGCTGCATAAAAAAATCGATGAGTTTTAAAACCACAGCATGTTTTGCTAATATTTAATGCTGTCTTTCCCCTTGAACTGCTATTTCTGACTGTGTGATACATAAAGATTTATGGAAAACACCATTTATATGAATAGAAGTCCAAGGTTTGGTCTATAATGGAGTTAAACTGTCTCCTGGTGGGACATGGTTTAGTGGTGGACCTGGCAGTGTTAGGTTAAAGGCTGGACTCAATGATCTTGGAGAGCTTTTCCAACCTAAATTATTCTGTAATTCCATGGTGTGAGCTGGTGCCAGCTGCAATGCCAAGATCTGGCATTTTTTATCCTTCACCTGAAGGACACAACACTTCCTGCCCTGAGTTATACCTGGGTATCATTTAACAGACCTCAGAAATTGGGCTCCCCTTAAGGAGGGGATCCCCACTCTGAAGGATTCAGGAACAGCACAGGAAGTTCAGCACAGAAGCAAAGGCAGGAGGGCTGGAGACTGTGATTACCATCTGCAGGGTAATTTACATAATCTAAATTAATTACCCACCCCACAATCTGCTCACAACACCTGGGTTAAACATTGCCACCCAAAAACTGCTGCAGAAACTCTCCTGGCCACAGGCAGTCAGGATAATGACACGGTGCTTTGTAATGGCAAAAGTAAATTATTTTTGGCAGTACAGGAGGGCAACTCCAACACTGAACAAGTGTTATGCTATAAATCTCTTTTAGCAAAGGAAGATTAAAACTATCAGTGCTCTGGTTTGAGTGATCTAATAGCAGTGGTTTAAAGATGTATCAGAAAAAAGTCACATTTTATTAGGCTGCTGTTACGTCTCACTGTATTGCTCTCTGACTGGAGGGTGGAGCTCGGACAGGACAAGAGGAAACGGCCTCAAGTTGTGCCAGGAGAGGTTTGGGTTCAGTATCAGGAAGAATTTCTTCATGGAAAGGGTGGTCAGACATTGGAAGGGGCTGCCCAGGGAGCGGTGGAGTCCCCATCCCTGAAGGTGTCCAGAGAAGGGCTGGATGTGGCACTGAGAGCTCTGGGCTGGATGACATCGGTCAAAAGTTGGACTCGACGGCCTTGAAGGGCTTTTCCAATCCCAGTGATTCTGTATCTCAGGTTCTGCTCTGTAAACTGCTCTCTGCAGTGTGGCACAGTCACTTTGAACTGCTCAGGGTTTGGGTCTAACTCAGCCTCTCACCTTGCACTGACCTCGGTCCCTTTGAACCAAGCACGAGCTCCATCTACCTCACAAATGCATCTGCAAAGGCACATCCTGGAAAGAGGCAGGGTGGGTTTATCCCCCAGTTTAGGAATCAGAAAAGCCATGGTTAGGGCCTTCAAAGCCCTGGGACACAGCTACACTGATGCCACACAAGAGTGAGCCCCCAGTTCTGCATGTCCCACACTCCCTCCAGGTGGGATTCCTGCTCAATGCCCGGAGCCCTCCTGGGCAGCAACAGCCTCCACTGCTCAGGTCTGTTGTTCTGACACAGGAGCCAGAACCACGGCCCCATTGCATCCTGGAAGATATTCAGATACAAAATTCTTCTCCTTATGCAGTTTCCCCTTTATTTCATATTCCATTTAACAGCTACAGTCGTTCATACATCAAAATCCCAAATATTTCCCACTGGAAGCACTGTCGGGTCAGAGACGCTCTTACCGTTTCCCAGCTATGCTGAGCCCCAGCCCTCGACCCGTTTTCTTTTGGATATCCACAGAGAAAATCTCCAGGTTTTCCTCATCCTTGTAATGTGCTTCATTCCTGTAAACCACCAGCTGCACCTTCTGGGGCGTCTGCCGCAGCGCAGTGATCGCTTCCTCGTGGCTGGCGTTCCGCAGATCGATCCCGTTCACCTGGAATGATCAGTGTTTGCTTTCCAAATGACACGGATAAATGATCTTTTCAGCACGCCCTACCCGTGGGTGACAGCACAGATTTATCAATCTGACACCCCTTGGTGTTCTAATTGAGTGCTCCCATGTCCAGAGGGCCGAGCTCCTGGGTTTCCTATGGAGTGTGAGCTCAGAGCTTTGTGCCACTGCCTGGAGTGAATCCCAACAATCAGAACATTTGGGCTTGGAAGTTCTGGGTGTTCTTCCCTTCTTTTTAAACCTCAAACCTCTGGAGCCTCAAGCAGTGCTTTTTTCTCCAACTACACAAAGTGGGACGTGCTCCTTTGAGCTCCCTGCGTATCTCAGTACTCAGATTCCTTCTCCCCCAGCTCCCTAACACCATCAAGATAAAAACAGAAGGAATCAGAAACACCAACAAATAAATGGCCACAGAAAATCCCAGGCAGGATGCATTAAAGGGTGATTTTCCTTTTTTTCCAATAGATGGCACACCAGACCGCTCCTGCAGCACCCAGCTACACTTCTCTTACCATAACCTGAGAAGGTTTCAGCATTTCTGTAACGTCAGGCAGAACAAGAAGTTCTGCTTAAATGTTACAGTATTAAAAAAAAAAAAACCTATTGCAACTTGAAACTTAAATCTCCTAATTTTGCCAAGCCTGATCCACAGACGCCCTTTAAGGTGTTTGCCAATATTCTGTCAACAAAATCATCTTTTATTTCTTCATACCAAAACATATCAATACTTAGGCATTTTTGAAGTCTCTTTAGGAAGTAGCATGAACTGTAACAGAATAACCACAAATGTTAATCCACTTCCAGAAGTTTTAAGGCAGTGAAAATATTTCTCAGTATTTCTAGATATGCAAAACTATAATCATACTTTATTTTTCACTAAGATATATGCAAAGTTACAATCATACTTAATTTTACCCTAAGGTAATTAAGACTAATTACAGAAATTACATTCTTTTGTACCAATCCTGCACACATTTATTTATAAATGCATTGATACTCTTCCCTCGACACAGGCATCTACATGTGCTTTATCACACTAATCTGAAACTAATTCAGTCATCTTTTTGATTAATACAGCTTTTAAAAGCTGAAATAATAACAATATTATGGCCCACAAACATCAGCACTTTCCTGTTTGGCCAGAGAAGAATTAATTAACCTTCCCCATTCTTACCCCCCTAATTACTGTGCTCTGTTAATACGCCGTTATTTATAAAACCAAAACAACATTCGGCCTCAACGCTAACAAAAATATTTGCAGTGCAAGAGCTGTAAAGACAACTCCCCAAGTACCCCTTGCTATTTTCCTAACCCTACACACCGAGGCCTTAATGGCCATGCTGGGAATTTGTCCTGAGCTGACAGCAGAGCTGCAAAGCAGCTGCGCTGCTGAACCCCTGCCTGACGCAAGTTTCATTTGCAGACCAACACTTCTCCCTTAACCCTTTCCCTCCACCTTTTCCGTGCTTGTCTGGGGGAAAAACACCACATTTATTCACAGCAGCCATTCCCCAGCTGGATGAAGCATGGGCTGGGGGAGCTGGTAGCTTCTGCAGGGATGCTGGGAGGGATGCTCACAGGGATGCTGGGAGGGATGCTCACAGGGATGCTCACAGGGATACTGGGAGAGATGCTGGTAGGGATGCTGATAGGGATGCAGGCGGGGATGCTACAGCCACCCTCTCCTCCTCACCCCACGTTATCCCAGCTCAATATTTGGATTTCAGGCAGAGCAGAGACACCGGAGCAGCGTCGGGAGCGCAGGCCTCCGAATGAAAGATTAAAGAGATGAATAATACTAAGGTATTGGACATGACAGCTGAACTATGTAATTCAAGAACTGCCTTGCTCAATTAAATTTAATGTATTCTCAATTTGTACCTTCAGTTTATATGAATATATAAGGAAATATGAATTTTTCAGGACGTTCTTAGTGACAGAAGGGAAGCCTGGAGAATGGATCCTATTCAACCTACAAGGGACCTCTGTTGAACTGAAAACAAGTCTCCACAACCAGGCACAGACACAGAGAAAGTCATTTACCTCCAGAATCTGATCACCAGCCCAAAGTCTGCCATCTCGGGCTGCTGCCCCTTCCTCATAAACTTCATGGATCACTATGGCGTCCTGCGGGAAGAAGGCAGTGGCATGAATCCCGCTCCCAAACCGGCCACCACAACCCACCCCACACTCCCCTCCAGCTCCACAGTTAAAAAATACAGCACTCCAAGTCAGCAGAAGCAAGACTGTAACAGAGATTTCTAAAATTTCCAGTAATCTGGGATCAGAAAATGACTCCTGTAATCAAGAGCCGGTATAAAGGTACAAAAGATTTTGTTCCCCACTTCAGGATAGTCTTGTCTAGAACTTCTCCCATCATTTTTATACATTGGCATCAGCAGCACGTGAACTCAGTGTGAACTGTTGTATTAATATCATCTACTTTTAATGGTATTATTTAAAACCAGATTCTTTGGAGCTATGAATATTTTTAGGGACTTGGCATCGACCTCGGCTTTAAGCAAGAGTTGAATGCCTCGTGGTAAATAGCGCTGGTTAAATCTGTAAGAAATGAAATCCAGAAGAAAGGAACAATGGCAAATGTTAGTTTATTACTGAGGTTGGAAAATGTAGGCAGTGGCAGATGTAGCTTCAGGGAAGGTTTCAGTGATTTAATCTTATTGCCAGCAATAGATGTCCCTGAAGTAAAAGCATTACAAAGAACATACTGTTCTCTTGCTGGTGCTTTCCCTTTGCATTGTTCTGGTTTGTTTCTCTTTTTTTTTTTTTCCTTTTTCCTTAAAAAAAAAATATATAGGTGAACATCCTGCTGCAGTGCTTCAGCCTGCAGGATGGGATGCTCCAGTGTGCAAAAGCTGCTTCTCTCCTCAGCATCACCAGCAAACCCTCGGCCTCAGAGCTGAGCCACCAGCGCTGGCTCTGGGCAAGCACACGGTCATTTTTAATTACACACGTAGGTTTTGGATCACCCATTCTCAAATACACCCTCCAGAACTGCTGTTGTGAAGTCCCCCACCAGCAGGATGTACAAGCCAAAGAGGAGCCTTCCCACAGCGCTCCCAAGAAAAGGAGGAGCACTTTGATGAGGTTGGAGCATGCGAACCCCGCTGTGTGATGGCTTCTCAGAGCAGGGGCAGGGAATTGCTGCTGGGGTGGGAAAAGGTCCCTCCATGCTTGGAAAACACTGTTGGATACCACATCTCTCATCACCAATTCACGCCCTGCCCGTGCTGCCTCAGGATCCTTTCCCAGCACATGCTGAACAGAAAGAAAACTCAAATGCCCTTCAGGTAACGCTCAGATCCCGACAAGACCGAGAGCACGATTCCCTTTCATTCCTTCTCCAACTTATTTAAGGATGTAGACTTGCTGGAGCACGGCACCACTGCCACAGCTTCCCTCTGATACAGGGACATCAGTCCCTGAAAAAAGCCTGGAGGACTGTAATCACAAATGGATTACAGCTGATACAAGAGTCCCAGATGGGGGAAAAGAGATTTCAATCTGCATAAATGAAGGGGAAACACTGTGAGCTGTGTACCAAGTAATTAAGAAAATCAAAAGAGTGGTTTGATTAAAAAGTAAAATAAAATGTTGATATAGACACACCACTGGAAATTACAGGGTTTATTTGCAATAACTGAAGCAACAAATACTAACAGAATAGAGCAACGTGGGCATGTCCATCTCAGCAGCCTCTGTTACGTGTCTTAGATATTCTCCCTGTTATGGGGTTTGGGCTATTGTGGGGTTTTGGTTGGTTGATTTGGGGTTGGGGTAGTTTTTACCTTTGTTTTACAAATGCTGGTGTTACTCCAAATCAACACAAGAGACTTTTACCAAGGAGAGAACACAAAATATTGACCAACTTGTTAAGGCAGCATCATTCACCTGGGACACAGCAGGGCAGTGGGTGACCATGATGTTTGGTAGAAAACTGGCAGCGTGACCATGGAACAGCACACTGGGAACGTACACAGCATGGTCAAATTAAATCTTTTCAGACTGGATTTAATCTCATATTTCCAAACCTCAGAGCAAGGACCTTTCAATCACATTTCTTTAAGTTTGTTTTTCATCTGTGGTTGCTTTTAAAACATCCACCAACCTGGAGTTACCAGCTTTTCCCAGCACTGCTTTATTAAATGTAAAACTGCACATACCGAAGGCTCAGACCCAGGAACCACCAAATGTTATCAGTTTGGATAATCTGCATCATCTATTTGAAAAGGCAACACTTCAGCGTTACACTGAGGTTCCTGCATGTGTGAGAAGCCAGATCTAGCACTAAAAATACACATGGCATGAAAAGGTACATTCCTGCTCGCCCTGTGCCTAACCTGCAGAGGGAAACATCTCGCTGACCTGCCAAAACACTGTTTTTCTTAAGTAGGCTTTTTTTTTGAAGTAGTGTAGCTGAACCAGGCTTATCAAATCAATTAAAAACAGAACAGAGCAATGTGTCCACGATGCACTGTAAAGATTTCTAAGTAGTCCATGAGCATAAATACCAGTTTAATTTTCCTCAGCTTACGAACCATGGCAAACATCTCTTTCCTCTGATACTCCGGGGATCAGCTCAAAGTACTTAACCCAGAAATAATTTTTTTCCACTGCATCTAGTGGGATCTGGGTAAGACTCTGTAAGTTTTGATCATCCATGACAAATCGCTAAAACCAAACTACTGATATTAGTGAACATTTTTAATCATACCAATATTTTAAAGAAGTTTATGCAGTGATGAGATGTCGTACTCCAGCCCCAAGCTGTAATGACTCTATCAACAGGCATGGATTGAAGCTGGAACACCCCTCTCAGTGCCTCAGGAAAAAAACCAGGATCTATTACGAGTAAAACAATACATTTATTTATAGGACAGGTTTTGTTTTCTGGACATCTGCAGCTCCTGTTTAAATTAAATGTGTGCTTGATACCAAAGCCTACATAGTTCAAAATCAATCAATCAAGAGGGACGAAGAGAAAGCGGTGTCAATGTTCAACTAGAGGTTGTGAATTCATGGTGGCTCTGGACAGATTTTCCCATCCCTCCCCACTTCCTTTCACCACCAGTTTCATACAGATTGGGGCTCTCCATGGCTGAGCTTGGCAGAGCCACAAAAACTGTTCATGCAGAAGGGGAAATAAAAACACTCCCGTATCAAGAACACACTTGTTTAAAAAAAGATACCCAGCTGCTGAAAGCACATACTTCATAAAGTTTACAAACCCATTCAACAAACTGGGGCTTTAATCTTTGTATATTTTGACAAAGAACAGTTTGGGACCATTACACAAACGGGCAATTAATGCAGAGCTGAGCAGTTCTTGCCGGGGACGGAAGGATGCGGAGTACGAGCCGGGCCATGTAAACAGTGCTTCTCCATGCTAAACAAAGCCCACGCTGGCAGGTGTAAACTGAGGCTGTCCAGCCATGAAAACACTGAAAGAAAGACAGACTTGAAGGGGATTTCTCTGCTACTGCTGAGATTGCCATCCTAGGCTCAAAAATGTGTGTATTGAAGGGCCTGCACTCCAAGGAAATGAAGCTGAAGGCACTGACACAGCACTGCACGGCCACAAAAATCACCTGCAAGCCAGAATGGTTCCCAAACATGGCAGAAGCACACCTGGTTGGGATATGATGTGCCCCAAACCTGTTGAGAAGCAGAAATGGTCACCAAACTTGCCACAAAGAGAAGGTATTTTGTGGGGTTCAGACTTGAGCTGTGGGTCACCCACACCCCTCACCAGCAGAGTATTGCTCTGACTGAGAATATCACTGTGACTGCACAGCTGTCGAGCAAAGGGAAGGCACAGGAGCGAGAAAAGGAGGGTTTGGCTGTGGAAGTAAAGGCAGAGAAGCAGGAGAGCTCCTGGAGCCTCTTGGTCAACACCTCAAAGATCAAAGGTGGTGTGGAGCGAACAACGACTGAACAGCGAGGGCAAGGAGCCTGACAGAAACTGGCATCCACCTATGGAAAATACAGCTGGTACCCTGTGCACAGCATGAAATGCACTGCATTGCCCTTCATCTGAGGAGGGAAGAACCCTGAACTCCCAGGGAGTTGGATCTCAACACCCCCCCCCCCCCCAACACCCCGGG
>VZRS01010404.1:38760-88948 GCA_013398055.1 Ifrita kowaldi
CGCTGTGGATATTTTTTTTTCTGCTTGATTTATAACAATTCAGAGACCCGTGAGGGGAAGAGTATCACGCTCACCCCTCAGCAAAGGGCACAAGCAGACATGTTAGCTCTGAGAATCAAATTCAGGCAGATTGACAGCTTAATCTTTGTATCTTAAATGTCAAGAACAGGTATGGCAGAGACCCCAGGCAAGGACCACAGAGCACTGCCCTGATTGAACCTTTGGGAGAAAGGTGGTAGAGTCAGCATCCTACTCAGGAAAATCACGGACCAAGTGATCCTTAAAAGCCTGCAGCAGCATAAACCATGGTGAGAAAGTCTCACAAGCTGCTGGCTTTAGGCTTGGACTGCTCACGTGTTTCCTGCAAGTTTACAGCCCCTGAGCCAGTCTCTCCAGCGTTTCTTTTCTACCATGCAGCTGTTCTTCAGCAGGACAAGCAGCAGCTTTCCACTGAAAAGCCACTGCAAAACAGCCCCCAGGCTGTTACTGGGAATGCTGGGAATAGAGGGCGAGGGAGGGAAAGGACACAAGACATGAAGGAGGCACAAATATTAAGTGCCAAGGGTATTCTGATGAAGTTGTATCCTGTGATAAAGGTGGATCAGTATGCAAAAAGGGGTGATTTCGAAGGAAGTGGAGCAGAGAAATCTCCATATTCCCGGTGTTGGCTGGATTTGACAAGGAAAAAAGTCCAGACTGTGGTAAAGAGGCTCCCTGCACAGTACTGACCAGTCCTGCACTACTGCAAGCCCTACTGCTTTAACTGAGCTGGACTTTGCTCCGAGTTTGTCTTTGTTGAGCTGTTTCAGACCATGACCTCCAGCCCTTATCAGACAGTATCAAAGGCAGCTCACAGAAGGAAGGTGAACCACTCCCCACTGAGGACTGCAATAATCAGCACAGAATGACTGAGAATGAATCCTACCACCAGCCATAATCACAGATTTGGTGCAGGGAATGAAGCTTCCTGCACGGATTCGAGCACTTTTCCTGAGGAAGACAAAAAGTAAGCTACATCTAAAAACCACGCTCTGGAAATTATGTTTTCTGATTTAGTTGACACGTTGTGTTTTCCTAAGCTAACATCACACATTTCCAACTAATTTCCTACATAGCTACAGATGTTACACTGAATTAGCATTATTAAGGATAAGAACACTGCAAGGGGTTTTGCTGACTGCAGGATCAGGGATTGATCTCTTTCCCAGGGCAAGCACAACACCGTTAGTTATTTCCTTTTCAACTTCTATAATACTTTGTCCAGAGCAGTAAAATCGTAAAAACTTCATTTTTACAGGCTGGTTCACAGATAAAAGCAGAAATCAACTGGTTGCACAGTGAGTTTCACTGGAGAATTAGCCCCACGCAGGAATCTCTCAGTAGTTAAAATAAACCCAGCTGCTGGTTACTTGCAGGCAGAGGAAATGACAACAGTTATGATCTCTGATCTTCCATTTGCAGGCCCAAATGGAATCTCCAAGATAACTTTTCAGCAAGGGAGGGTGAAGGTCAAGCCCAAGCAAATCACTCGACTTCTTAAGGGGGTTTTTTATCTCACGCATCGCGCTGCAGATGCCTCCTCCTTCTGGGCACTGCAGGGTTTTGCCCTTGCTGGCGTTCACAAACCATTAGCAGGCACCCCAAACCCTAAGCCAAACACCACTGCAGTAAAACAGGCTGCAGAATGTAAAAATGTATTACCGTGGCAATGCAGAAATGCTCCACGTTGCACGAGACCCAGAAACTGCCCCAGCTCAAGGTCAAAACAAAAGGTCTGTTTCCCATTTAGGAACAAGCCCTTGCAAGAGGTGGTGTTCACTTGCCAACTTTCGTAAAAAAGATTAATCCACAATATCAATATGAATATAATTTTTCATACTAAAATACAGATTTATTTTAAGGAAGTGGATAGTATTTGTATTACATTTTATAGGCCCCTATAGTTACATCTGGTCCTTATTTATTTAAATTTTATTCAGCTTGCATAATATTTTTGCTTACAGTTATATTCTCTAAGATCAGAAAAGCTAAAACCTGAAAATTCAATGGCACTATTCATTAACATTCCTTCGCTCTGCAGTCATAGACATTTGCAAGCTCTCCTTTGATTCTGAAATAATAAAACTAAGGTAATAAGATGTTTAGTGTAAAAATATATGACTTAAGTCAGAATGATAGAAAGAGCCATGTTCCTGTGAATCACGTGCCAAAGCAAACCAAAGTTTTTCAAAAAGTATACATGCTCATTTTAGAGGGAATAATAAAACACAGAATGACATATTAAAACCTTAACTCTCTCACTCTCATTATTTTATTTAGGTAAAAAAAAAAGAAAGTTTGCAGTGTACAGAGCGTAGCACAGGTTATAAAGAATGCATGAGGTGCTGAATGTGTGTGACACAGGAAGCCAAAAGCCAGGGGGTTTCAACCAGCAGCAGCCAGGATCCTCCTGAAGTCCATCCTGACAGGTCCTGCTGCTTTTGTATATTTTTAACTTAAATTTTATGGTTGATTTACATTCCTGGAAGACAGCAGCTCCTCCAAGCAAGGCCCTGCTACGCAAGCAAGCCCTACCATCAGCTAAACCCTTGCCAAAGACCCATCAAAGACATGATTTGCAAAACTTACTGCCCTAATTCCGTTCTGTGACAAGTCATGTACAAAGCAGCTTGGGTTTGTCATGCTCCTGCAAGCCAGCGTCCTCCTGGAACGATGATGGATCCACCAGCTCCACCTTAGCACTATCCAAGCAGGAGTCAAGGCCATTCCTCATGGTTTCGAGCTAACTGCATTTACCACCCTGTCATTAAATTGCCTTCTGGTTTATAAATGTGGGAGAGGGTTTAGGAGGGATTGCAATTTCTCCCTCTCCCAACCACAGACTCTCCCTGCACGATACCCGAGCCACGATTAAAAACTCAGGGCTCCTATTCCCATTTTTCATTCCATTGTTCCACTCTTTGTGTGGCGGATTTAACAGCAGCAGCATCTACAGCCCAGATATTGCTGGGACCCCCTCTGAGGCCAATATCTCCCTTTTCATTTGTAGTTACAAGGTGAGCATATTCCACTAGAACTCTTTCAGTCTTAGCTGCACTGGATGTCTGTTATGGAATCACTCAGATGTTGTCTGTCTATACCTGACAAAGATATTTTTTTTTGGCCTGGATTTAAATATAGCTGAAGTGGGGAGGGTGGGGTGAAAGCCCAACCAAGGGAGAACCTGCTCAGTGCCACAGGAGTCACAGAGCCCTCATGCTTAGGAAGGTCCCTGCTGCTGGCAGACTGCAGCAGGGCACAAAGCAGAGCTCTCAGGCTTGGCTTTGGAGCAGGAACAGCCTGATTTTGGCAGCATGGAGCCCTCACAGGGTAATTATCCCTCGCAGCTCCGGGGGCAAACACAGGGGCTTGAACAGCTGCAGTTTCAAGTCACAGTTTTCCTGATTACTCCCTTGCCCTGCCTTAACAGATGGGGTTTATTCAAGGGATGACTCACCTGGACTGACAGAATGAATCTAAATATTCTTCTGTCAAACTACATCTCACCCTCAGGAAGCTCCCCAGAAAACCTTCTGGGCAAACCCAGGTGATCAGGGAAGTTTTTTCCTTCCCAGCTCCAGTGTTACCAGCTCTCACAGCAACTCGTGTTAGCTGAGCACATTCTGTCATCTTTTGTGTTCCAGTTCCCTGGCTTTGTGGATCACTTTATTCTACAGATGGAGTACCTTAAAGTTTGTTAATTGCCTTAAAAATGCTTTTTATTAAAGTCAGCTGAAAGCAAAAGTACAAAAAGAAAATTTACCACATTTGAAGTAGACAACCCAGTATAAAAAATCCTGCGTGAGAGGTTTGATGTCATTTACAACAAAAAAGACACAGGATAAATAATGTTGTTCTTCCTTTCTGTGTGAGGTTGAGATAATGACCACCCCCTACCTACTCCACCACTAGAAAGCCCTAAGTTACAGCCCCTGCAATCTTCTTTTACATCAGAGGTGCCTCTTCAGCAATTAGCTGTGATTTCAAGCCCCAGCTGAGCCTCTGAGCCCTCCTTCCTCCCAGGTTCTCTAACCCTGCCTGCAGGAACATCCCTAAACCAGCCTTGAAACTGCTGAATCCCCTCGGGCATGTCTGAGTGTCTTAATCACCCAGGCAGCAAAGACAGAGTCAATAACCACCAGTAATCAACTCGACCATTACTAAATTATTCAGCTGGCAGCAAAGCAGTGCCCCACCCTGCAAAGACAATGTTTGTACCTTAGAGCAGTGCTTCTTCCATGTACTGCCAGAAACCAAATCCTTCAAAATTGACTATCCTGGATCACAGAAAATCATTGCAAGTTGTTAACTGGACAAGACATGGCAGCATTCAACCACTCTGGGGGGGATTTTGGGGTTGGGATATCAGAGAATCGTGGAATGGTTTGGGCCCATCTCATTCCATCTCTTGCCATGGGACACTTTCCACTAGGCCAGGTTGATCTAAGTCCTGTTCAACACCCACAGCCTCTCCAGACAAACCCCACATGCCACCTGGATGAGTACAATTTAAAACAATTCCTTGATGCCCTGTCCTCTGAGGATTTAAGATGAAAATCTCATGGGTGTCCCAGGGAGCAGCGTTACAGCCTCAAACCTCATTTTGGGGATGTTTCTGAAAACACTTCTCTTTTTTTCCCCTGTTTTAAATTCCCACTCTGAGGTTACTTTTACAAGTTTGATTGGACTACAACCAAAAAAAAAATAAAAATCACAAACTGAAAGCCCTGTGCTTCAGCCAGCTCCACTCTGCACTTTAATTGCTTTAAAGCAGAGGCCATGTGTTGTGTTCTCTCAGGGGTACGTGGCAAGGTGAAATGAAAGTGAGTGAAGAAAAAAAATACTTACAAAAAATCAACGCTTAGAGGGAAATGAAATAGAACTGCTCCAGGGCTAGAGCAGCCTGAAGATCAACAACATGAAGACAACTCCCAAGGACAATCCTTCCTTCCCCATGCCTTTCCTGCAAGCACATCTTTCCAGCTGGTGCTCCCCTGCTCCCTGAGCACAGAGCCCCAATCCTGGCTCGTAATGCATCACTGGAAAGGGTTTGGACTTTAATGGGATGGACATCTCCTCACCAAAAAACATTGCACAGGGGTTAAGACATCACTTTCCAACCTCCTGAACAAATTAACCTCCCTGCTCGCAGGCTGTATTTTTCAAGTCTCTGCTTGGTGATTCCTGATGAGATTCCTGAGGTTATGACTTAAAAGTTACACTCTGTATTTCATTTTGAAGCAGCCTGTCCCTGGCTGCCAGATTTATTATTCCAAAAGCTGGGCCTGTACATCTTGTGCTCAAGGAAGATATAAAATATTCTGAGAGAGCTTTCCCATCCCACGTGAGCTGCTGTTGAGTACCCTCAGCTCAGCATTTTTAGATCAAGAGCATTTTAGTACCACACGGGTGAGGCCCTTATAGTCTTGCCATGTCCATTTTAGACTTGACACATTCTGAGCAGCATTCCTGGCTTCCCCCACGCTGATAAATTACTTCTGAGATCCTAGGAGCTGGGGTTCATGTCCTTCAGGGGTTTGTAGGCACTTCTGCTGAAGCCAACTATAATTCATTCTAATTTCTCTGCGCTGCAGCAAACAGTGGGTCTTGGACACAAAATTCCTGCCACACAACAAAACCTTCAGAACTGATGAACTCCTTCGATTTTGCCTTTTTTAAAATACAAAAGATGTCCATCTGTGTAACTGAGTTAAAACCAAATGACAGAGAGCAAGACAGATACATCACTCAGCTCCATGGACCTGTTGTGTTACATTTTCTCTCTAAGCCACAAAACTCAGAAACACAGAAACTTTCCTCCAGCCCTGAGCAGTATTTGCTTTTACTCCTCATTGTGCCACGTGAACTTCATTTCCACTCTTTACAAAAGGTTTTCTGACTCCAGGACAAAAAATAAAAAAAGGAAGGCATCAAAATAATTTGGAGAAGATCAGAAGCACAAAGTAGACAGAAAAATGGGAGGTTCCCTGCCCGTGGCAGGGGGATGCAACTGGAGGATCTTTAAGGTCCCTTCCAACCCAAACTATTCCAGGATTCTGTGATCCCACCAGCTGTGGCCACAAGCCCGAGTTCCTGCCTTGAGGGCAAGGGTTTGCAGGGACTGTTTTGGGGAAGGAAGTTATGGAGAATCCCAGAGAGGCTCTCTGCACATAGCAAATGGTCAGGTTAGCCTGTGGTTTCCCAGAAGCACCTTGTTTCCTATGAAACACCATTTCTTGCCTTTCAATGAGCAGATTCAGAGTTCTGAAAAGAAACAGGGACTCATTTTGGAAAGTCCTGTAAGTTGAGGATCTGAAAAGTGGGGAGTTGGACCTCCCTCCCTTCATGGTTTCAGTTACTGCACTCAAGTGCAAAGACTTTTAAAATCAACTCCTAGGAGGACACTTTAATGAATAAACTAATGAAAGCGTAATACTTAAACCAAAACCATTTACTCAATTGAAAGAATAAAACCCTTTGCATTTTTCTCATCTGCTCTGCAAAGCAGTTATTTACAATTTTCATTTATTTATATTAAAATCTCATGAAAGACACACACCATATTGCATCTGACAGACTGCCATGTATTATTTCCAAATTCCAGCTAAATGAAAAAGCAGGGAGATGACTAACACCGAGCAACTTATTTGAATTTACTCAGCACTGAGGAGCTTGACAAAAAAAAGGGGACTGTGGACAAAACTGCATGGCTGGAGAGAGTGAAAACTAACTCAGCTCCATCTCCATGGGACACACAGCAATTCACCCCAGCTCTACATAATTGGAGACTGGGATAAATGGGAGCAAACCCTGAATTTTTTCCAATTTCAGCTTTCACGCTGTAAAAGATCCAGCCCACACTCCGCAAAACAAAACTTTCCTTTTCCTTTTCACTTCCTTTCTTCTTCCCTTTCAATTTTTTTCCTTCTTTATTTGATTTATTTTTATTTTTTTTGTCTGGAAGAAGACTACTACACATTGCAGCTGTCTGTACCTGCTGACACTCACTGCACTTTGATGCTTCATGATGCACCTCTGTGATATTTTGGGGAGTAACTGCATGTACCAGAGCAGCTCCACTGCCTGAAGAGTCTCTGTGTCAGGGAATTCAGGAGAGCCCAGCAAAGACACCTCTGCAACAGACTTGTTTACTGAAAGGACGGAATTTGACATTTAAAACACCCAACCTGGCTTCTCTTACACTGTAGCAAAGCATCTCTCAAATGGAAAAGTGGAGAGCAGACAGCAAAGCAGAGGCAGAGAGGGGTTTAGCATCACTAATTTGCTGAGCTCATGCTTGAACTGATACATTTTAACTCATCTGACGACAGTTTTTTTAAAAAACCAGCATATCCAAGAGGCAGATAAAGCCAAAAGACACAGAAAACAATAAAAGATTACCTTTGGTTTACCTCTGCTCTGCAAAGGCTTTTGCTGGCAGGCAGATAAATCACAGTTTGTTTAAACAGCTACTGAGCATTTCTGCTCTCCAGACAGAGGGGTTATCCTTGCTGAGACAGCTCTACCTCTGCAACATCCATTTCTAGCCCAGCCATTCTGGTAACTTACCTGCTTGCAACTCCTGATCCACAATGCTTAAATAAAACACATTTGCAACCTCTGGCCACAGCAGAAAAACTACTGGAACACAATTTAAACAGGAGCATCACCGGGTCTGACACGAGGCAAAATTACCAGTTTTTTAATGGAGGTTGTAGTTGGCTTCTCCTCCCTGTCCTGAGCAATTTATTAAAGCAATTACACATCAAGGGCATTATTATTTTCCATGTTTCCTCTGTCTTTGTCTGCAGCAAGGATGAGTTGAACAGAAACTCACCAGTGGAGTGTCCTTGCCCCCGACGATGCTGAGCCCGAGGCCTGAGCGACCCTTGGAGATCTCTATGGTCATCTCCTGCCCTGGAACTATGGGACACGTTGCTGGATCCACAGGCAGTGGAGGTGGGAAGACACCTGAGAACATAAAAAGGGAAAGAAATCAGTCACACAATACAACAAGAAAATGAGAACCACCAAAGGAATCGTGTGACAACAACTAATTAAGCTTTTGTTTGCTCTTCACCTTAACAAAATTGAACTAGAGGACCACTCTGAGTCACTTCTGAAGTCTCTAAACCAGAGTGACTTGAGTTCTAGCAGTAAATGCTCCCAGTAAATGCCTGTGAGGACATCTAATTTGGTTTTAACCTATACAATTCAGATCATGATGGCAAGGGATATTCCATACAGGACAGATAAGGCCATATTCCAGCACCATGGAATGGACAGCACATCCCAAATTGTCTTTCCTTCTATTTCAATGAAAACCAAGATCATCTTTGTACATAAAAGTCAAGAAAAACAAGCAAAGACACCCTCAAGCTCTCAAAAATTGTGAAAGGAGAGAAAAACACAACCACTTTATAAAATAACTTTGATTAGGTCACTGGATGTTCAAAGAAAACAAAACTTCAGCAAAAGTTATCTGGATAACAAAATGAAAACATCCAGCTTGGGTTAGGGTACTAAAAATCCACTGTACTGTGGAAAAACCACTGGTTCCTACTGCGGCTGGGGACTTCTGCCTCTGGAGAAAGGTAGGTGGGTGCTGGCTCCAGGGGTATCTCCTGTGAGCTCACGGGGGCTTTCGTGGAAGATTTGGACTGCTTGATCTGGTTGAGGACCTAAAAGCAAAGCAGAAGCAAGAGAGATCAGTGATCAGTCACAGAAAGGGTGATGTGATGAGGTCGTTAGCACTGGCTGTTGATTATCGTGCCTCACTAAATCCTCAAAGTCAACAGAAGGAAAACAAACAACTTCCACACATTTAAAGAGGAGCCAGTAATTTGTTCCGTTTCCATCCATAAAATTATTTTAATGTCTCCCCAGTTAATCCCTTCCCCCCATAAATCACTCAGTCTACAACCAAATCAGGCCCTCAGGACCCTCCCTCACTGGTTAACATAAACACACCAACATTTTCCTAAGCACACATACATTTTCTGGGAGCTGCTCCTCTGTCTCCTGCTGATCTGCCACCACTGGTGTGTCAGCTTTACATTTCACATCCTAAAAAGTCAAAAAAGAAAGCGAGGTGTATTGAAAATGCCTCATTAGCTTCAACAAAACATCTTCCAAAACTCTGAAAGATGATTCTAGGGAAATACAGTGGTATTTTGGAGGGATGGGACTCAGGGAATGGCTTCCCACTGGCAGAGGGCAGGGATGGATGGGATATTGGGAAGGAATTGTTCCCTGGGAGGGTGGGCAGGCCCTGGCACAGGGTGCCCAGAGCAGCTGTGGCTGCCCCTGGATCCCTGGCAGTGCCCAAGGCCAGGCTGGACATTGGGGCTGGGAGCAGCCTGGGACAGTGGGAGGTGTCCCTGCCATGGCAGGGGTGGCACTGGATGGAATTTAAGGTCAATTCTAACCCAAACCAGTCTGTGATTCCCTGATTTCTTCATGTCAGTCCATTTGTAGCACCAAACAAAGCTGAAGCCCAAAAGTTAAAAGAGGAAAAGCTGCTGTGAGCACAGGGAGTATCAGGAGTTGCTGAAATCACACCCCTCAGTTCTGAAGGCATGCACTGCACAGGAGGGATTTCTGGGGAGGAGATCATCACACATGCTCTGTGTTGTTCCAGAGCAATGTGAAGCTCTGGAATGACTGGGACAGCAATTCCCAAGCTGTACAGGGACCCCTCAGTGCCCACAGCAGGAAGGGGCTCAAAGTCATCTGCTCTCTGCTCCTCCTCCTTTTTTGGTTCTCCTAAATAAAGCAACAGCTTAAAATGCATCCTCCAGCCTCATTAGAAGGATCTCCAACAATGGTACTTCGATCACTGGCTCCACTTGCAGCCCAATTTGTTTCTGTACCTTTGCAATACACTAAAATATATTTTTATCTCCTACTTCTACAGCTGCTTCCAGACAGTTACAGTGCCCTCCTTTGCTAGCTCTTCACTAAGCTCAGGCCACTCTGATCCCAGTAATAGTCAATTATCTTATCCCATATTAAAAACCCTGATAAACAGTCTATTTTGCAGAAATGAGGAGTACCAACTTCCAAATATTATTTCCAATCTTTTACAAATATTCAAAAGATACTCTGCATCTCAGAAAGAGTTTCTAATTAAAATGACAATTTATAAATTAAAAGTAAATAGAATTGTAGGTAATTCAGCTTGAATATACTGGCCTTGTTTGCTGGAGTTTTATTATGTTCAATCATGCCAATCCCCACAGGATTTCTTTTTTTCCCTTGAATTTTTCCCCAAGCTTGCTGTAACTCTACAACTGCAACTATTATCCAAAAGGGTAACAGGGAAAAAGATAAAGTGGTGATCTCATTGCATTATCAGAGGTGTCAGGGGAGAAATGGGAAGACTGCTTTGTCATTTTCTGAGAGATTGTTTTAATGAGCAATGAAAAATTACTTCATACTTCCCTTTTCCATTGTGATATGTGACTAAAATCTGAAGCTTCATCTCGCACAGCAAGTAAGCACCAGGCACCACCCTCACACCTCTCTGATCTTTTAACTGAGGCTCTGCTAGAGGTACCTGAACAAAACAAGCACCAAATACACCCAGCATTTGTCAAAAGCCTGCAGCCCAACTGGTTTAATCATATTCAAGCCCCTCAACTCCATCCCAAAGTGCTTTCACACAGCCCCTCCTCTCTGCCAGTGTTTCAAGGGCGTTTCCTGTTTGTGGTAAAGACAGATTATTGTTCCAAGTTCAAACCTTTAAAGGCAAATGAATCCATTCTCACCTCTGTCAGATTGAAACTTCCAAGAGCATCTCAAAGCCCCCTTCATCAATTCTTTTCCAAGGATACCTTATGGAAAGCCAGATTTCTCCAGCCCTCAGAAACCCAGGGCGTTCTCTGAGACCACCTCAAACCTCAGCTAATAAACACACAGACTTTGCCTAACACTTCCACTGGCTCCAGTTCAGAAACAAAGTTGTTTTCCTTCCCCCTTCTTATCATCCCAGCCTACAGTGATGTCCATTATACAACTTTATAGCTTTTAAAGTGATGAAGTGACAACAAAGAGTATGTTGTGAGAGAGTGACAAATTTATCAGCAACAGATGAATACAGAATGATGTGAAATTTTTAATTTTCCTTTTATTGCAGCTGTCACTTGGTGAGACATCCTGCCCGTGCTTTGAGCTGTACATACTTGTGGAAGATCTCTGCTGATAAGCACATACCTTTTATTTACTCAGTGAACTTGATCTTACTTGTTGACTTTTACATTCCTGATTTCTCCTGACATACGACTGAGAAATTCAGTAACAATGGTGAAGTAGCACTGAGGCTCTGGTAGCAACCATCATGCTATGAAAAACAAGGCACTCTTTTCTTTTGCTTCCACGCTCACTAAAAGACTGCAAGAGAAATCTCCCTTCCCCAAAACACCAATTTCTCATGTGCTGCACTGCAGAGTCAGACTCTTAATGCTGGTTGTGCCTACAAACCCACTCCCTTCTGGCCAGAACCATCAGCACTCCCAAAACTGAGATCCACTCAGAAATATTTCCCATTTAGTTTTAAAATCCTGATGGTAAGAACACTCTGAAATGATGCCTGGCTTTTTCCACTGTTTTTTATCCATTTATACCCCTAAACCAAGGGCTGCCCCAACTGAAGGCGTTGTGGAATGAGCAGCTGGACCTACAGGCATTCCAACACTTCTCTAAGGGCAGGTCTTTCCCTTCTCTTACCTCTCTGCCATTGCTCTGTTTTGGACAACTCTCTTTCTTTCTTTTCTTTTACCTTTCAACTTCTCCCCTTTGGCTCCAGAGCCCCCTTCTTTCTGGCTCCAAGTCTGAAAAGAAGCTGCCAATATATTCTGGGTTTCCTGTGGTTCCAGAGGTGCCTTCCCTCCACACCTACCTCGGATTGCCACAGTTTCTTTTTCCCATTAAATTCACCCCTCCTCTGACACCACCCAAAGAGCTGCACAGCACAACAGCCTACACCAAGAGTTCACTTTTGTGTAACATATTTCATATGTTTTTAAACTCTTCAGTCTTTGAGCAATTTCTTGTATTACCTTTCAAAATTACCTTGCAACCCCTCTCAAATTTCTTGCCAAGTTGAGCAAGAACTCCAATAAAAACAGGTGAGTGACACCTGCAAATACACGCAGTGAAACTCTGATTCATTTGTATTCCAGCCCATCAGAGGAATCTGCACAAGGCTACCAAACAGCAATAACCCAACCTTTCTGCAATCCATTAGGGACGTCAATCAATCCATGGGTGATTAATTCTGATGCTTGAATAGTACGTAACACTTCCTAACTCTTCGAATTTGCAGACTCATTAACTAAACACTTACTAGCCACAGAGCATTATGTACACTCAATTTATATTTGCAAACCCCAAGACGCTGCTTGCAAGAGACATGACGGAGCAGGAGGAAGATATCTATGAGGAAAAATATCCACAAATGTTGGGTTTCCTTAGCTGAGGACACACACACACACACAGAGGACTGTGCACACACAGCAAGTCCTGCATGCCTTGAAACTGGAGTAGGCAGCAAAAAGACTCTCTCAGCAAATTTGGAGGGACCTCCAGGTTGGTCACGTTTAGTGTTCTCCATTTCAAACTTTTAACACAGAGTCCAAAAAAAGGAGATCAGAGCTGCACCCTGAAGGACTTTCAGATTCCTGATAATGCATGATCCTGACCTATTAAACAACAAAAAGCTCCATCTGTATCAATGAGAAGTTCAGTATCTATTACAGTGCACACTGACAGAACCACATTAAACCACAAGTTATGGCCTTAATGCAGAAATTACTGAGAGCAACTCTATAGCTGTGTTATTCAGGAGGCAAGACTAGATTATGATAATAGACATCTTGGCCTTAGAATTTACGAAGCCATGAATATAAATAAGAATATGATTTACAGACCAAGCTCTTTCTGAAGTTTGTCACACATGGATGGCAGGAGTGGAAACGCAATCCCCTCACTCACCAAGAACCTACGAGAGGGCCAAAATGCTGCATGAAAACTCTTATCTTGGTATTTTAACAACTTGTACTGAGTGCTTAGTTCATGAAAACAGGCTGTGTATGTAAAGCCGAGTTTGATTCTGCTTTTACAGGTACTGGATATCATTTGACAAAAGTTCTGCAACGCTCCAATAAAAAGGCAGAGAAAACCAATCAAGCCAGTGAGCCTCCGTTTTCTAAACTCTAATCATCATTAAATATTGCCTTAAGTCACTTACAGCCTTGTTGGATTCCTCATCAGTCAAGCTTTTCATGACAACTTCCAAACTCGGGTCTTCCTCGCCGCTTGCAGGTTCGGTGCCACCGTGGTCCTGGGAGAAAGGATTGACAACAGCTTTTAAACACAGCTCTGGCCCCCCATAACAGCTAAAGAGAAAAATTAAGACAGTTTTACCCTTTTTTGTTGTTTTTTTATACAAGGGGTAGCATGACAAGGTAGAAAGATCCACAGTTAAAGCCTCCCAGTGTCAGGGGGCAAATGAGGGATCTAAGCCTGGACAGGCAGACCTTGGTCCCCGCTTGGCTGACACAAAGCACCACAAGGTGTTCCCAACCCTGCACTTAGGGGCAGTTCTGGGGCAGCTTTCAAGGCCAGACTAATCCCTATCAACTGTGAAAGCTGATGACTTGGTATGAAGAGGTTTTCTCCAGGCCTCTACCTCGTGCTCAGCACGTTAAAGGAGCCCCAGTTTCCTTCACACAGCCTGAACAGCTTGGGAAAATCATGGAATGGGTTGGGTGGGAAGGGACCTCAAAGCCCACCCAGTGCCACCCCTGCCATGGCAGGGACACCTCCCACTGTCCCAGGCTGCTCCAAGCCCCAATGTCCAGCCTGGCCTTGGGCACTGCCAGGGATCCAGGGGCAGCCACAGCTGCTCTGGGCACCCTGTGCCAGGGCCTGCCCACCCTCCCAGGGAACAATTCCTGCCCAATATCCCATCCAGCCCTGCCCTCTGGCAGTGGGAAGCCATTCCCTGTGTCCTGTCCCTCCATCCCTTGTCCCCAGTCCCTCTCCAGCTCTCCTGGAGCCCCTTCAGGCCCTGCAAGGGGCTCTGAGCTCTCCCTGGAGCCTTCTCCTCTCCAGGTGAGCACCCCCAGCTCTCCCAGCCTGGCTCCAGAGCAGAGGGGCTCCAGCCCTGGAGCAGCTCCGGGGCCTCCTCTGGACCCTTTAGGCCTAGAAACAAAACTATTTCTGAATTCTCATTAGACATTTTACATTTAAGTGAATAACTCAAATGTCTCGACTACCACTTGAGCAGACAAAGCACCTCTGTTCACTGTTGTAAGAAAAAATCTCATTCTGTGGCTTTCTGGTGGTTGAAACTTCTTAAAACATATTTTACAGCAATTAATATTCAATATACTCTGTTTCTGGTGGCTTGCCCACAGTATCACACCACTACAGTGTCTTATCCTGTCCTGAAACTCCGTGCAATGAAGTAAAACCCTGATTTGAGGTGCATTTACAGTTTATCACTTTTCACATAATGAAGATAAAGAGATAAGCGGCAGATAAGGAGATAAGATAAAGATCAAGAGACAAGCTGAAGAAAGCTAACACAATAATCCATGGTAAACCATGGCACCCTGATATTCCATTACACCAGCCAGGCTGTTTAATGTGATCTGACAAGTTACATGTAGGGTGCATGTAACACACAATGTTAAATATTTATGTGGTATTTCAAAGAAATTTGAAGATATAATTTCAAGATATAAGGCTCTTTCTTTCTTTATTTAAAGACAGGAAGAGCTGCCAAAGAAAGCAATGTAAACTTCTGTATAACATCACTATATTTGGTTATGTTGATTTTATATAATAAAAAGATACCAGCTAGAAGTAAAAACTTGCATTTACTTATAAAACAAACGTAATGTAAATAGTAAGAACTTGCCATTAATGCATGAAACTCAACCCACAAGCATCTACCTCTAAAGGCAAACAAAGACACACTTTGGTGGAGTCTAATTACAGCCACTTGACCACAGCACAGAATGTGCCCAAACACAGCTCTGTGCTTCATCCTGAAGGCACAAATATTAAACAAAGCTGGGAACAAATGCAGGTATTAAAGAGTCAGCAAAACTAAAATGAACTCTGTAAATCGTAATTTGGAAAGCACCAGCTGCACCTGGGACACTGCTGGTGTGGAGGGGAGAAGGAAAAACCAAAGCACTGTGCAAAAATGACTCAGATCCAAATAAAATCTGAGCAGTTCTTGCTCTGTACAGCACTAGGCCTGCAAGAAGCAGCCATCAGGGGTAATACAATCTGGAAAACAACAGCAAGAGTGCAAACAGGAGATGCATCCAGCGTTACCTCCCGTGGCCCTGGGCTGAGGGATCCCAGTCACGCTCATGGAAATACCAGGAGTTCAATGCACATGAATTTATTGAGGCAAGACCAAACCCCAATTGAATTACAAAACATCTTTTGCTTTATTAGCTCAGATAGAAATAGAATTAAAAAGCAACAGCAAGGGTAACCATGTAGTTTATCTAGAAAATTTAGTTACACCCTATTGAGATGTCAAAATGATAACAAGTGTGGTGACTGCAGGGATTCCTGGTGCACAGGGGAGCAATCAGTCTGCACTGGGGCTGAGGTAGCAACAAGAATCACGAAAACCACTGGCAACATTACCACACTGAGACTGTTTTTGCATTGGAAGATTATTCCAGGCACAAGTGCCTCACCACAACGACTCCAGGCAGCTGAAAAAGGAGCGGGACAGGAGGTGGCAAGGTTTTAATTTGGAGCCTTCTCTTCCTCCTGTACAGCAATAACCTGTTTAATACCTGCTGTTAATGCCATGCAGGTCTGTCAGCAACAACCAGATCAATAAAAAAGAGACAGGGCAAAATAAGCCTATTAGGCCAAGTCTCTACCCAATGCATTTTATGATCCCGGCTTTAATTGGACAAGGTGCTCGAACTTATCACGAGCTGCTAATTATGATTAATCTATCCAATTTAGCAGTCCCTAATTAAAAACAACAGCCCACAAACCTTACCTCAATGGCAGAGTGGGAGCCTGAAGGCAGTGGGAAGGGAGTGACAGCCATCTGGTTGACTGCATCTTCACTTCTGCACAACAAAACAATGTGTTACACACCAGACCAGGGTGGACAAACTTCTCCTTTGAGTTGCTTCTGCCCATTAAGAAAACACCCCCACTAGCACGAGAACTGCTTCTTACCAGAGTTAGAGCTCAGAAAATCACTCCATTTCTGCTCTGGTTCTTTGCTCCTCAACAGATCATATCCCTCCATGGGATATGGAGTAGGTTCATCTGGGACACACTGACATCATGGCCTTTGGAAATCCAATTTTGTGTGGATTATCAGAGGATGCAGTTGGAGTTTATGGTCCCTACACATCCATAGATGTGCTAACACTCAGCCTCTTTTAATAGGCTCTGCATCTGTAAACTGCTTGTTTATAGTTTCACATTCACATTGCTGAAATACAGTACCTGTTTTAATATAACAGATTGCTTTTTCTTTATTTTGTTCATTTTTGCTGTGGTCTTTTCTATAAGATTCAATGTAAAAACTTGGAAGAGATTTTATAAAATGCAGAGAGAAGAGGAGATGAACATTGATTCTCCCTACACATAAAGTGAATTATTTTTCCAAAATGCTTATGATGTATGGCATCTTTTTCTCTCTCTTTAAAATGCCTCTGAAGTTGACATCTGATTTGTTTGTGAATGTTTTTTTATTTAATAGCATTCTGCCTCGCTAATGTTTTTCCTCGACTGCCATTGAAACTGATTTGTTTTCTAGAATTGGCTCTGCATTTTTTTTTGCCTCTGTAAAACAAAACCAGGTAACAGATGACTTCAGTGGCATCATTTAAGGCAAATCATCACAAAATGGTTTGCGTTGGAAGGGGCCTTGAAGCTCATCCCATTCCAGCAGGGACACCTTCCACTGTCCCAGGCTGCTCCAAGCCCCAGTGTCCAACCTGGCCTTGAACACTCCCAGGGATCCAGGGGCAGCCACAGCTTCTCTGGGCACCCTGTGCCAGGGCCTGCCCTCCCTCACAGGGAAGAATTTCGTCCCAATATCCCATCTAAATCTACCCTCAGCCAGCTTAAAGTCATCCCCCCTGCCTGTCACTTCATGCCTTTTCACAAAGTCCCTCCCCAGCCCTTCTGCAGGAGGAATCAGTGATGTTGCTGCTTCACAGGTACAGCTCTTAGATGAAAGGAAGTGACTTCTCATGGCTCTTCTGGGTTTGATTTCTGGTCCTGTTTACTACGTTCCACATTACTGTGACACGAGCAGAATTTTTTCCTCTTTAATTTCTGGAATAAACTATTAGACTAGTATGTGTTTAAAAACGTTTTATGGAAGTGCCTGGAAGAAAAAAGTCTCATTTTCCTGCTGAAGGCTTAAAACACACGGAGCTAGCGTGTTCTGATCACTGAGAAATAACACTGTGAATCAACAGCTCTCAACACAGCAGAGTCACAGGCATTTGAAATGATAAATCCTGCAGGCAAAGGTTGGTGAATTCATTTACTTATCTCCAACCACACAGCCACACAATTCAAAGGAGCTGGCTGGGCGCTGCTCAGCGCTGCCCTGGCTCCCAGCCTGTCCTCCTGGCCCCGCTCAGAGCCTTGCAAGAGTGAGAACCCAGGCTGGGAGCGGGTTCGTGGTGCAGGACAGGCATCTGAGGCAGGCACGGAACCAAGCCCATGAATTTCATCAACATTTCTCAATTTCCAAGTGCATTTTACCCCACAGGGCATATTGGGCAAGGACATTTTCCCTGCTCTTATCTTCGTGAGACATCGATCTCATTGTGGTTGGTGCTTTTCTAACCTACAGGAATAAATCAGCACAGGAGAGGCCCAGTGATTGTTCCTTGACTGCAGAGGTTTTCCTGACAATAGATGATGTGAAGAACAATCAGCATGAAAAGTAACCCCACTCTGCAGCTCACAATGCAGGCTGCATGCTGTGCAGTTATGAGCAAATGTGGAAATAAAAAGGAATACATGTAAGCTTTTATAAGAGGCACCCTAAAAATTGCTAGACAGGAGCTTCATGACAAACTGGGGTGTAATTAATTATCCAAACTAGTTTCCACTTCACATCCACACACCTTTGTACTTTTTTTCCACCAGTGGGAAAATATCTTTATGCAGCTTTAAGTGGATGGGCATTTTGATTCCAAACAATAAAAAAACACTTATGGTAATTCCCCAGGGAAAAAAAATGCAAAAATATAAAAAACCCCAAGGTTACGCAGTGTCACAACTTGTAATCTCCCCCTGCTAGGACTCGTTCATATTTAAATACTTTAATGCTGCTTCAAAGGAGAATGCTTCAAAGCAGAATCAAAGTGGGAATATATTTTAAAGTGACAGATCTAATAATAAATTGCTGTTTCTGCTCTCCACTTCCACAAGTGTCCTCGACTCAAATGTGAATTTATTTATGACTAAAAGGAGCAATCATTTTCTTTTGATGCATGGGCAGACAGCTTAGAAGCCTGATCATCATATTCAAATTACAGCGACTGCAGACGAGCACTGAACATATTTGCCAATAGCTGCTCCAGAGCCACCTCCAAAAAAGCTGTTCTCAGTTACTGGTGCTCAATATTGCTCGGGGTTAAGGTGTCCAAACCCTCACACTCAAGATCAGGCTTCATTCCTGACTGCATTTTACTTCTTTCTAGTCTAAATAGGAGACCTGGGCACTCCCCAGAGAAAAACTCCTGATGTTTTGCTCCACCTGCACCTTTGCAGCTTTGGCAAAGACAAATCCATTTATTCCTGACTTAACTGCCACAAATACAACACAAAGTACAAAAGAAGCCTAAAGAGAGCCACATGCAAATATAAATCCCAAGGGAATACCCACTCCATGCTGCAGGAGGGAAGCCTGAAGGGAAGTTGGAGTTGGGAAAAACCAAGAAAAATCCCAAACCAGACCCACTCAGAGGGGCAACCCCAGCACCTAAATGATTTAATTTATCACTGAGCTGCTCTTTGGGGGATCCTCACAACTGTTGACTCCTCACAGATGTCCAGATGTCCTCAGGATGTCTAAACTAAGGGAGAAGAACCTCCTGCCAAAATATCTGCAGCCACACAGCTCATCAACACTGAGAGAGCATTTGACAACAGCTTTGCAAGGGGCTGTGGATGTATTTTTGGGAATACAAAGTACACCAGGAATCAGAAGAAAAACCCAATAGCTTGTATGAAGTGACACAACATCTCAGATGGAACAGAGCTGTGCAACAAGGGAATAAAGGTTTCCTCTGTGAGGTGACACCAGGACATAAAGTCCCGCAGATTGTGGAAAACTTCTATGGTCCACATCCTGCTTGTTAAATTAAATTTTTTTTAAAAAATCAGGGCAGGATCTTGTAGTTTTCTCATCTTTGTCTTCCCTCTAGAAGCTCCTTTGGAAAAGAGGAGCTGCAGGAAAGCTGCACATGGAGCAGCCACACTGGGTTTCTCCTCCAGCTGGGGCAAGGCAGGACCTTTGTGTTGTGCATCTCCCCGAAAAATCTCTCCTACAACAGCAAGAACAGTCTTGTTCTCCACTTCCTCTGCATCCACTCCCAATTACATGGGAGCCACAGGCATACAGGTAATTTAAATGAACAACTAATGTTCATATAAACTGCAGCTTAGGTCATCAAAGGATTCAAAGGAGCCCAAATTACTGAACTTCCTGAACCGTGTGCCTGTTCCCACATGTGTATGACAGAGAGGAGGAAACAGCTCTGGAGAAAACAGGAAAAGTTCAAACTTGCACACACACAGGGCCTGGCAAGGGCTTCTTTTTAAAGCTTTCCCACATGAAAGAACCTCAGCAATCAAAGCAAGTAAAAACAGGAGTTTAGACTCTCAAAGTACGGCCAATTATGTAGGTTTGAACAAATGTAAAAATCATTTCTAAAGCATGACAGCATTTGAGAGTGGCACTAAACATCAAATGTCACTTCTAAAGGCTCTGAAAGAAGAGTGAAAGCCACAGCAATGGGGAGTGTTGGACAGCCCAGACACTGTCCTGGCTTCCCCAGTCCTTGGAGTAGAAGGATCTCCCTCCTTTGCACATCACCATGAATAACAGGAGATCACACCTGGAAATGGAAGGAGGGGTTGGGTGACAGATTTGTGGGCTTCACCAAGGAGCTGCAATGTCATCAGTAGGAAGCAACAATATCAGAGCAGTGACTGCAGTGTGGGAGGGCTCTGGACAGATAACAGATGGCATTTAAATCAGAAAAATCCCTCAAGATTAAAGCATTTCTCATGTCTCATCACAGCACAAGGCAATTTTCTTTTAAGGGATAAAGGTAGAGCTAAGAGTGACTCACAGGACCGAACACAATGGGAGGATGGTTTGAAATCAGTGGAACTCACTTTGATTCAAGCATTCAGATATATTTGATTTGCTTATTAAACCAACACTGAAGCACCAAACCAGATTAAAGGCAGTTAACTGAGCATGGAAAAAACACTGAATTTGCTGAATCATAAAATTCTCACTGTAAAAGAGATTTCTGACATAAACTGGATTTCCTACTCCAGATGTAAAATCTAATAATATTGTCTCATTATGCATGTTACAAGGATGGACTCAAAACACACAAACGAAACTCACAACGGGTAGAAACAGATCCTGTTTTGGGAACTGGGGCACAGACACTCTTACAGGAATCAAGTCCCTTTCTCATATCATTACCTGGCTAATTCCTGTTGGAGAATCAGCCCAAGAATTTCAAGAGGCAACTGAGACATTACATCCCTTATTGCCCCTGAAAAAAGTGACACTGTAACTGCAAATCTTTTAGATGCTCTCAGAAGCTCAAATAATTAATGAGACCACTGGGAAACAGGGCTGTGTTAAGACCTGTATTTTGGAATCTGGCCAAAATCAACTGTTTTAAATAATCATCGTCAACTTAATTGAGGAAAAGATGCTCATAAAGCAGAGTGAGGAGCCTTCAAACATAAGGGGATGCCTGTGATTCTCACAACAGCCACTGAGCTGTGTCTCATCAGCAAAAATTCCAGGAAGGGGTGGGAATGCAATTGTAACACTACCTGGGTGTAAAAAAAAGTGAACAATTTTTATAGCACAAATGGTAAGTCAGGATTTTAGCAGAAAGTCAAAAAGGCTGAGGACACCTTTTATCCTTTATCTTTTTCTAGAAAAGAAAATAAAATAAAATTGGGGTTGAAGCTGGATGATCTTTAAGGTCCCTTCCAACCCAAACCATTCTCTGAAGTTATTTAATGATAGTTATTACAGCTCTCACAGAAAGGCTTTTCTGTGCCCAGGAATTTCTGGGCTTCTTTCACAACTGATTAAGGAGTTTATGGAAACATCCCCCTGCCCTGCACATGAACCAAAACACCAGGAATAGGAAAACCTTGATGCTGTTTCCTGCTTCCAAGTGGAAAGCAGCACGCTTATCACTCAGCATCCTCCATCTCAGGGAAAAAAGGCCTCAGGGTATCAGAGAGGGCACTTGAAATAGCCCAAGAATTCCACCAGTTTGGCTTTTATGCCCTGGATCAGCTCAGTCAGGACCTTTTTAGGCCGTGGATTGATGTGTTTCTGCGAAATTATAATCTACTCAGGTTTTTCACTGGTGAAATGAGAATATTTGTATTTTCATGAACATGAAGACCAAGTTAATTTCCCTCACAACTCCTGCAGTCCATGTCATTTTGCTATGGTGAGCTGTGGTGTAACGTAGCCAAAACACACCCAGGGGCACAAAGAGGCCACAGCTCATGTTTTCACTCAGCAGCCTCCACTGAGTTTGTGGTCTGAGCTGGAGGAAAGGGAAGGACCAAGGCAGACTGGGCTCGTGGAATACAGTTTGCATGAGAAGAGAAAATAATTCTTGTTCCTCCTTAAAATCCACATTTAAGAGAGACAGTCTAATGTGTCTTTGCTAGAACTTGACCACACATCGAAAAAAAAGGGACATTAGTTTTCTCCCCACGTTTGGGGCAGTGCTGCAGCTACTAAGGACATCCTCTCAGTGGGAGAATTCCTTTTTTTTGCTGTTCCAGTGGCTGCCTGGGTTGAGCAAACAGACCCATCACTTGTCAGTGTAAGGCCAAGAGATGTGACATGTGAGATGTGTCTTCTCTTGGGAAGACAGGAGTTTACAACCTCAGCAGCAGCATTTAAAAGTAGAAATTGGAGGGTTTTTTTAAACTCTGAGATGGAAACAAGAATCCCCCAATGGTATTTCCAATATTTCTAGCATCTCTTGAATACTTGAGATAAAGTTTTGCCTTGAAACTCCCAATCTGAAAAGGAGAATTTTAGAAAAGAACCTGCACGGCCTTTGTGTCTTAAACACGATCCAAAATATGCACCAAGAATCTCCAGTCCCTGGGAAGTGGAGCTGACAGGGCCCATTCCCTGGAGTTCTGCTTGGAGCACCAGGACAGGCTGTGAGGAGCCCCAGCTCTTGGCTTGGGCTTTCCACAAGTTGTGGTTTTGCCTCTGGAACTTCCAACCAGACACATTTTCCACACGCAATTAAATAATGGTGAGTGAGCTGTGGGACGTGACGCTTAATTTTCAAAGGCTGGGGAAAGTAACACGGGAGCTGCAGGCAAGAGCATTAATCTCCTCCAGATCCTCAGAGCTGCCAAGGATAGCAACTCATTCCTCACAGTGCTAATGCTGCTCTTCCATCATTTCTGGGCACGCTGCACCAGGCAGAGCCGTGGCAGTAAATGCACACATTTATATGCATTCACCCTCAGATTATTACATTGCTCACAGGGAGGCTGTGGAAGAGCCAGGAATATAAAACAATATCAAGTATGATGTATATGTTGGTGGGAAGACCACCTTATAAAATGGCATGGGGGTAAGTGCCCAACAAAAGTCACAGCTGGAATTTATTCATAAATACACATCTGTGAAATTCCAGCCTATTAAAGCATGTATGAGTCCTGGGAAAGAGGCAGCTTCTTCCAGACCTCCTGCCCAGGGTCATAGGAGCAACACTTCCTGAACTACTGAGGGAGTGCACGCAGGTGTCTTTAATTCACGTACAAAGAGGAAAAATTTTCATGCTTGGAGCAAAAGAAAAATGCCCACATGTAATTTTTATGCAGATGAAAGGATGTTTTAGCATATTCCCTCCCACACAATCCATCCCAGTGCTCCTTGGCAAAGTCAGGCCTCCCCCCTGTACAAACAAGCCCTTGCTCACTTTCAAAATCCTCTTTTGATGCCCACACAAAGGTATCCTTCAGACTTCCACCCAGCCCGTGCTCCATCCCTGCTCCTTCTCCCAGCAATCCTGAGCCTCTGCACCATTTCCACTCCCTCCTAGCTGGATGAACAAGCTGCCCTCTCCAACCCTGTGCTGAACCATCCCAAAGCACTTTAGGAAGTCGTGGGAGAAGCAGCTCCCAAGCCCAAGAGGAATAGCTCAAGTTTTCAGCAGACACCCCTAAAATAAGCATTCATTTCCATTAGATTTATTTTTTTTTTTTTCATTATTATGGAGAACTCTTCAACTGTTCCAAGAAGAATAGTCAAGGAAAAGGCTTACTCAGCTTCAAAGAGAACTGAGAAAGTTCAGCATGTGCAAAACAGGCTAAATATGTAAATATGTCATGGAACAGGCTAAAGTGCAATAAATGTTTTGATGAGAACTGTTCTTACCGTATGAAAACCAGCTTGACCTTTGATGGGGCAGTTTTAATGATTGCAGAAGCATTCTGGTGGCTTCTTCCATACAGTATCTGATTGTTTATCTGTTAAAAGAAAACCATTTTCATGTAAGTGGAGGAGTGCACCTTGTTTTAATTTATACCACCAAGACTTCCAAGTTTACTGTGGGATAAGGAGATAAGACTCAAAGAAAATGTGGTCTCCAAATCTTGATCTACATAAAACAGGAACCAATGCAGAGTTAATTTACTGTTATTAGTAAGCCACAAATGAGAGAAATATTTTTTTTTCCACAGGTCCCTTGAATGGGTTTTACGGATTATTCCCAGATTTTTGGATAACAACTGGATCTGAGAAGAATCATAGAGATGTGACAACAGCACAGATGTTTAGACAGCCACTCCTGCACTTCGCCTGCAGGCTCTGGCCATTCAGGAAAACTGGCTGTTAGGATTGTGCTGAGTCCTCAGTTCTGCTGAAGGAAACAGGACTGGGAGCCAGGGAGACAAAGGACAATTTAAGGACATGATGCCACATCCCTTTTGCTGTGATGGATCGACACCTGAGCACAGCAGCAGACACCAAGCACTGCTTTGGACACTTCTGCTGAGTGCAAGGAAATGTTGCAGCTTTCAGGGGAAGCAGCCTGGCCACCACATGGCCCAGGTGGGCAACAAGGCCAATGGCACCTGGATTGTGTCAGCACTGGCGTGGCCACAGCACCAGGGCAGGGACCGACCCCTGTGCTGGGCACTGCTGAGACACCTCCAGTCCTGGGGTCAGTTTTGGGGTCCCCAGTCAAAGAAGGACATGGAGGGGCTGGAGCGTGTCCAGGGAAGGGAACGGAGCTGGGGAAGGGGCTGGAGCCCCAGGAGCAGCTGAGGGAGCTGGGAAAGGGGCTCAGCCTGGAGCAAAGGAGGCTCAGGGGGGACCTTGTGGCTCTGCACAACTCCCTGACAGGAGGGGGCAGCCGGGGGGGTCGGGCTCTGCTCCCAGGGAACAGGGACAGGAGGAGAGGGAACGGCCTCAGGCTGGGCCAGGGAAAGTTTAGATTGGATATTTGGGAAAATTTCTTCATGGAAAGGGTTGTCCAGCCCTGGCAGAGCTGCCCAGGGCAGTAGTGGAGTCCCCATCCCTGGAGGGATTCAAAAGCCGTGTGGATGTGGCACTTGGGGACACGGGGCAGTGGTGGCCTTGGCAGTGCTGAGGGAACAGTTGGACTCTGTGTCTGACAGGACTTTTCCAACCCAAACAATCCTATGCTTCAATGCTGCAGTTTTTTCCTCCCACTCTAAATTTACAACATAATATTTACATTCACATTTGATATACCAACGCTGCTTAAAACAATAACGACAACGGAGCCCAGGAACAATTTAGTCGTGATTATAGAAGGAATTTTTGTTACTGCAGATGTTTGTATTGGATTCTGGGTTTGTGATCTTAGAAGGATTTTTTTTCATTCAAACAAGAAGTAACAGGCCAAGTCTCCCAGCCTGGTGTGATATGGGCTAGTCAGACACACTGGGAATGTTCACAAATCTTATTGTCAGTGGGTCAAAACATGATGCAAGTTCATCAGTTAAGTAAGGACAATGCAAGGACAAGAATAAACGCCCTAACCCTTGATCACTGATTGGGATTGAAGTGCAAAGTATTGATCTGCCAAGACTTTCACTGCACCAAGAGGGACCCAAGAGAGCTCTACAGGGAAATACCATCACATCACCATTCCTGAAGGGGTTGATATGGTTCTGTCTGCAACTGCCACGGTGGCAAAAGCAGCGTGGGGAGCAACATCCTGGGTCAGGCTTCATTAATCAAAGATCAATTTAAAAATCCATTGGCAAAAATGAATGAATGAATGCTCAGCTGCATTCTGGCTTCAAGCTCAACTTGAAGTTTTCAGTGAGGCTGTTGACTGAATTTCTCTAAGTTCAAGAATAAATTGTTCACTGGGAATACTGTATGCTTTACAAATTGTTTGGATTTAGTTAAATTACCATCAATTTTCCTAAACAGCAGACTTCTTAGATTAAAATTTATAGTCTTTACTCTGGCTAAATTAATCCTATTCACGACATGTATCAAATAGTCCAAAATTTAATTAGCTGTGAGCTGGGTCTCTAAGTTATAATTATTTAATTACTCCAGAATGAAAGCATAATCAAAGTAATATATCTCCACAAGGTTTTGGACTGTCCTACAGAGTTACTACCCCCAGTATTCAGTTTTCTTGGTTTTTTTTAAAGTAGACTTTCTTTTACAAAATAAATTAATGTCCCATTAGCTGCAGATAGCACAGTGATGAGCAAGGCACCAAAGCCCACTTAAATAAAACAAAACAGAGAACATTTAGGATTTCAGGAAGAAACACCATTTTAAATCTTTCAAATTAAATAAAAGTAACACATCAGATTAGCCAAATAGTACTCTGGGAGTCAAAACCTATAAATCTGTGCTTCACTTCTTGCATTAGAGATTAGGAAAGAAAAACAAAGCCTCGACTAAGCAAAAGAAACAAACTGGTCTAAATCAAGCTCAACTCTTCTTTCAATGTCTCTTTCCATAACTCCTTGGAAAGCCAGCAGAGCAGAGAGAAAGATAAAAACTTGCTGCAGGTATGAGGTCAGGTCAGCACACAAGTTCAGTCTTTAATGTAATCACACATTGCTTTATGGCAGATTTAATCACAGATCCCAAATGTACTGTTGCCTTCACCTACAAAAGTTTTGGTTTACAGTTTCATGCACTGAAGTAGCAGAAAGTACAAACTCACTGAAATCCGAGCTCTTGAGTTCAGAGGGAAAAATCTCCAGGATTGTTTGCTTCTCAAACTTTAATTTGCAGAAGAGAAACATTAGATATGGATATTAAAAAAAAATCCCCAACCCACACTGTTTTTACTACGTGGCAGTAATGGAAATCCATAAAATTAGTATCATCTGATTTTTATGGAAATCAAGTTAAATGATACCCCAAAGCTAGTAAAAATACTGGCTTAGCTTTCTGTAATAATTATTTCTTTGTACAATGCACTGGGTTCCTTCTTACCACAGGAATTGTAGCATTTCAAGACACAACCAGACTCTCTGAAACAATGGGGGAAGTTTCAAAACCTTTTTTATCAGTCAAATTTTATATACTGAGACCCCATGAAGTACACCGAGCTCCTAAATAACAAAGCACGAGGAAAACACTGGAGAGAAAAACTAATTAGAATGTGAATTTCCCTTTCCTCACCGAATTTCTTGCTGGGCACATGTTCAAACATGTGCATCATCTAAAGTGATCAACAGACCATAAAATCCATCAGGACAGAAAATATCCTGCTCCGAGCTGGCAGCTGATCCCTGTGGTTCCCCACCTGGGGAGCGTGGAGAAAGGACATTGGAAAGCCACAGATTGTCTGTGCCCTCCTGCTCAGCAACCTCCCCCTCCCAGCTTTACCTGCTGGCAGCTTGAGAATCACCACCCAAACCCAACCTGAGCTCACAAAACACACCAGCAAAGGATTTGCATCCTCTTTTCAAAAGACCCAAAGGACACTGGAGCAGTTTGCCCAGAGAAGCTGTGGCTGCTCCATCCCTGGGAGTGTCCAAAACCAGGATGGACGGGGCTTGGAGCAACCTGGGAGAGTGGAAGGTGTCCCTGCCCAGGGAATGAGATGAACTTTAAGGTTCCTCCCAACCCAAACCATTCTGTGATTCTGTTCTATGATTCCACAGCAAATAAACTGAGAATTAAATGCCAATCCCCCACATTTTAGAACAGAAATGGCATTGTGAATTTGGCTGGGTGGCTCATTTACTTGGGCAAAACACTGCTGTATCTATTATATTATTACAGCATAACTTCTATTTATCCAAGCATCTTAAAATAAAATAGCAATAAAAATGCGTTTAGCACAAAAGCTCCCTGGCTTTGAGCTATGACAAAAATGGCATAAAGAAATAAAATGTAATAATTGTCTCTCGGGCAACAGTCCAGAATGGGCAACAGGCAAACTTTTACAGCGATTCCTGACTCTAAAGACTGGCTTTTACTCTTTCAAAAGGTGCTGTGGCCCCACAGAATAAAACACAGAAAGGATTGGGTGGGAAAGGACCTTAAAGCTCATCTCATTCCAACCCCTGCCACGGGCAGGGAAAACTCCCCACCCAAACGAGCAGTTTCTCTCCACCTTCTGCCCCATCTTCTGCAAGAGGAGGGGGAGAAGGCAGAACATCCCAACATCAGTAATTCAGCATAACAGGGCTCTGAACAGCATGGTTTATTAATAGAACTCAGTTGACTCTCTCATGGGGAGATGATAATAACGATAATGACAATAATGATAATAGCAGGGTGGATTATTCAGTGTGAATAAGAGCTCCTGACAGGACAGGCCCACGCAGGGCTGAGGAGCAGCAGGACTCGAGGCACAGGTACAGCTCCAGGTGAACCTGCTGAGGGCCATGCTGGGCACAATCAGCCACAGCACTGAGCCCAGCCTAACAAGACACGAAGCAGGGCAGACACCTGCACTAAACCAGCAAGAGAGAGAGGCAGGAGCACCACAGATGGTTCCTTTGCTTGGAAAAAGAATGGAAAAGCAGAACTTGTGTCCTGTTAAAAAAAAAATAAATTCTTCTGCACAGGGACCAAATTCTGACCCAAGTAGTTTTCCCATGTGTATAAAAGTAGGATGAAAGGACCTTCTTCCCTCAAAAAGCTGTTTTCTCCAGCCACATATCCATCCAAAATACACCACGGAAGAGATATTAAAAAATAATGATCACATGCAGGTTTTTTATGTGACCTGCATTTCCCTCCATGTCAGGTTGTGAAAACAAGTCAGGATCATGCCCCCAAAAGGCTACTGTTTGCACAAGCTAAAAGTGAGCTGGTATTTCAATTTCAGCAAAAAAAGATTTTATGAATAAGGAGCTGAGGCAGTCTGGCAGCATCCCACATCTTTCAGCTGAATCCAATCAAACTCCAGTTCAAAAGAAAAAGGAACAGGTAATATCCATCTGTCTAAATGGCCATCCCATTAAGGTTAACTCCATCAAAAGCCACAGGGAATAATTTGCACACCCTGCAGTGGCACCCTTTGTTTTAATGGAGCAGGATTCTGTCCAGCAGGATTCACCTGGGCATCCCAGGACAGTGCAGAAATGCCAGAGGCTTCCCAAGATGTGAATCCCTTCTCCTGCTGAGACATTCCAGTACTGAAAACCGAGGTGTAATTAAAGATGCAGATGCAAATGTACTTAAAACATGCAGTTAGGTGAGAACCAAACACGAGTTCTGTCATCTCCTCACTGCACATGACTAAGGCACAACTCCTTCCTTTGTAATGCAGGATGTCTGAATTTATCCTTTGCTAAAGGAACTGCCCACTGGTGGCACACCTTGAAGTGGATTGCAAAGATAAACAAGGTATTTACTAAAGTCTCCTTGATTTTTTTATTTGAAGCTTGGAAGTTTTGGGATGGAGAACCTCACTTCCCTTCCACTGAAGGAAAAACATAATTTTATCTCCAACTTAACAGGGAGAGGAATGAGGGCAACACTACCACCTTGGGAAATGCTCCTTATAACGTGGCTCATCCATGCAAAACCCAGGCCTTGAGGTGCATGTGATTAATCCCAGATGGTTCCTCTTTCAAGTACCTAAGATTAGATCCTCTGCTCTACCAGGAACTATCTATGATACGCAGAGGAAAGCAGCACCATGAGCTCTTTCAACACATCCAAAATTTAACAATTTTCCTTTTTTTTCTTTACCATTAGAATTCAGTGTCAGGGATAGAAAAAACATAATTCTGAAGGAGAAGGCAATTTTCCTACCCTGCTCCACTATGGTACAGACCTTCATACCTTTTCTCACCCTTAAAATGAAATCAGCTTCAGATGATGGTGTTTTCATAGCAAAAAAAAAAAAAAGCCTTTCTTGTGCTATGTGTATTGAAACCCCCTAATTACAGAACTGTTAGACATTGACAAATGCTTGGACAATTCTGACTATTCCCAGGGTATCCCCAGGCAGGCAAACTGCTCTTTCTCGAGTCCAGAAATGTGAAAAAAAATAGGTGGTTTTCTGATTGCACAGGGAGTTGCTGAAAGATCAAAGCACCACCACCCACGGAGAGCAGCAGGTCAGCAAATCCCTGCTCTTCAGCGAGAGCCTCTCTCCAAGGGGAAGATCCCCAGGGATGGAGGATTTTTTTAAACCACTGAAGCAATCACGACGTGGGGAATCGCTGCAGGTACCAGAGCAAAATGTCACTTTGCAACAGCCCAGAAAACCAGATGGAAGTGAAGGAAAAGCTGCGTTTTCAGGCTGAAGGTGAAGCAAGGAGACTGGAGGGAAAGTGAAGACAAAATACTCCACTTGCTAACGAGCTCCCTTGCCTTGTGCGTGAACTCGTGCCAGACACAACTAAAGAAAATAAGTATTTTAAGTTGCAACAGATCAAAACAGATTCTAGCACGAAATTTATTTTCAGGATAGGGAATATCCCTGTCATCTGTAAAAACACATATGGTAACGTTGAGGGGGTTTTGGCTTTTTTTTTAAATGCAAGGTGTGAATTTCCCTGTAAAACCACACTTGCACTCCAAGGATTGATTTACTGTCCCCTTCCTGCCTTTCAGCAGTCCCTCCCCACGCAGAGCTTGTGAACATGCTGAGAGCACAGACTTCGCTGACAAGACATTGCTTTTCACAGGCCAATGATTTTTGTTTCACTGCAAACACATTTACCTGCCAAAGGCCAAGTTCTCAGCTGGCATAAATCAGCACAGCTCCTCGCTCAGCCACCTAATTCCACTTGCAGGCTTTATTTAAGGTTCAATAATGACTCCACAGACGCCTCTCTCTCCCTGCACACGGGAGCTAAAGGGAACAATTACCTCCAGGAGCTCATCCCCGATGTGCATCCGTCCGTCCCGTCCCGCGGGGCCGTCGGGATTGATCCCGACCACGAAGATGCTCATCCGGGAGCGGTCCTTGTTGCCAGCCAGGCTGAGCCCCAGCCCATTCTTGTCTTTCTCGAGCTCAATAATGTGCAACTCTCCCGGGAGATCTGCATATCTCTGCCTGATTTTTTCTGGGGAGGTCAGACATAAAGGGAGTTAGGACATAAAGTGAGTTACACGCAGATGTTCAACAACACACACACAAATATGCCAGAAATTTATGGCTTCTCAGCAAACAGTGTTTTTAACAGAGGTCTTTTCAGCACAGGCTCTAAAACACCATTTCCTCGGTGTGTATCAGCCACACAGCAAAATGCAGCATCAGCTGCAAATACTATTCACATTAAACCCACACTATTTTAATTATTTGTACAACAGCCTGGTTCCAAACCAAAACTTTTCTGAAAGGAGGGTAAACAAGGAAATTCCAGAGGCGCCTTTACCTTACAAAACCTATCAAATTCAGGAAACTCTCGTAAAGTTCGAGCTGGTTAATTAACCACTGCGGGAAACCGAAGCACTTAATGGCTCAGACATTACTGCAAGCTCACAGCTCAAGGTAGAACCTTCTGCTTCTTCCTGGTGACTCAGGAATCTTCTCAGCACGCTCTGCTTAACTCGATGGGCTGATTACACAGAGCAGATGTCAGTGACAATGGAGATGAGTGATTGCATTTCTAAATGCAGCCTCACCTGACATTAAGGTAGTTATTTGTCTTTCATCTGCATTTCGAGCATTCCTGTGACAGAGCTCGATGTATTTACAAAGTTATTCAGAGCACACAGCGTGGCTGTGGATGCTGACAGGTTAATCTGAATGTCATTTCACCACTGGCATATAAACATCCATCACCATTGCTGGGGAGGGCAGTTCTTTCCTGTCTGCTTTCCCTTTACAGATTTTAAAGGCGGTTTAAACCACCACCTGCACCCTTCAGCTGGGCCACACATTTGAAAAAGCAAGTCAAAGTATATCCCTGTGGCTGGGTGTCACCTTTAGCACAGAGCCCAAGGTGAAAGAAACCGCTGCATTATGCATTAAAAGGAGAAATAAGGGATATTATATGTTCAACCATATCCCTGAGTCAGCAGCAGGAGCTAGATCAATATTAGCTACTACCACTCTCCTGGGGAAGCATATTTTAGTGGTATGATTTAACTGCTGTAGTGAATGTTCCCATGACAACGAGAAAGAGGGAAAAGAGCTGGGGAAGGTGAGAGGGAGGCAACTAAAAGTGAATAAAAACTGCTGAGAAGAAAGAAGATGAGGCAGAGATGTTCCTTCCACAGCCCCTGTGCTGCCAGGGCTATTTAGCTGCACATGGGACATTCCCAGTGGCTCTTCTCTCCAAGGGTCCTTCCTGAGTAATTGCTCCAGCTGCAGCAGCCCCTTGTGCCTTGGCAGAGCCCACTGGGACACGGAGAGCAGCTTCCCATCTCCAGGCCCAGGTGCACCCAAGAGAATTACCCACACTGAGAGCAACACAGGCACCAAGCAGCTCTCCCCTCGCTGTATTTACAGGCTGGCATTTTCCTGCCACGCTCAAAATCCCCAGTGCCTGAGCCTAAAATCCCCAGGCTGTATAGTAAAGGTGGGATGTTATCCCTGGAAAGCTGCTGAAGCCCTACAGAGGTCTGTACAGAATATCACAAAAAAAAATTTGTAAAACTCTCTTGTTACTATCAATTATATGCCCCAAAAAATTCATGTAACTTCATTAAATGGAAATCCATGTAGCTGCATGGTTCTTTAATGTATTTCCTAACTAATGGGGTCAACATGTAATTAGAGGTGTGGTGTGCTACATGGATTTGGAAACTGCTTTTTTCTTCTTAATAACAAAACAGCAGGACAGGAAGGGTCTCAAAAATGGTGTTTCTGAAAGCAAAGGAGATACAGGCACACACAGCCACATCTGGTTTATTCACAGCACCGAGGTTTAATTTCTTTGCCCATGAAGCCAAGCACAGCCCTGAAGAGCTCTAAGACATTTGCTGCCCACCACAATTAGACAAATAACTCATTAGAGCACAGCAAGGAGCAGCAGCAGCACACCCCAGAACGGGGCAGCAGCAGAAAATGATTTTTCTTACTGATTGTATTTTTGTGGCTAAAACTAAGAATCGGCACTGGAGGGCTGCTGTCGATCACTCTCTGCCACAGCTCCCTCCACTGTTTGCTGTACACGGGTAACACATCTCACTGGTGTTAGCCAGGAGCAAGGAACATGTCTGAAGCATCATTTTAACAACTCACAGCCGTGCACACAGACAGGAGCTGCAGCAGCAAGGAACACACACGCTTAAATGCAGTGCAGATGAAGCTGCACATCTTCAGAGGCCGCCTCAAAACTCATTTCTGGCTTGTCAGGAAAAACCACTTGAAATTCCCCAGCACGAGCAGCCCTGTGACACTGCAAACACACACTGCTCCAGCCTCTGCCTGCAGACAAAGTGCCTCTGAGACCGACAGTAAGTCTGTAATTCCGCAGTGTTTCCTCCCCAAAATGAGTTTGCTCACATGGGAGAAGTGTTGGCAGCTCAGAAGTACATGTATATTCCTTTCTGAGCTGGGCTGAAACTAAAAGTGAGCTTTAATCCTCCAAAAATCAGTAGTTTGGGCAATTGCCCCACTGAAGTTCCTGGTCTGCCTGCGTTGGGCCAGGACTGGAAACCTGCTGAGTTGAATCCCAGCTCCGTGCTCCAGCTGTGCCAAAATCCCCCACTGTGGGAACAAATCTTTGGGTAAAGAAAAAATTTATCTGGGCAAAAAGCAGAGACCAGCTCCAGGGTTGGTCACTTTGTTTGTTAAGGGGTTGGGTTGTTTTCTTTTGGGTTTTTTTTAAGTGCCTTCTTTGTTGCACTATTTGTTGGAAAAAATCCTAACAACAGAAGGAAGCCTCGGTGTGGACTAAGCCCTTGATTCTAAATGATCACGTTCATTTCCAAGCAACTATTCCGTGGTTTGAAATGGCTGAGGTGACTAAGAGGTGAAACAGAGGGAGAGCAAGGAGGGAGGCACGAGGATGCTCCGTGCCAGCCCCATTTCCATCCTGGCAGGAGGCACTGCTATCCAGGAGAAGGGACAAGCAGAGACGCCCCTGCTTTTAAAATCAACCCTCCCTTAGCACAGGCTGCCTTCTCCCTGGCCAGCAGAAGGTTCTGGCTCTCCCCAGTCCCACCTCCTGCAGTTCAGCCCTTGGAAGGGCTGTCCTGGCCAGGCAATAAATGACAACGAATTCCCAGCGGTGTTGCCTTACTCATCCAATCTGCATACAAATATCCTCTGGGCATCCAGCTGACTTCCTACAGCTCTGTCATGGTAGTCTCAGTTTGCCTCTTAATAAGAATCTCACAAGATTATTTTAAACAAGTATTTACTGCTTAAACAAACGCGCATCTAAGGCATCTCCTTTCTAATGCCTTTTTCAGCTGGTTTTTCTTCCCTCCAGCTGGTATCAGCTTTCAGCTCTCTGCCTAGGGTTGGGGAGCCAGTTAGCATCTGCTTTTGCAAAGTATTCCATTATCTGCCTTCATTACCAGATACTTTACACGAGGCAATTGTAATTCTGTTGTTGCCGCATTACACATGGGACACGGCGCCTCTTGTTTTGGCACCGCGCGGGGCTGTTTCCACATTCGGTGACAATATGCCCATCACAACTTCTGCAAACACATCTCACCAGCTGATACTGCGGCCAGCTTCTCTTAAAAACACCACGCAGATGTAACACGAACCAAAAGCATGAGCGAACGCTGGAGTGATCACTCCTGCAAGAGTATTTCCCAGTTATATTAGCAGACAATTACATTTCAAAGAGAAACCCTGGAAATGGAAGACAACTGCTCTCAAACAATATACTATTATGCTGCTGCATGTGTTTCCCTGCCTCAGCCACTCTTCCTATTATATTAAACAGAGAGATAAAAGAAATAAATGGGGACAATATGGTCAGGATATTGGAGCTCGCATGATCTAGTACTGCAACAAATACACAATTTATCTGCAACAGCAAAAGCAGACACCACTTCTCAGGAAGGCAAGAGGCTCTTTAAATGACAGATATATAAAGCACTCGCAAAGGGCCGAGGAGCCTTTTTCCCACTGAAATCTCCAGTTAAATGAGCTGAAAGGGAAGAGGTGTTGCTTTGGAAAATGGTGCCTCTGCGTGATGCAAATGAGAGTCCATCTAGAGCAGGTAAAAAGAGGAAAGAAAAAGCTCTGGATGACTCAGCGAGGTGATTTGGTTCAGTACCAAATGCTCAATATTAAAAATGTCAAGGCAAAATACAAAGAAAAGAAAAGGGAAAAAAGACCACAAAGAGAGACAACAGCTGACATTTGTAACACAGGTGATGCTGAGGATTTTACATCCCTCTTGTGTCGCCTCGAGATCTCTATTAGCAGCATACGCTGGCTTTTGGAGATCTCATTTATCAGCCTGTGCTCGTTCTAACGCGTTTATCTCCCGTTTTTATCCCACAGCACAAAACCTGGTTGCAGCCCTGGCCCTTCCCAGCACAGCTCAGGCAGCAGTGCTACAGCACCGCGGCCACTGCTGTCACCGGGTAATGACAGACATCAGAATGCAGGCAGCATCCACTGCACAGAGCCATCCTTGCATATCAAGCAACCAATTCCCTTCTTGATTTCACTACAAACATTAAAAAAAATTAATGTAGGAAGTCCCTTGAAAGCTAACCCTAGAGCTGTGAGGGCAGCACGTCTAATTTACTGATTACAATTTACAAGAACCTAAATAAGCATATTGAAGGGACCATAATTGAACAAATGGGGTTTAGAATTCTCCCACTACTAATAATATAATAAGCTTATTGTTTTAATCTTCCCACTAGCCCTCTATTCAGCTCCAAGGAGGCAGACAGTTCTTCAAACCTTATCTCAAAAGCGATGCACTCCTCTGTTTTCATGAGCTTTAAACTGAAAAATAGAGAGAATTTCTGTAATGCTTTCTTAAATTCCATTAAATCACTGCAATTCTTCTCTCAGTGATCAGCAAGCACGAGAAAAATAGAGCAGTTATGTTCAAAGATCTAAATGGAAGAGCCAGAGATCCTGTTCTGAGCAGTCCCCCTCCTGCAGGTGATGACAGAGGACACATCCTTCTAAGTGCTGTTATCTCCAAACCCAGGGGCAGAGAGAGTTCCCCACCTGATCCAGAGGCTCAGCATCCCCTAAAATCTCCCTCTGACATCCCTTAGGCAACACTTTGCTTCATGTGCACCGTTTGGAAATCATTTACCAAACCTGAAGTGATGATTTGCAGAGGAAAACAAAGCTCAGCATTCCTATTTTCCCTTCGGCAGACTTCACTTAATTCTCCCATTTAAGAAGAAGAGCTCCACGGCCCCTTCTTCCCTAAAATACTGTCAGCCAAAACACTCTAACATTACTTTTAATTCCATGAGGGAGAGAGCATGCACCAGGTGCCACAAACAGCTCAGGTGTGGGCTACACACCCTCACAAATACACCTCTCCCGAAAATCAGGTGAAAAGCTGGCATTAAACTCTCCTGAAACAATATTCTTACCCTAACCTGAAGATTCCTTCTTTGCCTCTTGTTTTGTGTGAAGGATTTTGGCCATTATCTGGGATCTCCAAGTTTCTTCTCATTGCTCCCTCCAGCTCAGGCTCCAATTCTGTTTCCCTCCTCTCATCCTCAGCTCACAAAGAAAAACTTTCCTTCTCTCCCAAGGCTCTCCTTAAATCCCACTTGTCCCTCGCACCACTTTTTACAGCGGAAGGTGGGAATTTCTGCTGGTGCTTGTGAACTCATCCAGGAAGAAGGGGATAATGAGAGTCTCCACAATCCGCTTCAAGTACCATTTCAGCTTGAGCAGGTGGCATTTAGAAACTGTTACCATTTATTACTTCTTCCTACAATCAAGGAACCATCACACCCCCAAAGACAACAGCAGAGAGGAAAGTGGCTGAAAACCAGGTTTTGTGGTCCATAACCACTGCTTGCACCATCTCGCACCAACGTTTTGCACAAATGGAGTTTTTGCCAACCGTTTTTTCCTTATTCAGGCCCAAAGCTTCATTCTAAGGCTGCACTTCCATTACACAACATTTAAATCCTCTGAGGACGAGACATTGTATGTTTTTCTTTTTTAATTCGATGAGAAGGCCACGATGAGTCGGTTCATGCCCATGTTTATCCGGGATCTTGTAAAAGGAGATTTAGTGGAAGTGTGGGTAAGTGGAGCATCCCGACGTTAACAACTGGTGATTATAAGGGAATCTGCCTTCCCCCAACACAATCCTTCCACTCATTTGCCTTTCAAATGATGCATTAACCCCCATGAAAGCACTCGGGCTCCCTCAGAAGTGACCTCCTCTGGGTGCTGTGATGTGGCAGGCTCACTGGGGCTGAGCTGGGAGTGCCTGTGCTCCCGCAGTCCTGCAGGATTTGCAGGAAAGCACCGGCACACGGGGTGCTTCCTCCAGACAGGAGACACGCTGCTGGAGCATCACAGTGCCACTCTGATTAAACTCAACCCAGGAGCAACAAAGACTTTGTAGTATATGATACAAAATAATTCGTGCTAAAATTTTAAGGATTACAGCGTTTTGCTGAGGCTGAGAAAGCACAAGCAAGTGACCACCAGAATTGTGCTGTTCAAGGGATTTNTAAAATCCTCTGTGAGGATACAAGTGGTAATGTGTAGAAATTTATCACGTCGTGGTTATGCCTAGGCCACAGAATGCCAGACTGAAGGCATTTTGGAGTAAATAAATCCTTAAAATGTGAGGTAGGCGCCAACGACAGCTGCCATAGACCCCCATTTTTAAGAGGAAAAACCCCATAAAAACACTCTACTGTAAATATTCCAGTGTATTTTGTGGCACTATGCAGCTGAACTCACCCAAGGCCAACACGCTGCACTCTCCCAGCCCGGGAGCATCCTGGAGATAAGGCTCCCTTATCTCTGCTGCACCTCCCCGAGGAAAACAGCCGTGCTCCTGCCTCACACAGCTCTCCGGGAAGCCTGGGCGTGTGAACAGGGCAGGGACATTAGGAAACACTGCAAAGTCCCAAGGAAATTCCAGCTGTCACCTGGCACGGCGTCAGGGATCCGTGAGGATGCACCAGCACCAGATTCCCAGATGCCGCGACAGACGATGCTTTAATGACCCCTTTTACAACGCAGTTTGGAAAACACCTCCCAGCTGGGACAGGAATTTCTTTCCTAACCTACTCTCACAGAATCACAGGACTTCAGGAGGTGGGAGGGACCCACAAGGGTCATCCAAGTCCAGCTCGTGGTAGGAACAGGTTTTCTGGCTTGCTCCTGCTCACTTGGCTCTGGTAGGATCTATGATCCGTTCCCTACGCTTGGATTCGAAAGCTGCTCGTTCATTTGATGTGTCTGAATATTGGGAATTCTAATCCACTGCTTCCCCACTTGGTCTCAATGCAAACAAATGAATATTGTGAACATTTAAATTCTTCCTCCTCTGACAGTAACAGTGTCATCTGATCCTGACAGTGTTTCATCCTTAATAATGACGTTCCCACAAAGCGACTGGCACAGCCATTATCCTGGAATCTTTCTGCACGGAGTCTAATTAAAGACAACCTGGTCAGAAACTGAGAGTTTGTCACCTAATGAAGACTTTTAGGGGCCCAGTGATAAGTACCTGCAAGAGGCAGCACAGACAACACCTCTCAGAAGCCGAGGTGATGAGACATTTGTCGCTTAATGATTCATTTAATTCGATAAATTTAAGAACCTGCAGTAAGGGCCTGAACCTCCTCCACCTAGAGTGGGACTGGAGAAAATAGGAAGGCGTTTTGGATTTAATAATAAAGACTTTTTGAGCAGCAAACACAGCCTGTACTGATGAGTCCAAAGATCTACAAAACATTCTTCAAGGAAGGTCTCCGGGGGAACTGCCACCCCTTGTGAAATGTAGGAAAACACTCAAACGATGTAAAACTTCACATAAAATCAGAACAGTTGCACTCACAAGCCATAAAACTAAAAAAAGACCAGGGAGCTGGTTGTGGAAGAGCAGGTGAAGGGAGGAAATGACACTGGGCACTGGGATAAGAGATGGTGGAGAGCCCCAACCCACTCCTGGCAGCCACAGCCCTGTGACACAACAAAGCCACGTCACACTGACTTGACAATGACTAAAGTAAACTTTTGGATTAAAAACCCCCACCATGGAAGTGTTAAATTTGCTTGCACAGCAGTTTTTAAATATGCTGTGATGGTGGTTAAACAGATTAAAGTTGGATGAGTCACTGGGACTGTAAAGTCCAGGAAAATGCCCACAGAGCTGGGCTGGGAACTACAGCGAGGGTCTCAACAGCAAGAAGCCACACAGAAGATTGATCATGATCAGCTACTTCAGCTGTGAATTAATTCAGTAGCAATCTTAATGATAAATTTTAATCCTCTTTACTATTTTTAGGTTTCAGTTGTTTTGCTAGAGATTGATTGTAGCTGCCACTAGTTACTACAAAAATAGATTTATCTGTACTAAAATATTGTATTAATATTGCATGTTCCTTTTTTAGGCCAACTATGGGGATCTAAGTATTGTAAACATATATATAAGGTATATAAACATTTAAGGAAATATAAAATCTATGATACATCTGTCAAAATGCTCAAGATTAATCACGTCAGACATTGTGAACAACTTTCTTTCTGTACTTTATATTTTTCCTAACAACATACACTGTTTGCATTTGGACAGAAAGGAGAATGTAATTGAAATACAAGCAACAGCTTTGTACCAAAAACGCTGCACACAAACATGCCAACTATGATTAATACAAGAAAAAATGTCTTTACTGCCATGTTTTCCTTTAAAACTGGGAGATTTAACAGAGGCATTGTTATTCTCCTGGCAGATAATGGCGGCTCTGTGGTGATCAAACCTGGTTTTAAATGGTCTAATTTCCACCTTGCCAAGGGTTCCCTCTTGTCTGTCTCTGGGTTTCACACACAGCTCGTTGTGCAGTGACCTCAGAGGAGGCTCTGCCACCACACCACGGCCACAAACACTTCCACAATTCTCCAGCTGACATCTCTCAGCTTCACACTCCCAGCTTTTATTCTCAGGCCAGCAAAGAAAAATATCCTCTCTCAGCCCCTAACAAGTTGCTCAGGTTTGATAAGCTATTTTCATTCCCACTGAAGGAGTTGTGGAGAGAAAAGGTCTTTGTTTCAGGCTGCTCAGGAAAAAAGGCAAAAGCTGGATTTTTACTACGGTCAGTGCTGGGTCCAGATTCCTCTCAATTCTCTGGGTGCACACATACTTTAAATGAAAAAAGCTATTCAGGAAAATTAAGCTAATGGCTTAGAGTATGCTCAGATCTTTATGCAGATTGCCTTTTAAAACTTGCAATGCATGTTAAAAGCAGAAAATGCTTGATTTAAACGAACTGCAAAGCCAATTTAAATTAAAAAGCAGCTAAATATTTAAAAGGCTGTATATCTAGCTTTTAGAGGACATGAGGTAACAGTGAGTTCACTTATGGAGAAGCCCTGCCCAAGCCCACAGTGCTGTTTAGATGGTTTATCTCCTCATTTTTCTTAAATTTAGGCAGCTATCAGTATTTTGTTAGGTTCATACCTGCTTTGTCTTCCATCAGACTGACTACAGCTCCTCAAACATTTACAAACTACCTGATAACTTCTGAGTTTTGAGCTACCAAGCTGTACTTGAGTCATCAGGCTTTGTTTAGGTACAAACCTGAGCTTCCTAATGTCACCAATGCTTGCCTTTGATTGCCGAGGTAAAGTGAAAAATGAGTGAAAAATGACACCTGGCACTGCTGCAGACTTCTGTGCCTTGGAAGGAAACAAACACACACCTACAATCCCACTCTGAAGCCCCTTCTGTTCATAAACACGCAATAATCATTCTTTTACTTTGTATTTCCCTATCTTCAGCTATGATGTCCTAATTTACGGTGTCTAATGTGTTAATCACAGCCCAGCACTCTGATTTTAGATCGTGTTTTAGGCCAGGAGAAGTCCCAGGAGAAGTGGGGATGAAGGAGAAGGTCCTTCTTCCCTCATCTGTCCAAGTCAGCTCTTGTGCCAGACTCCTGCAAATCCATTCCTCCTCCCTGGAGGAGGAGGAGGTTTTCAGCAGAACATTAGAGAGGATGACAAAGTGAACACTTCTCATGTAGATAAACCACTAAAATACAAACTCCCAGGCTGAAAACACACTGCTGGACTAGGGCTGTTATTCCAAAAGAGAAAGGCACCAACCAAATAAAGAATTCACTCACAGGTCTCTTCTTAAAATGAGACAGCAAGAGTTCTAGGAAGAATTTTCAATTGTCCTATGTGACATAAATTGAAAATAAGTGGGCACCCAGTGCTGATGAGAACACAGATCTTTCTCTAGCACTGCAAGTGTCAGTCAAGCAGCAACTCCTGCATTTACGGCTGCCAAATTCCTCTTCCATCAGGTGAGGCAGGGGAACCTGGACAGAGGAATGGATAACAATTCCTCTCCCAACACAAATCCCCCATTGAATAATCCTGTGAAATCAGAAAGCAGTTGCACACTCTCCCTAAATAAGCCATACATCTTATTTAATCAGCTGTCTTGAGAGTCTATTGGAGAAGTTAATCAGGTTTGTGCTCCACTTATGACATCATAACACTTGACAGATTTGATTAAATAAAACAATATTTTGTATTAGAAATTCCATTCTGATTATTTTTTAGCTCTCCAAAGGATGGAGCCTGGCAGACCTGTTTTCTCTTCCACAAAAGAGTAAAACAGAAGTGCCAGGGTCAGACACCTTTCCTTCGAATAAGAGGTGCTAAGCAAGGCATTCATTTTTCTGCAGGAAAAAAAAACCCTGTATCACAAAGAAGTGAACACAGTATTTGAAGAGTTTTTTGGTTTTTTTTGAGTACCAAAATATGTTATTAGACAACAAATAGCTTCTCTTCTAATGTACTTAATGAAATAAAGATATTAATGCATGAAGCTTTGGGCATTTCTGAAATGAACACAATTATAATCAGGAAATTGATGATGTATGTGAGCAGAGACTTGCAATATGTCAAGCACTCTCTCTTTTTCCTTCTGGCAAAAAAAATCCATCTCCAAGGATTAATCCAGGAGGAAGAGCTAAATGGATAAACTTTACTCTATTAAATAGACTCACTTTTTCCACTCTGACTGGAGGAGGAAATCAACGAAGAGAAAGTTAAAAAATAAACGCCTGAGGGAAAAATAAGAGTGGGGTATGGTAATTTTTACTGTAATTCTTTTGGCTTGATATTCAATTGATTCTTTTTTCCCTCTCTCATGGAATTTAGCCTTCAAATCAAACAATTCAGATGCATCCACGACTTACTCTCCAGTAATAAACACTGTCTTTTGGGTACGCTGGAGCTCCATGGATCCTGCTTTCTATTTTATTTTATTTTTAATTTTACATGGCCACTTGACCCCTGGGAACTGTGGCGTGGAGCTCCACAAGTCTCAAGATGCTTTGTGTCTCTTACGACAGATGGCCAAGCGAGACATCCAACAGATGGCAACCAACCAAAGAGATGCCAGGTCTTCCCAACTGCAGTCCAGGGGTCATGCTCCAGTGTTTATTAATTATATTTTAGTCTCTCAATAGAAATTAAGCTTGGTTCTAACAGGGTAGCTAATTTTATTCTGTTTTCCTACAGGAACTCAGCACGTGCAACCATCCCCTGAGCAATCCGAGCTCCTGCCCCCAAACCTCTGGACTGGCAGCAAATCTCATGGTGGACCAGGGGTCTCCAAGGTGCTATAAAAAGTTCATGAAAATAGGCAGGAGGGAAACCTGATAAATACCCTGACTGGGGAAAAGGCTTCGGTGTGAGCTCACACGTTATTAAAGTCAGGGAATTCTCTCCAGGGAAGGGCTCAGGAAGGCTCCAGCCACAGGAAAAGCTGAAAGCAGAGCTCACACCTTCCTCGGCACCCAAGCCAGGCGAAGGGAGGCACAAATCTGTAGGAATCCAGGTTCATTAGCTGCAGCCCTCACAGCACCACTCATTAAACCCCTCCCAACTCTGCACTGGAGCCCTGGCTGGAGGCTCCCAGCTGGTGCCTCTGCCCTGCCTCACCCGGGCGCTCCAGGATCGTGGAACCAGCTGAGAAGGCACAGAGGCAGGTCTGCCAACACCAGGCTGCCCAGGGACAGGCAGGAGGGGCTGAGGCAGCTGTCCCAGCTGGCTGCTGCACAGCCCCATCCAGGGATGCTGGAGGGTGATCCCGAGGATGCTCCGATGCCAGGAGCCATCCGTGAGCAGCGCCCTCCCCATCCCCGCGCCCCTGTGCAAGGCCTGCCCATCCCCATCCCACAACATCCCTCCTGCACACACAAGGAACAGCCACATCCTTCTGGCCCCAAAAGGCTTCGCTGAGCTCCCCATTCCTCACAAAATCCCTTCCCACCTCTTTCCTGGCCGTCGCTCACAAGCTGCTCGTGCTCATCCTTGCACAGAGCTCTCCTTACTCCCTCATCCGTCACATCCCTGTCTCATCCCATTTTTTCCCCTTCCACTCTTCTCCCAGCCCTTCAGAGATACCTCACTAGGCACCATGCTGACAGGCGGGTCCCTCAGTGACTTTCTGCCCTTGAAAAACAGTATTTAAAAAATCACATCTTCCATAAAAACAATATTTTAAAAATCACATCATCCGTACTTCTAACAACTCAATCCTGAAATGAACTCTCGCTGTAAAATTACAGCATTGTCCATTTAAATCCATGAATGATGCACAACAAAGTGACACTGTATTAATCCCTAAATAATCTCTCTTATCCCTAAAAAAATAACAGGTTACAAATTGGATGGAGGAAATTACAGCCAAACCTTATGGGTTTAAATTGGATTTTTTCTGCCAAACGCCTGGAAAAAAATAGTTTCTGGTTCAGAACCTTGCATGAAGGTTTACAATTCAGTACAGGAAAATGTCAAGATCTGAAGGTCCAGGTTGCAGGTGAGCCTGGCACAGGGAGCAGGAGGCCCAGCACCAAGGGAATCTCATCCTTTCTCCTTCCTCTGCTGAGGCTGAGCGGTGACTGCACCACGGAACAGTCACAGCTCTGCCAGACGGATTCCAGGACCATCACACACCGTGGTGATACAGGATATACACCTTGGAGCTGTTTTGGCATACAGGGAGTGCTCTTTGCTCCCAGAGCACCTGGAGGGATGGAGGCTCAGTAGCACAAGGCCTCTAAAAGCCATTTGGGAGGTGCAGCCCCTCTCTGCTCTCACAGCACAGCGCTGAGAGCCATGCCTTAGCTCCACGTGCACGTGCACACACAAGAAAATGCCTTGTGCCTTCCCACCCTCTGGCTTTCCCATCCAAATCCCTCCCAATTTAGGTACATGGTTCACCACTAAGTAATAGCACATTACAAGAACTTAACTTCAGTATCTTGTAATCTTCCCAGGACCATCGCACCAGGAAAATGATGATTTCCCACCTCACCTTAAGGAGTGGGAAGTCTGTACTTCTCTAGAGACACACAGTTCAGGATACTATACAAGCATAACATTTGCAGGTTGAAAAACCTGCCCAGGATTACCATTCTGAAACTGCAGAAAAAACACACCAGAGTTTATAAATCTGTGATAACTAACATGCTTGTTTTTCAGTTAAAGGGATGCAGAACCCCTCTGAAACTACCTAAAGCACTGAAACAAAACAAAACCCCCCCCTGTTAGAAGCACTTAGTACCTACAAAACAATCATAAATGATCTGGCAAAGTCAAGGTTTACCACTCCCAGCTTCAGACAACGTTTGTAATTCACCTGCAGCTCTGTCCCCTGGCAGCAGAACACTCATCACCTGAGCGGGAGGTCCCAAGTTGAGCTGGCTCAGCTGCTGCTGCTGGGCTGGCTCCTGGCTCTGTGCTGGCCTGTCTGCACAAAGACGTGCAGAGGAGCAGGGTCCTCCCCCACTCTTGTCCTTCCCCCAGACCATGACCACAAACAGTCCCCTCACCTGTCCCGTGCTCCTGCTGAACCTCCTGACTCAGGAACCCCATTGCTCCACTCGCTTCCCTTCTCCCTCAGCATTAACTCTGCCCCTGCATCCTGAATTCCAGCTGTGGATGCTGACAGCAGGTGGAGGGCAGGGCAAGGACAGGGCTGGCAGCTCACAGCACCAGAAGCCCCTGGTCAGTGGTGCCTGATGTGCCACCCAGATGCTGGGAATCCTTTCCCATTCCCCAGGTGGCCTGGATTAAGGGGTGTCTCCAGGGAGGTGCTCGCCCCATGCCTCTGGGGAGCAGAGCCCCATCCCTTCCAGCCACAGCACTTTTTACAGCCACAGCAGCAGATATTTGCTGTTTCCTTGATAACAGAATCATGGAGTGGTTTGGGTTGGAAGGGACCTTAAAGCTCATCTCATTCCTGCCATGGGCAGGGACACCTTCCACTATCCCAGGTTGCTCCAAGCCCTGTCCAACCTGGCCTTGGACACTTCCACTTGGATGGGGCACAGCCACAGCTTCTCTGGCAACTTCAGATTATAACATTTCCTCCAATAACTTTTTGGGGAAGCAGAGAGAGAAGCACAAGCCACGATCTCCAAGCACTGATGAAGAAAACAGACATGCACATCATCACACTGATTATAAAGGGCTCATTATTACTTCTGGGGCAGCAGAAAGAACCACCTGCCCTTCAGCCAGCTGCCACAGCTCCTCTAAAGCCAATATGGCAAAAGTGTTCTGAATTTGGTGATAAAATAGAGATGTTCCTCTGATGCAGACAGCACACACACACACAAATATATCTGCATATAGATTTCCTCCCTAATGTCTTTAGCTTGCAATTAGTTTTCAATACACACGTGGCCACTACAAGGCATAAAGCAAATTTTCCCTGGTCTGTCACAGTGTACTGCAGCCAGCACACCTAGAGATAAATACTCTGGATTGCTCTTTCAATGCCACCTATCCCGATAAAGAGCAATTACACACCTCCTCAGACTGGTGAGAGGCCCCTAAACCGTGACAGGGAGTAAGGGAGAATCAAGTCTTCAGACTAAGAAGCAAAAAAAGTAACTTCAACTTTCTCCTGACAGTTCAAGAAGTGATTCTGGACAGCTGTCTCAATTGCTGCAATACTGTGGAAAACTAGTAACGTCTGTAAAGGATAAAATTATTATCATTTAACATTTTTTATATTTCCCTTCTGTCAGAGCTTTACTTCCAGTACATATTGGGAGCAGCCACTGCTTAAACCGAGCAGACCATTTTGGAACAGAGCTATTATGCAAATAATCTGCTATGTATTCTAACTAGGAGCAATGCTGTGCTAGTCTGGGCAAGACATGAGGCACTGTGGAGTTTTCTTTTTAAATTTTTTTTTTCTCTGTGCATTGGAGCAACATCATTTATGGTGGTAATGACGAAAGATATCTTCCCATCTAAAAATCAGGTTATTAGTCAAGAATATAAACACATAACCACCTTTTACGAGCCAGTGTCTGCCTTTCATTTGTCTATTTAAATATTTACATCCTTTTAACATATTTTCAGTTGCAAGTCATTGCAGTGGTATTAGGAGTTCTTCAGTGAGAGCAATATAAAGACCTACTTGGATCAACCTCTCTTAGCAAGTTTGTACCTGTGCTTACAGATTTATACCACAGACATTATCTTCTATCTGAAATTACTTATCTGCAACACCGGAGCGAGATCAAAGATCCCAAACAACATCAGCCACCTGCACCAAGCCCCAGACAATGTAATAACCTTATAACATCAAATCAGTGTATTTCATGCCCAGCATTTCAGTGCTATTCTCTGGATACCTGGCTGGTGTTGGAAGAAAAGATCTTACCTAAGAACAAATGCAATCTCAGGCAATATTTAAAGATTAGATTATCCTTCATTGCAAATAGCTCATTTGTTTACTATCATATTGCTTTATTCTTGCTTTGCCTCCTTCCACCATGAAAATGCTGAATATTCAGTTTAGATTCCCAGCAGCTTTTTATTTTAGTCTAAAAACATTTACCTAACACATTCTTAACAAGCAAAGTGAAGAAAATTCAGCCATCTGTCTCTGCATTACAATAACAGTTATGGAAGAGTAGATTATTCTATACAGCAAGAAATTTAATGCTATGAATTCTTATACTTTAAGCACTGTGTGCTCCAGCCAGTTTTGTATATAAGAATGTTGAGCACTGACACACACACAGAAGCAATGATTTATAAGCAAACACAAGACAAAACATTTTAAAGGTATTAAATGCATTCAATATTCCAACCATGCTATATGTCCATGCTTCAAACTGAAGAAAAAAAAAAAAGAGAGATCTCTGCTATTATTTTTTTTCTCCAGCACTTCCCTAGTTCTAAATTATCACTAAAAATGCTTAAAAATGACTTGCTGGAAACAAACACGATATAGAGATAGATGTGAATCCTTACCTGGGAAACCCCCTTGTACCATTGCTGTACCAGCATGTACTCAGGAAATCTGCATTCCTGACAAACATTCAGGGCTGTAAGCAGCTCAAATCCTCATCACACACAGGCTCAGGGCTTGTCTTTCTTCTGACGACCTTGGGCCTATTTTCCTGAGATTTTTCTCTCCTTAAGGGCAAACCGTCTGCCTGTTTCTATTACGAGATGCCATCAATTATATTAATTTCGGGCTGCCCACAAGCTCCCAGTTACATCTGCCAGCAGAGGAGAGCTGCCTATGGAAGCATGCAGGGAGCAGCAGATCCCTGGATTCCCACATCTGACCCACGGATGCTCCCAGCTGCTGTTTGTGCTCTGCCAGCATCCGAATGACATCTCTATCCCCAAACACGAGTCACCCCCAGCGTGGCTGTGTGGCTGGCAGCTGCAGGTACCTTCCTGCTTAATGACCCACTGCATGGCAAAGGAGCAGTTAATAATGTTATTTATCTGAGCATCCTTTTTCCTGTGAGCTGCCGGGGTTAAAAAATTAATTTCTCTCACACAAACGGCTTCATTAAATCCGTTATTCCCCAACGCTGCAAAGCTTGCAGTTTCCCCAACACTGATGTGTGTTCATGGCATAGGGTTTGCTTGGTTTGTTTGGGGTTTTTTTTAATGTCAGAAAACAAAACCAATCTGTCATTATAAGCATAAAAAAGCTCAAACTTCATCCTAAGTTGTATTTTGCTGAAACCCCAAACAAGCGATATTAGTTTCACTGCAATGAATGCTGAACTGAAACACTGAAAAGACTCAAAATCCTTCATTTAGTAATTAAAAAAAGCAAAGATAAAATCTCTCCCCGAATTTATAAACATAGTCAGTTATTTTGGGAAGTCCTACTAATTCTCTCTTCCAAAAGCTACATTTAAAACAACTCAAAATACTCAGTTATTTCGTTAATATCATTAATTTGTTCATTTTTAAAGTTCATTGTCCTTCCTTTAGAATATGTCTCACAGCACACACACAGCCATCTGTTCAGTGCATTATGTCAAGCACACAGTAAAAACCACAAGAAGTCCCAGCTGCAATTTTACTATTACTTCATCAAAAATGTAATTTCCTCTTGCAATACTTCATCAGATGATAACTGTGCGGGTGATTCACAAAGAGAGGGAAGGAACCAGCCCGACAACAAAACCCCACACGAACCCACAACCTCAAACTGCAGTGACACCAACCCCCTCATCCATCCCCGCGTGGCACAGCAGCTCCGTGGCTCTGCCCAGCATGTTCTGGACCTGGTATCAGGGGCTGGTTACAAACCCCACGTATCTGAGCTAAGTAGGGGTCAGAACAAGAATGGGAAAAGAAGATTAGCAGCAGAGAGTCACATTAAATACAGATTAACACGGAGCAGAAAAATGAAAGTCTCTGCTCTACTTGTCTAATCCTGGCCCTTGCCTAATCTAAGGAAATCCACCTTATTAAACACACTTGGTACTGTATTTAAGAACACCAAATCTTGCAATTGCTACTTCTGCAATGTTTTATTTTCATAAAGCTTGAAGCCTTTCTCCAAGCTACATCTTCCCCTCTGAGCATCCTCTCTGTTTGCTGTTGATTGCAGTGACATCTATTGGAGAGGCAGCGCTTGGCTACACGAGCTGCCTCCACTGAAGAACAACATTTTCAGCTGATCCCCCCCCCACAGAATGAAAAGTAAAAGTTAGGATTGCTTTTCCTTTGTTTTAGCACAACTTTGCATGAACCAGACTCCAAACAGTGAGACACTCAGGAATTATGAGTGGGTTGGCTTTTATTTAGTCATTTGTTGATAATCCTGGCATTTTCCCAAAATGCTGCTCATCACGTTCCCATCCTCGCCCACAGCAGTGCACAGACACTTCCCGAGATCCTGTTTCTGCCCACCCCATGTACTTGGCCATACCTTCCTCAAAGTCTCAACTGAACTCGATTCCTTTTTTTCCCCATCTTTTATTTTTAATGAAATCACTGATCACAGACATCGCTGGCACCTGGATGCTGCTAAAAACCTCATGTGTGTTAAGAGCTGCTCAATCCCAACCCAACCCTCCTGCACCCACAGATTTATCACAACAGGGAATCACAGAACCATGGGACCTTAAAGATCATCCAGCCCTGCCCAACCTGGCCTTGGACACTTCCAGGGATGGGGAATCCACAACTTCTCCATGCCAGGCTCTCCCCACCCTCTGAGTCAAGAATGTACAGTCAAAATACCAGAGAAGTTTCAAAATCTCTTGCTTTAGCAGGGAAACCACTCAAAAAGCATCTTAGGAAGATAAATCATTATGCTTTCTTACAGCTCCATTGATTTATACATTATCTAGAGATAAAATAAAAGGAAAGGGGCATTATTATCCCCTTATTAGATACAGTTAAATATCCCTGCAGACAGGAAGTCTGAGCACAGCAGTAGCTTAGTCCATTATCTAAGCCACCTTCCACAATTTTTTTATTTCCATCTATTTTTATTATTTTAGACTTATTTGAAACCAACTGGATCGATCTCAGCCAACTGACTGACAGAAGATTTCACTAAAAACACAACAGCAGTTGAAATCAAGGACTTCAAGTTCTTTTGCCAGTTGTCTTTTCAGTTTTCCTAGAGTGGTTTTTCAGCTCCCTCCTATCTAATTTGTGTTTGCTGCAACTCGGTCACGAAAGCGTATCCAAATTGTACAGCCAGGAATTCCCCCAAGGAAAACCTCACGAAACATTCCATTACAAACTGCTCTGCCCATCCATTTCCTCTGCTCCTTTTTACCACCAACCCCTCATTATGGCAACAAGCCACCACGGGGTGCACATAAGTCCATTAGCAGGTTCTTAGAGCACACCTCCAGCCATCCCCACTCCAGGGAAACACACCAGTGCCTATTGATGCCGTCTGCAGCACAGCTGCTCCCGAGCACAAACAGCTCCTTTGTGTGCTCTCCCCTCCTTTTACTTGTTTTGATTAAAAAAAAAAAAAA
>VZRS01010404.1:88957-116467 GCA_013398055.1 Ifrita kowaldi
GCAAAAAGAAGTCCCATTCACAACCCGGTGTTTTTCAGATTTGGGAAGTCTGAAAAAAACCCCTCTTTCTCCAAAACAGCCTCTGCCACGGGCAAGTGTGGGAAGGGAAACCTCTAAAACTGTGTTGTAACATTTCAGCTGGAGGATGAAGCATTTTGAAAGCCCCTTTTGCAGCAGGATGGACACACTGCAGGTTGTGCAAAACTGTTTTCGTGCATAAACTGAAAGCCTTGAAACAGCAACCTCAAAGCAAAGAGGAAACAAAACCCACACATGGAGTTGGAGCTGGGTACTGATAAAGATTTGGCAGTGCCACTAGAAGAAGAAATAAACTAAGAGGAAATACAACTTTCAATTCGCCTTCAAAGTCTAGGAAGAGCTGTCTAGGAACTTAGGAAATGATGCTGGAAGTACTGGTGGCATGAAACATAAAGGAGAAGCAGATCTGATACCAAGGGTCTTGGGTGCAAGAAGCCACATTTGAAAAAAGACCAAACAAAAGAGCTGGAACTTTAAACTTCATAAACCACAGAAACACGGAGGACACGTCTGGAGTTTCTCTAAACCAAAAACAACCTCACAGTTCTGTTCCCAACAAGGATTTGCCCTCTTTGGATCAAAACCAACACTTGGGAAGAAAAGGGAGAACATCTACAAGAAATGACTGCTTGTTCCAACAGGTCAGCAACGAGAGCTACAGCTTCAGCAGTGGGAAAGCAGAAATAAAAAGGAGCATTGCAAAAAGGCAAGTGGGTTTAGACCCCACAGGGGGAAACTCAGTCGATACCAAAAGGTTATTCAGCCACTTTAAGGGGAAAACTGACAAAACATGGAGACTCTGAGGCCATATGGATGGGACAGAAAGGAAAGAAAAATTCTCCAAGTATGGCAGGAAGACGAACAATGCTCTGCTTTCATTTTCAGTCTGGGGAATGATGGAGGATGTGGAGACAAAAGAGGAGAGGAAGGGTTGAAAAGCAAGGACAAAAAACGTCAAGCGGGGCAAGTGAAGTATTTCTGGAGTTTGAAAGAAATTGATGAGCAGGTTCCTGACACTGCACCTGCATTAATAAGAATGCTAAAAAATAAAATAAAATCCATCAGGAGCACAACCAGAGGACAGATTTAGCAGCTGTCCCACCTCAAAATGCCCTCTAAAGCTTTCCATGCTGTGACAGAGATTGAGAACTACAGGGAGCAAATAAAGGAGAGGTTATGATGTGAATTTAGCTGGGCTGCCACCACAGCTTCCTTTGAGATACCATATCTTCTAAATAAGGAAGGCAATAAACCCAGCTCACCTGCTGATTTATTATTAGTTAAGGTTACAAACCCAGTAGAATTAGTTGGATAAGTGGGTAAGGAACAGAGCAATGTGGACATACAAATGGGCAGTTAAGAAAGATGAGTTCTTGCCTGGGTTGGGATTTCTGGGAAAGGTGCTCAAGGATCAGGACAGAAGTTATGAGCATCGAGTAGTTCACAAAAACAATATTGTAATGGAATTTGCAGAGAAAACTTTGCTTTTCAAGTGATCACAGAACAGGGACTCTGTAAAAGCCCATTCCACAGCTGCCAAGATGCTGAATGTCATTAAGTACAGAGGGGATCATTTCCAACATGCTTTTTACTGCAAGGGCTGAGGCACAAACTTAGTTTAAGCTTCTTTAGCCTGTTTTTATTTTCAAAGAAACAGAATGAGGTGAGGAAGAATATGTCTCTGTTTTCCAAGATTCATGGAAAAGATGGCTCCTGCAAAACATTCAACTTCAGTCAGTAAAAAGAGGAGAGAGAAGGAGATTCCCCTGAACAGATCTGTGTGCTGCTGCCAAGTCTGGTAGGATTGATGAATTTAATATCAGCAGCAGCTTTACCTTTTCAGCTTCCAGACTCAGCCAGCAATATCATTAGGGATGGCAGGACAGCTAAAAAATGACCAAGCCCATGAATAAGGAATTACTTCTGTGCAAAGTATTAACTTAGGCCCAGCAAGCACTTGGATTGAGGCATATCCTAATTAGATAACTCAGGTGTCAGCCTACTTATCACACCTATCCTTTAACTGGGAATTAGAGCTTTAATAACCAGCTGGAATGAGTTTGTTACATTTTGAGGTTTAGAGACTCGGTTTGAGAGCTCAAGATGATGAGAAAATCACTGTAGCAAAAAAAATACAAACTAAACCCAAACAAAAGCCCACAGAGAATCACAGAATGTTACAGGGATGGACATTAAATATCATCTCATTCCACCTCCTGCTCCAGGCAGGGACACTTTCCACTGGACCAGGCTGGTCAAGGCCTCATCCCACCTTATGCTGATTTGGTACAAAAGAGCATGAAGATAAAAAAAAAAAATAAAAGGTAACTGATTTTGGAAAGTAATTTAGGACTCCTAATTGCAAGTTCAGTATTCCTAAATATTTTACTGCAAGATAAGCTATGGATAATAATATTCCATTTAACCAAAGTTGTAATTAACCAAAGTTGTAATTCAAAAGCAGCTGGAATCTAAATCATGCTGCCAGAAGCTCTCCACTTGCACTGCTTCCTACTCCTCAGGCCCCTGCTCTTCCACAGAGTGAGTACCACCACAAACCACTGCCAAACCCAAATGGGACAACTGCAGAACCTTTCCCATGAGGAGTGCTAGAAAACCAGGGGATCCCTTCCTCAGCAGAGCACCGAAACAACAAATCAGGTTTTTCTTTTTAAAGCAAACCATCTTGCTTGAACAGCACTGCCTGGGATGAGCAGCAGGTTTTCTGGACAAGGACTTTGCACCAGTGGTCCTCAACCCACAGCTGCTCTACAACCACTGCAATTACAGCAGCAGAACAGAACATCTCCTGTCACTGCTGACATCTCTGCCCAAGCAACTTCTCCAGACACGGCTTTGACGATCTGAGACTGAAAACAAACAGAGCCCTTCCTGGATCTCCTCAGAAGAGCTGAGCCCTGGCAGCCTGGCTGGGGAAAAGAACTATCTAAGTTACAAACCAGGCTGAGGACTGATGCTGTGGCCACACTGAGCACCACTTCCCACAAGCAATAAATGGCTTATCACCACCTGATAGTGTCCCACAAATGAGGTCTGACATAATGACTGGAGCACTACTCACTCTCTGCACAGGCATCCTCATCCTCCTCTTCATCCAGGGCAGCCTCCTCTGCACGATGCCTTTCGAGAGCTCTGTAAGGAGGTGGCAGCTTCATGGGAGGTGGAGCCCCATATTTTCTCTGATGGATTCAAAGACAAAAGAGTTACATGTTTTGTAACCTCTGAGCACACGAAAAAAAAATTCCCATTGTCTGTTGCACTGAATGTGCACAGACACAGCACTTAATTACAATGCTAAATTCTGCAGCAAAGGCTTTATGTGCAAGAAAGCAGAGCAAGAAGTGACACTGAACATCAAGAAAAAGAAACTAAACCACAACTGTGCATGCACATTTACTTGTTGATAAAATACTTGTGTATTGTCATAAACATCAAAGTGCGAACATTAATCAGGGGTTAAAAACAAACCTTAAATTATACCCTGTTTCTTATTAGGCTCCATAACAAAACTGTCTGGTGCTGATAAACATCGATTTCTTTAAAATATAAAATAAGAACTCAATCCTCTTAGTCCATACATGAATATTTAACCATCGTAGTCCGTCCGTATTTCGGCGTAAATTTAATAAAGATTTTGAATTATATCTCCCAATAAAATTCCATTACCTCACATAAATACAGGCAGCTCCTATAATGATGCATATAGCGGTGCATGGCAGGAATACAGAGCAGGCTCTGAGTCTGGTGGAGGCACTGGCTCAGCTCAGCAATTGGTTTTACAGCTCCAAGGAACTGGGTCCTGCCTTAGTTTGCACCACGACTCCACTGAATGATGCTCAGCTGCATCCCTTGCAAGCCCACTGCTAATAGCAGGATGCACTTTAGAGAGGGAACACCAGGGAGGAGATGCCATTAGAGCACCCAGAATTCCTGTAATTAATTCCTTCTGTGGCTGGGAAATATGACACAACACCCAAACACATCAAGCCCAGGATAACGTGAGGGTTTTTTTCGGTGTGTGCAATGAAAGCTGAACCTGTGTATTGATTTTTAAATTCCTGAAGCTGAATTTGTAGAGCTTGGTGGAAGTAGTGAGCTGCAATATGTGGAAAATTCTGTGAGGTAAAGATATCTGTCATCTCATCCATTTAAGAAACATAACAGGAAAGGGCTGCACTGAACACAGAATACAATAATGAATGGAATTAATTCAATCCACCGGTAGCAGAAGTGTACAGTGAGAGCACTTGGAAGCACAGCAGCTGCTTTCTAAAAGCATACAGCACACTTAATGTGCCTCCCACTTTTTTTCTTGAAGCCAACACAGACAGAACAGTGCAAAATCCAGATGATGCAAGAAGCATGGGAGGACTTGGGTTCTACTTTACTGAGCAGGTAAAGATGGAAAATCTGCAGCCTCTCTCCCAGCTGCCTGTGACAAATGAGTCACTTTATTATCGCTGTAATTTAGTAATAACTTACAGTCTAAATGTTGACCCTTTGGCTTTTTAAGACCTTAAACATTTGCTAGAAAGTCTGTATGAAATTACACGAGGCACCCAGGCTTACCCAGCAGTTTTCTATGGCCCAGAGGGACAAATATCTCTCGTTCCTCCTGTCCCACTGAAAAGCCAGATGAGAAAATTGTGCCTGGCTACTCCATTACACCATGTTTTTGCATTAACACAGAGGCAAAAGCACAGTTTACACAGCCAACCAGCAAAATAATGTTGTCATCTGGTTTGTCCACTATTGTTTTAAGTGGTTTTATATAAATTAAAGTGATCATTTTGAAGCAAACAGATCAATAGAGGAGGATAAATGCCAACAAATCAGAGAAAACCTCCAGCATTTGAAAAGACACAGGAAAAGGCAGATTTTCCAGCTGGATGTGGCTGCTTTCAAACCAAACTCTTTTGTGACTCTCTGAAGACTGGACTAGAAATATCACTGATTCCCCATAGGGATGTGGACTAATAATCCACTAATAGCAACTCTTTCCAACTCCGAGATGGCCCCACAGAAGTGCAGCACGACTGCTTTGTGAGCCCACCTTCAAAGCCAAAAAGGAGCTACATATTTATGCACTGAAGCTCTTCTATATTCCACCCACCAGTTTATAGCAGCAATAGATGAAAAAGGTCTGAAAAAGATTAGGCTCCCTCTTTAACCTCGGAACGCTGCAGAACGCGACACACCGGAGTGCTGGAGATAAAAGGCAGCACGTTGCCAGAGGATGAGAGCTTTTGAGATTGGAAATACAGATAAAAAAAACACAAGAAAAGGGGATTGTAAGTGCTTCATTGGAAGTATTATCCTCTGGCATGAAAGCGTGTCTTCAACACCTTTTCTGATAACTGAGCCTCGCTGCTCCTGTCCCCGACAGGATCTGAAAGGAGTCTTACAAAAACTTTTGGAGGCAGGAGGGTCCTCTCAGGTACCCAACAAACACCAGAGTGCTGAGAAGGATCAAATGAAAACTTCATCCTATTTGTAGTTAAACTGCACCAGGCAAAACTTATTGTCTGCATTAATTCTGTCTCTGCTCCTGCTGCTCTCACACCCTCAAAGTACCTGAACTACACTCCTCAGTCAGGGCAAATCCCACAGGAAAACACCAAGGCCATGAGAGTGATACAGATGAAAATGAAAAATTACATTTTTCCCTTATTGCAGCCATTAAAACAAATGCCCTGTTTTCTACCAAACAGACTTTTTCTCTTTTAAAGCTGCTGTGAAGTGATCTGGAAGCCACTGTGCAGTGGCTGCTTCACAATCAGCTGAGCAGCCACAGATCCCTCGGTCATTTCCTCGTTTTACACAGCCATGGGAAGGAAGTGCAGGAGACTCCTTGGATTTAATCATCCCATGAGGTGACTTTACTGCATTTCAGGCAGCCTCACATTAAGGATATTATTTGTGTACATGTTGCCATCCCTCTGTTTCTGCTGAACAAAGGGAATCAATTTGCCTCCGCACGGAGCAAAACAGGTACTTCAGACAGATGACAGTGAGGAGCTGTGCTAAGTACAGGGTTTCAGCACCCAGCAGACACCCACAGAATGTATGTCAGAATATTTGGCAGGAATTTGGCAAAAAAATCATAGAATCAAAGATATTTCAACAAAACACTTCAAATTTAATTTCAGACCTCGGAGGAAGCTTATCACAGAGTTAGAATACATGCTATTATACCATTTGATTTAGTAAAACCTGGGTATAGCACTGAATGGAATAAATACCTTATCACTCTTATTTTCTTTGTCTGCATCCTGATCTTTGCTGACTTTGATTCCCCTCGGCTGGGCAGGAGAAACCACCTGAAAAACAATGTATATTGCACACATCAGACAGAGCATTATAGCTGCAAAACAAACATCCAAAATCAGTTCCTGACAATGACAAAGCTCCCCAGGGCACTCTGCATTTTGTCCCATGCAGAAAGGTACTGCAGTGCACTCTATAAATTACATTCTTTCACTGAATTTACTGAATTCCATTCTTACATCCAAAGTACACAGAAGTTTGGGGGTTCTGTGTGTACTTTAGGCAGGTAGAATGTATGCCTGCTCTTACAAAGGCTTTAAAAAGTTTCTTGCCTTGGCCTCTAAGATGAGGAGATGCCTCAAATCTCTTGTAAATTAAACTTGCTCCCAGATAACCATTTCAGGTCCCTCTTGTGACACATTTTACAAGGAGCTGCTGCTGTGAACCTGACTGATTTTAATTACACCTTTGTTTCTCTGGATAACAGAGTTTATTTTTAGATTTTGAAATATGGACAAATTAAAATGCACAGGGTCAGACTCTTATTACACAGGTGGGAGAGCTGAATGAACACCTAGTCAACAGATTTACATCTACTCCATGTAAATCAGAGAAATGAGGTTTCCAATCAGGCCAGGGAAGTAATCAATCAATCAATTGGTCTGTAACTGACCGAAAGGATCCATCCTTGGACACAAAAATTGACAGGACTGCCTGAAAGGAATTTAGCCAAGTTTTAAAATAAGATTTACACATTACACGTTACACATTTACTAAGTTTTGGAATAGAAATAGAAATAAACTTACTTTTGGTACATTAGCCAAGCCCTGGACTACAAACACCACGGGATTTCCTGCGTTCTTGATGGCTTCCACTGCTTCCTCGTGGGTGGCATTTTGTAGGTCTACCCCAGAAACCTGACAAACAGTGTTTATTTTTGTGAGGTACAGAGTCATTCCAAGGCAACACACACACTTGCAGAAGATTAGTGTGTCTGAGGAAGGCATCAAAACCAGTCAAGAGTAATTATTTGTAAAGTCCTTTTTGATGATGGTTTAAAAAAAAGTGTACTACTTAGTATTCCCAATTAAAAGATGGCCATATGTTGCCCAAAACAATTCTAGATAAAAACATAAGGAATAAGATTGTCAGAGTGTTACATAATGTTAGATCTAACTCTTTCAGATTTCACCTGTTTGTAAATCAAACCTGAACAGCACTATCAGCTTGGCACCCCAGATTCTGAAGTATTAATTTGGAGAAAAAGGAGTAAAAAAAGCGACCAGAGGTGAGAGGCAGGAATGGCATTTCCCCCCCAGCACCTGCCAGAATCAGGGATTTATCCCAAACAGTGGTTATCAGTTAATTACTCTAAATCCACACACACAAAATAACAGCCCATAATTCAGTATGAACAGCCTGTGTTCTTGTACATATTAAATTTATGCTTATAGATAAGCTATAACTCATTCCTCACTTATATGGGAGGAGGACACTCCCATTTTTTTCACTTCCCCCTCAGACACCAGGACACATCTTTTCTTAAATACAGAGGAGAATGTTAAAAGAGCTCCATAGTCAGACCTTAAAGAAAGAAACACCACCAGAGGTTTCTTTTGGTTTTCAAAACACAGTGTTGTCAATACTTCATGAAGTGGTGGCAGTATTTTGTTCCTCTCTCCACCCAAAGCTGTTTGAGTCAATTTTTATTTCTTAGACTAAAAAGGAAGGTTTATCTCCATTTACCTCAAGTATTTTATCTCCAGTTTTTAAAGCCCTTGTTCTTCCTGCTGGGCTGTCTTCCAAAACTTGTTTGATAAAGATCCCTTTAAGTTCTTCTCCATTCTTCAGGCGCTTTATGACAGTTTGTCCACCAACAATACTGATTCCAAGAGACACGTGAGGGTCTCTGAAGATCTCAACACTGAAAAAAACACGTGGTAGTTTCAACAGCTTCAAACAGGTTTTTTCAAACTACAAATGCAAAGCCTTAAATCAATGTAAGCTCCTGGTCTTTCAAGAAGATTTAACATAGCAAAGAGATAAAGTCAGAAGCCTGAGAATGCTCTCAACAGAGTTGAGTTTTCACCCTGAGCAGATCTCACCCCACAAAAAGAACAAAATTCTGCTGCCAATCCATGCCCACTGGGCAGAGGCTTTTATTTCAGAGAAAGTCAGATCTTCAAGTAAACACTGATCCTCTTTCAGCCTCAGCAAAGTGTCTGGGAATGGGAAGCTCTGCAAGTGGCAAGCTAGACAAAAAAGGAAGTATTTCATACAACTTTCTGAACACTGACTTCAGTGCATATTCATCAGCTGAAGCAGGAACTTTCTGATCATATTTTACTTGGGACCATAAAAACAATTCACCTAAAAATGTTAACAATACAACAAGGATGTGGCTAAAAGTTGGCCTGGCAATTTGGAATCCTGCCACAGGGTTTAGCAGGGAGCCCGTGGAAAGGGAGACAGCACAGCACTGTGTGCATTGTTCACACCTAATAGTTATTAAATGAGCAACAACTTGTAGGTCATCCACAACCTAAACCAGCCAAGCTCTCCCAAGTCAGCTGTATAAATAGAAGGCAAAACTCTGCTGAACATCTGTAAAAAATACCCTGTCTTCAGGACAGCCCAAGGTACACAGGTACCCTAAAGTTATTGGCAGAGGAGGAGAGGGAAAAAAAAAAACACCCAACAAGAACTAATCTGGTTCACAGAAAAAAAGACATAAGGTAAATGGGAAGGAAGAATGCAATCATATGAACATACGTCCGTGGTGGTCCCCAGTGGCTGAAGTTTGGAGTTTCTTCTCCTTCTCCTTCTTCTCTCTCGGGTAATTCACTAATTTGGGGCAGAGGGGAGGGGATGAATAAAAAATAAAAGAGGCATCACCCATGCCAGGTCACAATTCCTCACATATTTTGTATCTGGCAGTGAGACAGCAACACCTTCTCACACTGCCCAGTTTAAAGCAAATGTACAGAGTCAACAGACCAGACAGGAATTTTTGTATTTAGGTTTAAATGTACTTAAGGAATGCTCCAGAAATAAACATGATGGGCAGACCAGATTTATAAGCTGCTCCGTGATACACAAATCTGCACTGCATTTACTCATTTGAAATGACTATTTAAGCAATTAACATTTACTTTCTGATAAATATGCTGTGATGCTTGGAGAGGGATATAAACATGCCAAAACCAGTAAGCAGATCATGATCCAAGCGGGAGAACAGATCCTGTGTGTTCCATTAAACCCCACAGAATAATCCTCTCACCTTATTGTTGAGCTGCTTTCCCTCTGAGAGAAGACTGCAGATGAAATTAGGGAAGTACTGAGGATTGGAGTCACCAGGCCCCAAAAGCTCCACTACCCACTGACCCCAAACTGGTGGGGAAAGACTGGGACAGATGAGGCAAATCTCCACAGCCAGTGCCAGCTCAAGGTTTCTCCGCACCACAGGCAGGACTAAAGCTTCCTGCAGAGGCCCGAGAGCCCTGGCTGAACTGCTCTTCCCAAAAGGAAGAACAAAGGGAAGGGAAAACCAAGAGGAGAGCTCCTTAAGGAGCCATGAGTAAAGGCTACATCCCTCACTGTGGAGTAAGTGAAGTGGTGGCAGAGCCATTTGCACATTTCTGTCCCATACTCAGTGGAGGAAACATGGGAAGTTTTAAGGTTTTAAGCCAAACTCCATCTCCTGGGGTAGGAGTTACAGACCTGGCCCTCTATGTCTACCTGAGCATTCCACACAGCCTTAATGATTATTCAGCTGAGTAAAGCAAGAGGACAGTTAATATCATCAACTGAATGTCCTTCAAAACCTGAACTCTTCCTCCATACCTGCATGATGCTGTTCTAGGCTGAGCTAAGGTGGTCACTCTCCCAGATTCCTTGCTCTTGGAAAAAACATAATTCTCCTCTTTTAGAGCTTCCTTTTCAATAGCTTCCAAATCAACAGCAGGCCCAGGTCCTTTGGAGTCACTCTGAAGCTTTGTCCCTGAAGAAGAAAAGGGGTAGATGTGAACTTTTGCTTCCTCTGTCCAGGCACCCACCAATTATTTCACCCTTGGAATTAAACCCTTTATCCCACCAGGTTCCAGATGTGTTCAAGGCCAGGTTGGACAGGGCTTGGAGCTCCTTCCTCCCGAGCAGGGAGTGCTGCTTCAGGCAGGTTGATGAATTTATTTCCCTGATGAATCTACCAAATTCTAACCATGCATCCCTGGCCATCTGACAAGGAGAAGCTTTGCTCCTGAGCACAGATCACAAACCCAAGATATGGGGCAATCATCTACCACAGGGAGTTGTGCTAAAGTCACCTCCAGAGCCTGTCACTTTATTTCTATATTTATTTATCACTGACCAGATTTGGAGGAGGAAGCAAGATTAAAAAGCTGAAACCTACTTAAAGCCAGACTGCCCTGAGCCTGCAGCAATCTTCATTTGAATATTTTATCACTGAGAAGTGTTTGTGGCTTGGTAAAAACAAATTACAAGATAAAGAAAAACCTTCTTACAAACCTAAATCCGTCCCAGTTTTCACTCCTGACTGGGTTGTTTCAGTATCAAAGATGTCTTTTTGGTAGGTGCTGTGTGCTGTGGTTCCAGAAAAGTGTGACCTTATAGTAGCATTCTCTTCACACTTCACAGAGGAGAAAAGAAGTAATTAAAGTTAGAAAGCAATGGTATTAACTTACACAGGGGTATTTGACAGGAACATTAATTTTTACAGCAAAGATACACATTTTCGCAGCTACATTCATATTTATTCAGGTAACTATGAAATACTAACTGCTCATTTAAATACTAACTGCTCATTTATGCACTGCATTAAGAAGAGGCATGAAAAATGTTGTGTGCAATTGAAATATAAAGCAACTGTATCTTTCTCCTCACCTGTAATTCAGACAAAAATTTCTTTACTCTTGTTCATTTGGTTTTTGTAAGTAACAAACATATAAATTTAATATTGTGCACTCTGGTATAAAACTGTCAGTAGAAATTTCATTTTATCTGTTTACACACATACTGCTTAAGGGGACAAAAAAGGCAAACAAAACCTGAAATTCTCTGGTGGCTGTGATGTTAAATCCTTTTCCGCTCCATTTTTTTTCATATAAAAGCACACACACCTCAGAAGCTGGAGCATGGGATGATAATATCACTTTTTTTTTAGTAAGAGGATGAACGAAGAATCAGAAGAAAAAAATAATTCTCAGAATACTGGAGAAAGATGGATAAATAAGAGTTTTGCAATTTACCTGAAGCTGTCTCCTCCTACTCCTTTATCCACTAGCATCCTTGTCATAATTCCTTCCACCACAACAGTTTTTGTTCAACTACACAATCTGGCTGAAGGAACTGATTTGGGTTTAAAAAAATGAGGAAAAGAGGGATCTTCTTTCACTGAAGCCCCTGGATTATCAAACCCATGAGGTGACATTCTGCTGTTACTGATGTGCCCCATATCAGCATGGCTTCCAAAAAAACACCCAAACCCACAAGCCAGAGATGGGTAAAAAGACAAATTCAGGATGCCTGTCAATACACCAACCACGTATCTCACTCCAGCAGGTAAATACACAGACAATAAGTAACCTAAAAAAACTTCCAAAATGTACAAAAGGATAGACTGGTGTCTGCTAGAGGCACCCAAGTAAATAAATTAGTCAAATTCTAGTAATTAAAACACTAGAGAGAGTGCTCAGGGTTTAGTTTTGGAGTTTTGGAGTCTGCCCTGAGGGATCTGTGCTTAGCATGGAGACCAGCACAGCATTCCTTACCAGTTGGTCTTTACTGAATGGATATTCCAGGGACTCTTTGGGACTCAGGCTAACACTGGATCTTAAATCTCGTGTTTCAGCAGTCTCCAGCTGCTTTGCCCATCGTTCTGTATCCAGGTTCCTGTCTGAAGTTGCCTTCTCTCCACCTGATGCATCACATCTCAGCAAGTCTGAATCCTCTTCATACTCCTCATCCACCAACATTTCCCGTTCCTCTCCCACGTCCTCTGCTCTGGGTTTCAGAAATTCACACATCTCCCAGGACTCCTTCCCATACTCATCATCCTTCTGAGAAAGCTGAAATGACCTCCCCAAGTCCAAATGGGGCTCATCAACAAACTCTTCTTTAAAAGGTGCCTCATCTCTGAAACCCTGCAAAGATCATTAAAGGAAGAGAGATTTTACACCCTATTTCCTCCCAACTCTTTTAAAGCTATGCTTTATTTTTTGCCTGTGTTAAAAGTACATCCTGACTTTTAAACTGAAAATCTTCCACCTTTTGCATTTTCTACAAGAAAATAGACTCTCTGACTTACGATTTTAACAGCAAAAGTAGACAGTGCAATTATTTTTTTTTCAATATAAAGAAATTTAAGTGGCACAGCTAAGATATTGCTGCAGCCATTTGGGAAAACCAATCTGGACTGAAGTTAGGGAATGAAATTATTAATTAACACTAAAAGAACCACGGGAAAAAGTACATATAAATCTAGTTAAAGTATCTCCATTCTAAATATCTGCTGTAGCTTTATGAATGCATGAACATTTCTTAAAACACTATCAGCTAAATAAACAGCCCAAGAGTTTGCTTATGCAACAGCGTCAGCAACTTAAAAACCCCAAATCCCCCCCAAATAAAAGCCATACTCGCTTGTCCCTAACTTGGATATCCATCCAATTTTTAACCTGGGGCAGAGGGGAAATGGATGACCCACGTACCCCTCAAAAAAGGATATAAACTGTGACTGTTCATCACCTTCCTGTTTTAAAGAGAACAGAGCTCACCTTTCTACCAAACTCAAACCACAGAGCAACACACCAAAAAAACGAACAACAAAAGCGAGGGAAAAGGTATTAAACCCCACTCTGAGAGATCTCACTCAACAGCTCCTTCCCTGGGATTTCTCACGTGCTTCCCCAACTTCCAACAACTCCTGCTTCTCCCAGATGGAATGGGGTGCCATTCATTGGCTCACAGTGAGGCTGCAGAGATTTTATGCCCTCCTTATTCCAGTATTTGCCACACACTGAGAGCTTTTCCCCTCTTTTCTTCAGGCCACCAAGTCTCTGTGGCCCGAGTCTCTGAACCCCCAAATCCAATTTCAACACCCTGAACCCTCAGACTCCGAAACCAATGCACAGATTCAGAGCTCCTTCCCCCAGAGAATTTTTGTTTCTGCTTCCTGCCCCTTCCCAGACTCCCCATGGCACTGCACCATTTCTGACCTTCGGTGTCAGGATCCTGTTTTGTTACATTTGTACAAACACAGAAGGAAAGCCCCCAGACACTGCCAAGATGTTTGTGCAACTCAAGTGAGAGGCAGGAGAGAAAACAAGAGAGAGGCAGGAGCATAAGGAAACAATGCAGTCAATAGCTGGCATGAGAGCAGAACACCAGCAATCTAGAAATTAGCCCATTTTATGAATTTAACTAGCATTAAATATTCCTTTAATCCATTTGATCCGTGTACCTCATCTCACAAAACACCCAGGCTGAAGAGATCCTAATTCTCTCCATTTTCACTTCATTTCCCTTGGCTCCTGCAGCATCCTTCTCCCAACACTTCCCCAAGTCCACGGCACATAAATCACTTGGCTCTGCTCAGAACCACACGGGGTTTGTGTCCCTGATCCTGCAGTTTGCTCTGTGTCATCCCTGGCTGCTGCACTGCAGCACCAGACACCCCCAATGGCACAGGGACTGCTGCAAACGTGACACTGAAGTTCACTGTGGCAGCAAATAAAATCCTCAAGTTCCTTCCTCCTGGGGTTGAAATTTTGGTTGCCAGTGCCTCGGAGTGGCAGCCATCAGAACACACCACTCCTGGCACCTGTGTGAGCAGGTAAGGTAATAGAATGGATAATAATGGGAATAAAATGGGAATTTTAGCTGCTACCAAAGCTGCCACACATGAGGTAAAACAAAATGCAAGTAAATTCCTCTGAGGGTGTTTTGTCCAAATTGATCGTTCCAGTTTCAGGACTTTAAGATAAAATACTTTCTTTAAAAACACTTAATGACATTGGTTTTATTTAGGAAGTAGAAAACCAATCTGAACTGGCAGAGGACTAATTCTGTGCAACCCTTCCTACACCCTGGGAAAACAAGAAATGCCATTTTACACCGTGAAAAATCAGGAAATATCATTTAGCATCATCCAGGCTGATTTCTTCACAGTATACCCACATCTAGCCCATAATACTGCTCCTTCTGGTGCTTCTAATCTACCATTTCAGCATTAAAAATAGGTTTGCATCCAGAGACAGGTACACATGTTTAGCTACACGAAAATCTGGAATTTACTTTCTTCCTGTGTTACAATTCTGGATGATCCTTTTGTGTATTGTATTTCCTGGTCCAAAAAGAATGCATTTACCAGCATGAATTTTGCAAAGCACTCGAGAACAGATGAAAGTTAAAAGATATCCACATCTCTCTGCAATATTATTGCCTATTACACTGGTATCTGAGTTTCTCACTATCTTTAATGCCACATCCTCCCACAATAAACAGAATTATTTCTCAGATAGTAAGAAAGAGGAGAGTTGAGGCAAGAGTGAAGAAATCACTCCAGAGAACATCAGATGGCTACAGAAGCCTATGAAGAAGAAAATATTTCAAGAGTGCCTTATACTCTAAACTACATTTTTGTTTTGCTTCACGATAATTAAAAGCATTCTGCTTCCATTCTTTACTTTCTCTGCAAAGCTGAGCCCACCACTTCTGACTAATAACAACAACACAGCATTCCTATTTCATATCCAAGGTAACCCAAGGTATTTTAATGACACAATAAATTTGATAAGGCAGTCTGGGAACTGCGTTGGTAAGTGCTCCCTGTTCACGATGCACTTGGCATACAGTTTGCTGTTAGAGGCTTTTTCAGAGGGAATCCAATACTTTCAGTCTTATCTGAAAAAAATACTATATTTTTTACTTTAAAACATCATTTCCTGCCTGTATAAACTTGAGTTGAACCAAAAAAGTAACCAAATACCTGGGGTGCTTCAAGTATTACTGAGAAATTGGTGTTATCTATTGGTTCTGGAGACCCGGGGCTGCTTTTGATGCTGCTAGAATCCACACCGTGCATGTTCTCCTCCTCTCTGCTTTCTCCCTAAAACAGGTAATCCAAACAATGAGGCAGGAAAATGACCAAAAAAATCCCACATTTTTCAATAAATGAAAAGGGAGAAGGAGAACCAGCCATTAGAAAAGAGACAGGGAAAGGTTACAGAATTATAAAACTACAAAGTCATAAATGGAGAAGATGAAGTCAACAGCTTTTATTCTTTGAAGATACTGGTTCAGATGCACTAAAACCTTAAGAGATGTGTAAAGAAGAAAGACAAATACAAGGATATGAACAACGAAATACCAATTTTTAAAAAAGGAAAGAATATATTTAACAGCTTTCCTACATTCCTATTTCACAACTCCTTTACCACTTTGAATTACAAGCACTTTCTATTAACTGGGGCTTTAATTAATTTTGCCTGGGTGCCCTTGATGAACAATACTGCAGCATTCCCCAGTAAACTACTGTTCCAAAGCCCTGGTTCCAGAAAAGGGAAATCTGCTTGAATTTACAGTCTTGACTTCAAACAGAGTCAGTTTCTTTGATGTCAGTGGAGCTCAAACAAGCACTTAGCAGTGTCTCAGAGAGAAATGGGCACCAGCACACATTTAACTGGGTTGCTGAATTGCTGGGACCATGATAAACCTCAGCACAGTGCACATGGGTCTGCCCAGGCACATCTCCCACTTCCACGTGGAGGTGCTTTAAGGAGGAACTTGAGGGTGCTGGTTTTCCAGCCAGACCTTTTGGACACTGAGCTGCCCATTTGCCAGAATTTCTGGACCTGTCAAGGCACAGCAACTCAGCTGTTTCCCAAATGCACCCATACCCTACCCTGAATTCTCCCCACAAACACAACAACCCCGTCTCCACACGCCATAGGAGCAAACAAGAAAAAAAGTAGTTAAAATCAGATCTTACCACCAAAGGCTTGCAGATTCCAAGGGAAACTGTGCCTGGGGGCACAGATTTCAACACTTCCACTGCCTCTGCCAAGGTGGCACCGTCCAAGCATTTCTCATTCACGAACACCAAGCGGTCACCCGGCAAAACCTGCCCCCTGCGCTCGGCCACTCCACCTGCCACCAGGGAGCTGATCACAATGGCTGTTCCTGCTGGATCCAAGGGATCCTGGGGGGAAAAAATTCAAAAAAAAAACCCCACGAGTGAAGGCCTTGAGAGATGATGTTTGTTTGGAGTGTGTAAAGAGCACTCGAGCACGTTCATCCTCTAATGCTACACAAATGAAGCTTGCTGAGACGTTCAAAAAACACTGTCTGCTAACTCTGCCAAGGCTTACAGTTTGCAGAGAGGAAGATACTTCATCACTTGCCTAATCCATTAAGAAACGCTAAGATCTGAAAGGTGACTGATAGATACCCTGCCTGCCCTCTCCTTACACACACAGACACAGCCAGGCCAACCTGCAAATAGAACAACAACACTGGCAGCCTTCCACCAGCCTCCATCCAGTCTGGGACGTGCTAATGTCACAGAAAATAACCACTCTGCACGTCACCTGAGGGCTTCAGAGCAGCAAAAACGACGGTAAAAGAAATCTTTGCAACGTCAGGAATTTAATTCAAAATATTAAGTGCAAATGAAACCCCCAAATCCTGAAGAAACAGCAGCTGATGTGTGCTGTGTCACTGCAGTGTTTCTGCTTTGCCAACTCCACGAGACAACTTCTAGAAGACATTTTCTCCACCTTAACAGGGAGCAGGAGACAGCAATGGAAGAGTAACTGAGATTATTACTGAAAACAAGGAACACCGTGGTGGTGGATACAGAGAGCGTGGAGCACAATAGTATTATACACATTGCAAACTGCTGCAGATATCCACTTCACTTACTCCTTTACCCAGTATTGGCCTTTGCTTTGTGTCCTGTACCAGTTCTATCATGCCTTCACTCATTAAAAAAATTATCCTCAATCCAATGAAAATATAAATTATTTTGTGGTGGCAGAAAGAGACACAAAACAACTGCATAGGTTTTTAATTTTTTAAAATTTTTGTTTCCTCATTTGTTTCTTTAAGATTGCAAATAGCCTTTCTCCCCCTTGGTAAGGGCTCATAAAGTTCAGAAATGCTCCTTGCATGCACTGGGTCTCCAAATGCACAATCATGGACTATTTTTCCCTCAGGACTTGCATCTTATGCAGGGCATGGGAGGGATTAAAAAAAGGGGCAAAATTCAAATCACAAAGACCACCATGAATTCAGCACCTCAGTGTTAATTCGAAAACAGGAATGCCTTTTAAACTCTTTATTTTTATATGACTATACACTGCTTTCCAAGGGCACATGTTTTTTAAGGTATGTGCAAACACGAGGCAATGCCTGTAATATCTGTAAAAGGCTGAAATTAGAGAAGTGAAATTAGAGTTCAGCAGGAAGAGCCACGCTGGAGCTGGATTCAGGTAAATAAAGATTAGCACCAATTCTCTCCTGTTCTACTGCTCGATCCTGCTCTTAATTTTATAACTTTATAATTTTATAACTTTATCATTTTATAACTTTATAATTTTATAATTTTACAGTTTTATAATTTATCCGCAGTGCACTCAAGAGGTTTTCTCAGGAGTGTCATGTCCTGGCAGCCAAGCCCAGCAGGCTCCCTGTGTTTGCCTCCTGTGCCAAGGTGCTCGTGCTGCCCGAGTGCCCGTGCCCAAACCTGCTGCACCTGGTGCTGAGGGCAGGATTCCCTGTGCTTCCAACAGCCACGAGCTGCATCCCCTCGGGAGATTTTCAGGAACAAACCAAAGAGCAGGAAGCTCAGAGGAAGAATCCAAAGGGATTCCAGAACGTGACCAAAAGAAAGAGCTTTAAGTGTTGAATGTAGAGAATTAAAGTTATTGTTGCTCTTTGTTCAGGGTTGGCTTTGCCTGCCCTTGCCAGCTGTGCCCAACGACCCTGGAACCAACACAGACTTCTGAGATGGTTTTAATCTGGGGGTTTGCTCCACTGCAAATCAGATATAACCTCCTGGACATATCTGCACACCCAGGATCTTGCCCAGACAGCCACTTTGCAGCAAACCAGGCACAGTTCACACTAGGGAGGCTTTGCTGGAGAACTAAACCAGCAAGTTTTCCTATCGTGGGCTCATCTCGCCGTGGCAAGGGAGGTTTGTGCTGGTTCCCTGAATGGGTGAATGCTCTCTCAGCAAAACTACACCTTTGCTGACACAACAGCTTTTATAATATGACTTTTGCTGGCTTAGCTGTATTGATAAAAAACGAACAAAACAAACCCAGCACTCGCCCCCACCCATGCAGATAAGCTGACAAAATTCTGTGAGTGAATGGCTGGCCCAGTAACTACGATGCTGGCTGAGGGTGGGGGAGAACCAGGTTCAAATCCCTGCTCTGCCTGATCCAAAGCTGCTCTGTTTTGGGTTCTGGTTTAGAACCACTTAAGCAGGACATGGGAATCCCACCATTAGCTGCTTCTGTGCAGGGTCAGTGGCCTAACTACCACGTTGCTGATGAGAAACAGCCCTGTTTCAACTCACCACTGAAATAAAAACAGTTTTGCTCAATAAATCACCGTGTTTTGGTAAGAGATAATTTAGCTGAAAGAAGTGTTCCAAGCAACTTTAATCCTCATGTGAAAAAGGAAGAGAGCTCCTGCAAAGAAACAGCTCCTAGGCAGAGAAGTTTTGAGGACAAAGTGGTTATTTTCCCTGCTTCACAACACACACGAGCACAAGCCATGCACTGGAATTGCTTCATGAAGAGCAGCAGGAATCTTAAAAAAGGGGCCCATGTTAAAAACTGTTGTCCAGGCGAGTGGGAAACAATTCCACTGCTGATTTCAAGCAGAGGGAGCTATTGTACAGGGAGAGAAGAGCGGGATGAACTGCACAGTGAGAGCTCAGCCAGCAGCACCAGCAGTGCTCAAAACCTCAGAGTTCACCAGTGGCTGAACCACGATGTGACTGCCATGAGAAATGCAATGAAAGCTGCACAAGAAGGCACAGACCCACTGAATTTCAAGGTGTAATCATGCATCCATATTCTCTCTCTGTAATTTAATATTCTATCACAAGGGTGGATTGCACTGCGCTTTCCTCATCTAAACCAAAGGATCACTGTGATTTTTTGAAGCCTTGCCTTATGATTTACCCTCGACCCCAGGCACACCCTAAAGAAACACCTGCTAAAACAAGACAGCAAACACCAAACTCACCAAATTCACATTTTCTAAATGGTGACTGCAATTGGACTGTGAGGGCTGTTGTCTTGTTTTTGAAAGAAAGCAGTGCTTGCAGCAGGATGAAAAACAGATCCTTTCCTCCTATGCTAAGTGCAAAAGGTATAGTTTGTATACAGTTAGTCCAGTTAAAAGGCAAGTTCACTCCCACAGTGGGATTTCGGGGCTGCCTCCACATTAAAAGACCAGCTAGAACCATTCCAAGTTACTAAAGAGCACCAGTGTGACTGCACACCGACCCTGAGGCTCTAGACTCATTTTACTTGGCTCATGTTAAGCCAGATAATAGTGATTTTTAGTCACCAGCAGGCAGGACCAGATTTCAGCCTCTGCTTTAAAGTGAAGGCTCATTGGGATGGAATTTGCAAGCTCCCCAAACCCTGAAGTGATACAATTTCAATATTTCAAGAAATTATCACATGGCTTTGTGTCAGAGCACAGGGAGAGTGCCATGGACAATCCCATGCAAATTGGCCATCTTAAAATGAGCATGAATCATACCAACATTAGGATTGGAAAAGACCTCCAAGACCCTCATGAACAGGCCTTGGCACAACTTAAGAGGAACTTCCACCTTTCCTGAAGGATTCCTTCACACCAATGAATCATTTATGAACAAAGAGGAAAGGAACTGGACTGCAAAGCAGGGGCCGTGAGGAGACAAACCCCCCTTAACTCACGAGCACTGACACAAGCTCTTTTTTTAAGGTAAGAATTCCATGGGGGAATGTTTGCCACTTGTGTAAAGACTGAGAGCTGCCTCCTGCCATGCAGCAGCAGCAGCAGCAGCCCAGGACAGCAGCCTCCAGGTAACCTTTGAGGAACTCCTGTGCTGTAGCTGGTGTCCTTCCCTTTGTGCCCGAGCCAGCCACAGAGTCTATGAACTTGTCTAAAATAGCCACAATTTATTCATACTTAGCACACCGTATTTTTAACTGCGTTGAACCATAGGTTTTCCCTTCCCCCCTCCCCGCCCCTCATCAAAATCCACAAATGTTTCCTGGAGTCCAGGTGTCAAATTTTTCTCCTTATTTTCAGAGCCTCATTTGTTCTGGATTCATTTAGCAGTGGAGAGTCAGGCAGAGGCCACTGCAGTTGCTGCCTCTGGGATCTCTGGGTTAGGAGCAGTATGAAATCTCTTAAAAACCTGAGCTCTGCTAAAATGTTAAGAGTCCCAGGAGCAGGGAGTTAAGAGAGTCCTGCGTGCAACGCTGGAGCTGCAACTTTATTGTGGCTTCGCTTGCCACGGGCACCAAACATGCACACTCACAGGGCCTTAGGAAGCAAATCTGGAGACAGAACCAGTGCAGCTGACCTCTGTCCATCCTGCTGGGAAATTAAAGTGATAACCCAGGCTGAGTGTTGCCTTGTCCCTACCACAAGGTGAGGTGTGCAGCAGCCAAGAGAGGGCACTCCAGGCCAGCCCAGCTCCCACCACCGCAGGCATTCCCTGCTCTGATGGATGATTTATCCCCATCCACCCAGCCAGCCCCAGCAGACCCTCCCTGCGCTGAGGATGAGGAGCACTGGAACTACGACTCCACTGGATGGGAGCAGCTCCCACGTTTGCCGGGGTTTTGTTTGTGTTTTGCTTTTTTAAAGGCTCATATGAAAATGTAAGACAAAGCTGCGGGTGACTGACATTCCCTGTGCAAAGTCACTCTCACTTAGTTACAGGCTATATTAGTTTTGGCATCACTCGAGATCTAAATCCAGCTAGCCTGACTTCCTAGAATATTTCAGCTTTCTTCAAGCAACAAACTGCCTGCTGCCACAAAAACACACATCCAAAATAGCATGGCAAAGGATCCCAAAAGAAACAGTTTGAAACTTTTTTCCTCCTGTACCGTTTTTTGATTTATCTGAACATTTTTACAAGTGCCAATTTGTATACTGCAGGTTTCTGTGAGGGAGCCAAAACAAACGTGTTGGAGCTCAGAGGTCAGAGCAGCCCAGCTTCATTACATTTTGCATGGGACCACTTCCAGGTCTAACACACATATCCATATTTAAAACTCTTCAGTGAATAAGATACCAGGCTGGAAGACTCTTAGACACAACACTTTTGATGCTGTACAAGGAAAAGACACCCATCAACATCAAAAAGAACCAGTGGCATTTTATGTTTGTCTCACTATTATGTAGAACAAAGGTAGAAGTGCACGTGAGTAATCTACCTATATGCTCAGTGCTGTGGAATTACTCAAAATCCTCATTCATGCTCTCATTTTGTGAAGTGCCTGTTGCTCCCTTCGCAGAGCCACCCTCCACAGTGGCACCAACAATGCCAATGGGATGCAAAAGTCAAGCACCCTGCAGCCTTTTCAAAGCACAAAGTGCCTCCCGACAGACAGGGAAGAGAGGGAGAGCCAGCTGTGAGTGAGGTCTGATTCCCTCCTTAAGGTGGCCTCACTTTAGGGTTGAGACTCAAGGTCCAAATCTTCTGTTCGCTCACTCCAACATGTTTACAGCAGTTGGCCCTAGGAACTGCCAAAGGCACTCTGGAGCCTGGAAAAACATCCCTGAGAAAGTGCTCAACTGGTTTTTGTTAGATCCACTGCACTGGAGTGAAATTCGAAACATTTCAGACCTGTTTCTGCCTCTTCCACTCGGGTTGCAGTCAGCAGGGCTGCTCAGGAAGATTACACAACATACAGCCTCTGGCTGTACCAAAGAAATAAACTGCAGGCTGATGTGCTGAAGCAACACAAACTTAAATACAGAGAGGGATTCAAGGAGGAACGCTGAACTTTGCTGTGATGTAAGGCAAAGCACTGGAAATAAAACATTACTATTTATTGATCTGCAGTGAGGGAATAAAGCAATGAATTTCAGAAGCTCTGGTGTGCAGCCGGCATTAATCAAAACTTCTGTTGTGGGAAATGTCAGCAAAGAAACAGGAATTCACAGGGAAGGGGAAAAAAAAAACCAACCCAGAAACAAACCACAAAGAACCCCACCCAAAGGAGGAGAGGGAACAGCAAAATAAGAGGAGGAGGTGGCACAATGGGTTTCCCACACCAGGCTTTCATCATCTGGGATGTGAAATCCTATCAACCTTCTCCAGCAAGAACGAACACGGTGGCCGGTGCTGGCTCAGAGCTGCGTGGGTCTGGCAGGGCAGGAGAGCACAACGCAGTCCCCACCCCTCTGCTGCGGACCAGGGAGCCCAGGGAAAAGACCTCACACACTACTGCTCTTCCCAAACAAAAAGATGAAAGATAGGCACCGGCTCTGGGCGTTTTCAGTGTCACCGGGCAGTGGACTCAGGTGCCTGTCGCTATCTTTTAATTTATCAAACTTCTCAATCCATCTAAGGTTTTATCCGCCTTTCGTATTTGCTCTCGACAGAGCTAAAGTCACAGGGATTACATTCATTAGACTCTCTTAATATCTTAGACTTTCCGACTTTCCAGCTCCAGAAAAAACACACTGAGTGCTGACTACAGGGAAAAGCCACAGAGATAAGAAAAAAAACCCCTGAACTCATAAGGAAGTGGAGGAAAGCCACTGTGTGATGAGATAAAGAAGGGATAGAGATGTGTGGGAAAAGAAGAAAAAAATAACCAACAAGCCAAGGGAAAAAGTATAAATGGTATCACCTACACAGCCTGCACTCAGTGCGCCTTAACACAGGTTGTGGGTTTGATCAGCTTTCAGAGTCAAAGAATTCCTGAACTAAAGATGCAACCAGGGAGCCCAGCAGCACTTCCACCAGCGAGGTGAGCTGGCCTCAGCACTGGTAAAAGCCTGTGGAAGCCCAGGATGTGTTTTCACACAAACCAGAGCTCTCCTCTGCCTGGAAACCTTGCTTCACAAACAGCAAACACATGAATTATGGAAGACTTGCTGCAGAAGAAGCTGCAAAATGAAAGTGGGGACACAGGGCAGGTTGGGTTTTATGCAACAAGAATGTGCACACAGTGACTTGGCCCAAAGACTCACAGAATCCCCAGACTGGGTTGGGTTGAAAGGGAACTTAAAGCTCATCTCACTCCACCCCCTGCCAGGGGCAGGGACACCTTCCACTGTCCCAGGCTGCTCAGAGCTCCATCCAGTCTAGCCTTGAACACTTCCAGGGATGAGGAACAGGCTGGACAGGGGAGCAGATGGGAGGGTTGGCAGAAAGGTCGCAGAGAATTTTAGGGTTACAGCGAATCACATTGAGAACAGACAGAAAATTCCAAATGCGACAGGACTCCCTGGATTTGGGGAGCAGCATCTCCCAGCAGGGTGAGGCACTAAGGAAACAGAACACCTCATAACTTCCATAAGTTTTCAGGGCACTTCATGTTTATCCATCAGCACCAACATACACCTCAAATCTCATCATTTCAGAACAGATTTGGAGCTGTCTGGGCTGAGCTCTTCCCCAACCACTGCTCCATCATCTCCACATGCCCACTGCCAGGCCAGAACAGCTTCCTCGAGCCTCACCTACATTATTTCAGCCTTGCTGAGATTTACCAAGTGGTTAACAGAAAATCCAGTTACAGTTTTGTCCCTTTAAATTCTCGCCTCCTCTCGCAGGCAGAAGACATCTGTGGAATAATAATGAATTTCTTTGGTTTGGGGTTTTTTGTTTTTATTAAAAGCTATTCTTCCTAGCAGGAAATGAAAAAGAACAACCAGATTGGAGAATTTGGGGGAAGAAGGGAAAACATTTCTAAAGGTTAATAGTAATAATACTGCTCAGCATTTATTTCAAGGATATGCGACAAAGCAAAGAAAAACAGATGTTCTCAGTAATGCTCCAGTTTCTCTGCAAACTCAGGTATTGTCCAGAGCTGCTGCAGCTCACAGGGCCAGGAGGGATGCTCCTAGAATTTGCTCTACAAGACAGCAAAAGGAGGGATAAGGAAAATCTCTGTCCTTTACTGAATGCGGGACAAGCTGGGAATCAGCACAGCTCTGAGAAAGGCAGGTCCTGCTCGACCAAAATCTGCTGCCCCAGTTTTGGCTGGGGTAACCTATGGCTGAGATAAGAACAGTTTAATAACTGAATAAAGTAGAAGGCGATAAAAAGGCTAATACTAATAAATACAATGAAAAAGGACATAACAAAAAGAGAGAGAGGAATAAAACCTGAAAAAAACCCAAGTGATGCACAATCCTGATGCCCAGCCTGATCCTGAGCAGTGATTCAGCCCTCCTGGCCAACTCCCCCCATTTATATACTGAGCATGATATCCTACAGCATGGAATATCCCTCTGGCTAGTTCAGATCAACTCTCCTGGCTTCTGGTGCACCTCCTCAGTGGCAGAGCATGGGAAACTGAGAAGTCCTTGACTCAGAGTAATCGCTACTTAGCAACAAATAAAACATCACTGTGTTATCAACATTGTTCTCATGCTAAACCAAAAACACAGCAGTGCACCAGCTACTAGGAGGGAAATTAACTCTATCCCAGCCAAAACCACAAAAGCTGCTTAGTGGATGAGGGAAAGGCTGTGGATGTGTCTACCTGGACTTCTGTGAAGCCTTTGACACTGCTTCCCACATCATTCTCCTGGAAAAACTGGCTGTGCATGGCTTGGATGACCAGGAAGGCCAATGGCACCTGGCTTTTGTCAGCACTGGTGTGGCAGCAGNAGATAAGAAAAAAAACCCCTGAACTCATAAGGAAGTGGAGGAAAGCCACTGTGTGATGAGATAAAGAAGGGATAGAGATGTGTGGGAAAAGAAGAAAAAAATAACCAACAAGCCAAGGGAAAAAGTATAAATGGTATCACCTACACAGCCTGCACTCAGTGCGCCTTAACACAGGTTGTGGGTTTGATCAGCTTTCAGAGTCAAAGAATTCCTGAACTAAAGATGCAACCAGGGAGCCCAGCAGCACTTCCACCAGCGAGGTGAGCTGGCCTCAGCACTGGTAAAAGCCTGTGGAAGCACAGGATGTGTTTTCACACAAACCAGAGCTCTCCTCTGCCTGGAAACCTTGCTTCACAAACAGCAAACACATGAATTATGGAAGACTTGCTGCAGAAGAAGCTGCAAAATGAAAGTGGGGACACAGGGCAGGTTGGGTTTTATGCAACAAGAATGTGCACACAGTGACTTGGCCCAAAGACTCACAGAATCCCCAGACTGGGTTGGGTTGAAAGGGAACTTAAAGCTCATCTCACTCCACCCCCTGCCAGGGGCAGGGACACCTTCCACTGTCCCAGGCTGCTCAGAGCTCCATCCAGTCTAGCCTTGAACACTTCCAGGGATGAGGAACAGGCTGGACAGGGGAGCAGATGGGAGGGTTGGCAGAAAGGTCGCAGAGAATTTTAGGGTTACAGCGAATCACATTGAGAACAGACAGAAAATTCCAAATGCGACAGGACTCCCTGGATTTGGGGAGCAGCATCTCCCAGCAGGGTGAGGCACTAAGGAAACAGAACACCTCATAACTTCCATAAGTTTTCAGGGCACTTCATGTTTATCCATCAGCACCAACATACACCTCAAATCTCATCATTTCAGAACAGATTTGGAGCTGTCTGGGCTGAGCTCTTCCCCAACCACTGCTCCATCATCTCCACATGCCCACTGCCAGGCCAGAACAGCTTCCTCGAGCCTCACCTACATTATTTCAGCCTTGCTGAGATTTACCAAGTGGTTAACAGAAAATCCAGTTACAGTTTTGTCCCTTTAAATTCTCGCCTCCTCTCGCAGGCAGAAGACATCTGTGGAATAATAATGAATTTCTTTGGTTTGGGGTTTTTTGTTTTTATTAAAAGCTATTCTTCCTAGCAGGAAATGAAAAAGAACAACCAGATTGGAGAATTTGGGGGAAGAAGGGAAAACATTTCTAAAGGTTAATAGTAATAATACTGCTCAGCATTTATTTCAAGGATATGCGACAAAGCAAAGAAAAACAGATGTTCTCAGTAATGCTCCAGTTTCTCTGCAAACTCAGGTATTGTCCAGAGCTGCTGCAGCTCACAGGGCCAGGAGGGATGCTCCTAGAATTTGCTCTACAAGACAGCAAAAGGAGGGATAAGGAAAATCTCTGTCCTTTACTGAATGCGGGACAAGCTGGGAATCAGCACAGCTCTGAGAAAGGCAGGTCCTGCTCGACCAAAATCTGCTGCCCCAGTTTTGGCTGGGGTAACCTATGGCTGAGATAAGAACAGTTTAATAACTGAATAAAGTAGAAGGCGATAAAAAGGCTAATACTAATAAATACAATGAAAAAGGACATAACAAAAAGAGAGAGAGGAATAAAACCTGAAAAAAACCCAAGTGATGCACAATCCTGATGCCCAGCCTGATCCTGAGCAGTGATTCAGCCCTCCTGGCCAACTCCCCCCATTTATATACTGAGCATGATATCCTACAGCATGGAATATCCCTCTGGCTAGTTCAGATCAACTCTCCTGGCTTCTGGTGCACCTCCTCAGTGGCAGAGCATGGGAAACTGAGAAGTCCTTGACTCAGAGTAATCGCTACTTAGCAACAACTAAAACATCACTGTGTTATCAACATTGTTCTCATGCTAAACCAAAAACACAGCAGTGCACCAGCTACTAGGAGGGAAATTAACTCTATCCCAGCCAAAACCACAAAAGCTGCTTAGTGGATGAGGGAAAGGCTGTGGATGTGTCTACCTGGACTTCTGTGAAGCCTTTGACACTGCTTCCCACATCATTCTCCTGGAAAAACTGGCTGTGCATGGCTTGGATGACCAGGAAGGCCAATGGCACCTGGCTTTTGTCAGCACTGGTGTGGCAGCAGGACCAGGGCAGTGCCTGTCCCCTGTGCTGGGCACTGCTGAGGCACCTGGAATCCTGAGGTCAAACAAGAAGGACATGGAGAGACTGGAGTGTGTCCAGAGAAGGGAATGGAGCTGGGGAAGGGGCTGGAGCACCAGGAGAGGCTGAGGGAGCTGGGA